>CM061163.1:7623489-8088489 GCA_030710495.1 Labroides dimidiatus
AAAGCAAGCCACAAAGCACAATGAAAGTGCAATCAATCCCTCTTTCAGAGATTAATTAACAGTTTTTCCTATTCCTTTGCCCGCATGCAAATTAATGAAGAATTACAACTCATGAATTAAAATTTTCATGTGCTATTTATTCATTTATGATTGCAAGTCTTTTTGCAGAAGCATGCTGATAGTTCACTCAAAATGCAAACAGACCCTCAGTTTTATCCCTCCATCATCTCCTGTGTGATACAAAAAACATTTTTTAATCACTTAACATTTTTTAATCACTAAACATGTTTAAAGTCATGAAGCATTCCGCTCACTCGCCTCAGCTTTCAGGGCACGCTGACATAGCTGCCAGTTTATGAGCGTGTGCCCCGCTCACGACCCCTATTGGCTTCTTGCCTTACGGCTCCCTTTGGGATCTGAACACCACGTTCCACATTATTGTGTATGTGTGTGTGTGTGTGTGTGTGAGGAAGGATCTGCCCTGGGACTGTTGTGTTAAGCTGAAAGGGCAAGAAAAACAGCTCACCTCATAATGAGTTAACTGATCTATATGCAGAGTGAGCATCCCTCTCCCTCTATGTTTGATACCAGGTGGAGTATAGACTTGAAGGTGTTATGCATGTGTTAGGGGTGTAATTGCAGAGGATAAAGGATCATTTCTCTGAATACAATCAAACTTTAATATCATCTAAACCTTGTTCATGATAAAGTCACGTCTTAAATTTCACATTTCTTTCCTCGACTGGGAAAAAAAGGAACAATCCTCAAACTCCTCCTTAGGCTTGGCTGCCATCTTTTTTTTTCCTCAGCATGTAAACATCTGTTGTAAAATAAGATACAGACCACTCATTAACAAATTCACACCACATTAGGGGGAAGATCATGCCCCGGCTAACCGACAGCTTAGCCTCAGATTAATTGGTGTCAGTTTGGTGAGGATTTTAATGTGAGTGATCTAAATGACAGAGGAGAAGAAGAGAGCAGATAGAAGAAATTGGTTGCAATGATTTTGTATGAAGAAATTTGATGCTCCCCTTTTTTGCTGGTTGGTGCAGTAATAACCTGTTTTATTACCAGTTGCTTACTTTTTCTCTTCAGTTCAGTAACTCCTCATTCTGCATCAGCAACATTTGCATGTGCAGAAATCAGCCCGCTGCTTGAGCTGTTTAGTCTCCAAGTGTCTGCTTCACACTTGCTAGTTTGATTACCATTATAAAGTAATACAGTTTATAACATGTTGACTAAATTGCATGCCTTTGGTTCATGCAATCAGTGCTTATGCATGAGGGTTTTTTTTTTAATTGCATAAAATTTTGTCTCTTTCAGTTTAATTAAGCCACCGCTCAACTATTTAGAAAAGCTCTGCAGCATTTCAGCCTAAATAATTTTAATCGTATCTTCATTCCATGGCTAAGACCAGTAGTTCCCAAGTGCATATTACCTCTATTATTTTAAAATGTTAACAAGAAAGGGTTGAATTTGATAGAAAAGAAACAGAGAAAAAAAATGCAAACAGAAAAGGTTTGATCTGTTTTTCACGTCTTTGTTGCCATGAGACCAGATTAGCTGAAAAAACACAGCAGTTTGTGCAAATAGTCTTATTTTCTGCTGATCCAAAAAAAATTGTAATGTGCAGTTTTATACATTTATATCAAGCAATAATATTGGGCATCAGAGTGTTTGTGTCCCCAAATGTCAGAATTTAACTTATTCTCCTTAATTTTTTCTTTTGATCCCAGATGATTAATTTGATGCCTCATAATCTGTGGATAAAATGATAACTCATAATAGTAAACTTATTAAATACTGAGAACAGAGTTCATCTTCCAGTTTATCCAGGCTTTATACGGAGAGGAGTGATTCCGCACACATCCTCCTCTCCCTCTCCCTCTCCCTCCTCCTCCTCCTCCTCCTCCTCCTCCTGCAGTCTGTATGACAGGCCTTTCAATCGTCTCATTCAGATAGGATGTCAGCGCAGGACTGAGACCACACACTGACACCTGCTAATCATCTGTCCGCTCTGTTCACACATCCGTCTGTCCAGCGTCAGGATGGGATTGCCTCTCGGTGCCCTCTGCCCAGGCCCTGATTCATTCTCACCTCCTGTCTATCTCTCTTTCTCATTCTCGCCCTCTTTTCTCACTCATGTTCTTCTCTGGTGGCGCTCACACACACTCCCACCTTTTTTTAGTTTCAGTCTGTCAACATCACTTCTGCCATGTCTCTGCTTGTGAGTCTGCAGCTTTTAAACTCACGTTGCTTTGTCTACTCTGCTTCTGATATGATTGTTTACTGAGTCTGAGTTGGGCTCACAATAAAGCTCTATAAAGGAGTGTTGTGGTTATAAATTGGTATTTATTTCAGCATTTTAGTCAGTTATTGCTGAGGAAACAACAAACAGAGAGACCGCATACAAGTCAACAACTTTGCCGGATAATAAACTCTTTAATTTAGCAGTGAAATGGCTGTAATAACCTGTCATTGCAATACGAGCTCTATATGTGCAAAATTTATGAAAGCACTTCTGTGGCAGCTTGTTATCGCTTTAATTGGTTGCTGGGAAATATATGGTATAATGTACAGTGACATTGTGGTCTGGGGACTCTTATTTTCCGATCCACCTTCATTTATTATCTTTTCTGTTTATATTTTGTACTTTAAGAATCCAGACAGCAGAGTAGAAACATTAAAACCTGCAAGGATGCAAAAAATGGCAGATTTCAAGTCCCACCTCTAAAAAAGGTAATAACCAATCATAGTTTAGGAACTGGGTGTTTTTTATAGAGGGCTTTGAGGGGGTCTATATCATCCTACATGCTCTGCAGGATTTTATTACATGTCGAGTAATTTCACTGCTCATGTTTCTGCCTCTCGAGCTTTACAAGATTACTGGTTTTCTACCTCAGATCTGTAAAGTAATAGCTTTTATAGGCTGGATCATCAGCTCTGACCTGTTTAAATTGCATTTCCTCTGTTTTTCCCCTCAGGATGAAAATGTAATGAGGTGGAAAATACTCGGTTCCAACATACATAATGAAAAAAAAAATGAATGAGGAGCTCAGCTTAAAGAAAAGGTAACTGTTGGTGGTGACATGTCACAAAAAGTTAATGAGAGATTAAATCCTGGGACATGCTTAATTTTTGGCTTTGATTCCTACACTCAAAAACAGCCTGCGGTGAAAACAGGAGTAGTGACAGACTTTAAACTTCTGGTGCAGAAATCACCAGCCAGCTTTGATGAATTTGTTTAAGTCCTGAACTCTGCAGAAGTTCATTACTTTTCCTGGTGCTTTTTTTTTCAGAGGAGTTTTTGTGTCGTATGGATTATGTGATGGGAGTGAGTAATGCTCCTTTCAATAGTAGATGAATAGGATGCGAAAGAAAACAAAAGGTGGTCTTGGGTGCATGAATTCTCAATCTTTTTTTTTTTATCTCAGCCTGTATAAATATATACATATACATATATACATATACTGAGTGTTTTTCCAGAGTGTGCCTGCATGCTGCAGGTTTGAAGCGTGAAAGCGAGTAAATGGATAGCAGGATAGTCAGGCTGTGGTTAATGGCGCGCTGAGCCCAGCAGAGAGATAAAAGGAGCGAGATAGTGAAAACATCACACTCCAGGCTCATTGGTCTGAGAGTTTCACCGCTCTCTCCTCAGGGATGTCCTCCTCTCCTCTACGGTATTCTCAGGCCCCAGATGGCACCGCAGCAGAACAGAACAGATTTACTGTTTATTTGACTCGTGTGTCTTTCGGTGTGGGCGCACGACCCAAATGAGGTCAAAGGATTGGATCAGCAAAGCATGAGAGACCACAACTGTGCGTTTCATGCTGTAGCAGCTCATAGCTCACATTTCCCATGAATACAGAGGAGGTGAGTTTGCACTGAGGCGCGGTCAGAATGGTATATTTTCCTGCGGGTCAGGGACACCAAGCGGTTTCTTTTCTCTTTAGATCGCTAATCTTCACCGGGCTGTTTCCCCTCACCTCCATTTACCGCTGAAGACTCTTCTTTTCTACCCACTGACACGTGTGGTGATGAATTACTCCGTCCACAGTGGGTCTTCAGCATGAATCACCTCTGCTGTACCCTAACGTGGCACCGAATGGACAGGATGGAGCCAGCAGCAACTTTACAGAGAGGTTTTAATAAAGTTCATGGATGCTTTGTCCTGGGTAATGCTTACACTTTCATGGATGATGAGCTCTGTCAGTGCCATCTTTTTGACACTGGTTGTCTTTAAGCATCCTGCACACTGACCTCTGAAACCTCAGTTTGGTCCTTTCTTTGCTTGTGTCCTTCTGTACCATAAATAAACAGAAAAATCTAAAATTTAATGTTTCCTGTGCTAAAAGTAGAGTAGGAGAACATTTTAACCGCAGAGGAATTGAGTTTGGTCACCTGTGGGATCCAAACATATGACGTTAATGCTTCTCTACTGTTGTTGCAGCCATCTGAATTTCCACTCGTCATCATATGGTGGACCACAGGAGCCTAGCTAGATCTGGAAGATGTGGTGACCACTTTGACTGGACTGGTGGCTCTGTCCAGGTACTGCTGGGTCTCAGGTGTCTTGAGATACTGATACACCTTTCCTGAAGGACAGGACGGTTGGTGACTTTGTCTTTGCTCACAGATCTTCTTGGTGAAGCTGAATGGATCTGAATTTAAAGCTGCATACCTGTGAGCCTGAAGTTTACATCCCTCCATTCAAACCCTCAGTCTTCTTAAACTGTGAGCTTTTAGGCTCCTGTCTCTCATTACCGTTAGTTGACAGCTGATGTTTTATTCATCATTCCCCCGATTAGCTGCTACACCGCCCAGGCTCTCAACTAATCACGATCACCCCGCTGAAAAGTCTTCCCTATTATTAGCCTCGCCTGTGTCTGGGCTCTCCTCGGCTCCAGATGATAATACAGCGATGATGAGGTGTCTGTAAAAGCATGTTGAACCTAAACACAGAATCACTTCCTCTCTTGAAGCATCAGGAGTCCCTAATTGCCAATCCGGTGTTACGAGAGAGCTGTGGAGAGAAACAGGTCGATGAAAGGAGAAGAACAAAAGACTGGAACCAGGTCCAGACGAATGTGAGAATTCTGACTTCTTTAAGGAGAATGAAGTCTCTGAAAAGTGTTTTTGTTCTCACTTTCACATTGTATGCCTGTTCTTTGTCGCTTTGAAACTAATTATGAACACACACACACACCCTGACGGAGCCGGTTTAGTTCCAGCCTTTAACCATCAGACTGTATTTGATTTCTTTCTGTGCAGTGGACTCTGACACATCTCAAATGTGATGCAGTCGAGTGTATTTTCACCTTTCATTTATGCCTGTGTTGCATCACACTTTTTATATACATAACTTTGCAGCAGAAAAGCATGTAAAATATTGCTTTGGAAAAAAATGTAATAATCTGTTAATTTTTAACTGTCTACGTGATGAAAAAAACCTCTTATTCCATCAATCGTGAAGTGAGGCAGACTCTACAAACCCTGCAGGGTCTGATTCTGGTTTCTCACGCTCCATTCTTGAATGTGGTCGACTTTTTGTGGATGTGGGACGATGCGAGCAGAGAGGACATTTCCTTTTTTGTCCAGTCTTCAGACGGTGTCACAGAGTCTTTCTGTTGGTGCTGCCTTCATGTCTGTCCCCGTCGATATTGTTGATTTCTCTGTCCTGCAGCTCTTTGTTTTTTAAACCGTCTGGTTCCTTCTGCACTCTTTTATTTACTGTCCACGGTGACTGTGGTCAGATTCTGGGCTGACATAACAGACTTCTCTCAGACCTGATCCTGAGATCAGATTGGATCAGTCCTTTTGTTGTTGTGTCTGCTGACAATTTCATCCTTTGCTGTTTTTCCTTCTTTCTTCCTGCAGTCAACAGATCACACTTCTCTCTGTAGACTAAAGAGCATACTGCAGCTTATATTTTTTTTTCTAAATGAGTACTTCACATTGTCTGATAATGTCTGTAGATAAATCAATCATTGATTTTATATGTTATACAACAAAAAAGGGCACACATTTAGAGGTAGCAGTGTCTGTTTTCAGTACAGCTGTTTAAAACGTTTTTTTTTTTCCCCGACATGGTGTCATATGATGTAGCAAAGAAGACTCACATTCTCCAACTCATCTGGGGTCCAATGTGCTTAACAGGTGGTTGT
Organism: Labroides dimidiatus; assembly: GCA_030710495.1. Classification (NCBI taxonomy): domain Eukaryota; kingdom Metazoa; phylum Chordata; class Actinopteri; order Labriformes; family Labridae; genus Labroides; species Labroides dimidiatus. The sequence goes on from CM061163.1 coordinate 7,629,657, forward strand.
GAGTGAATATTGCGTTTGCACTGGATGCAGAAACACGAGCTGAACAGGACATGGAGTCCACTTTTTCCCCAACAGGAAGAAACATGGAGGTAGTGTTCGTGCTTGGGTTTGTTTTGTGCAGGTGAAGGGGCGGGACTTTATTTGTGCATCAGTCACAAAAACCAGGGTCATCTGTGGAGCCCATTTTCAACATGGAGATTATGTGTCTGCCGATATGATGGCGTTCAGGATGGGATACCAGAGCCAGGTCCAGGTGAGACTGATGGCGGGTACGGTCACGTCAATACAGGAAACTGCAGCAGTGTTCATCTGCAGCAGATGGAAAGAAGGATTTGTCAGAGATTCAGCCTGAGATTCAACCCAACAGAAAGGTGAGCTGAGCACCTTGGCTAAGTCTTGATTTTAGTTTTCTGACTCTAGATCAGTGGACAGACCTCTGGTAGACCTCTCTGTCTGTCTCTCTATGGGCTCTGTTATGACGGCTCAAAGCGTGTTGCTTTAAGATCAGCTTTTAGACTCACTGCTTAATTTTGAAGTTATCTGATTTCAACTCTTTATCTGTGCTGATGTGAACGCAGCATTAACAGCACTCACTCACCAGGACACCTGCTCTGTTCTCCTCACACCACAGCATCATATGAGAGGGGTGACAGTCTGATTCATGTTTATTAATGTTAAACAGAGGCAGAATCAGCAGGACTCCCCTCTGTGACGTCACATTTAAATGATCATCTCATCTGAATAACATCCCTCGCCTGCTTCTGGGGAGTAACAGACCTCTGAAACAGACACTTGGTCGGTGAGCATCAAGTATGAAACACATCTGTGTGAACAAAAAGAACTGAGCAAAGTAGAGAAGACGAAGTAACCAGCTGCCTTTTGACTTTCTGTTTGCAAACTGGAAGTGACAAACTTGTCTCCTCTTGTTTGCAGACTTATTTTGATAGCTTGATTATGTCTGATTCGAAATGAGAGCTCTGAGTCTATGTCACCATTTGTTTCCCTGGTTTGGCACTTTATGGAGGCTCTGAGGGCTCTTATTGGTCCTTGGAGGCCGATATGACCTCTTGACTGCTGGCTGTTTGTCCAGTTTTATCCCTGGCATCAAGCTGTGTTTGTCTCCTCTCTTCATCCGGTGTCACTCACTTGTTTTCTTGCTCACTTGTATTATTTTCATCAGGCACAAAGCTACAAACATGCCTGGTGTGCCAAGCACCCACAAGGGCCTGGATAATGGCAGGTTGTTCACGAATTCACACTTCAGTCTCATTTTGTAAAGCAAATTATTTTGAATTAGTGCTGGCTTTATTCCGGGAGCTCTTGGTTAAATTGGCAAGTAAAATATGTAATTAACAGGAATTATGCACAACCCACTAATGTGGCTCATGTGGGATAAAGACAGGGTGTGTTTTAATAACTGCATCATATCTTTATCTTGTCCTCAGTTAAATCTTCTTGTAATGTTTGGTGACTCTGTTGCACTGAGGCTGAAGATGATCGTTCCTTTTAAAGAAAATGGCTCAATTGTTTTTTAAAACAGATTTTTATTTAAACTGAAGAATTCAAATTCTCTCAGGGACTATTTTCAGTAGCAGATTAAAACAGAAGTTCATACTTTAACTCAATTTTGTCTCCATGAGGTGTAACAAAATTTAAAAGCTATAAATCGTTGGAAAAAAAGAGATGTGAAAATTGATTTTCTCTGATTATATCTTATATCTATATGAGATTAGCTCATATTATTGTCGGTGTGTGTAAAGGAAGTTGTGAACAAACTCAAAACAATCTCCAAAACAAAAATTAATGCGCTCTTTGACTCCAACTTTCTCTAGACGCTCATTCAACTCCATGTGAAGACTTTGGCCATTCCAACCTCCTCTCTGAGAGTGTTCAGCTCATGATGTGAGTGAAATTCACATGTTACTGACGTTACAGAGTTTAATGTCCTTTCAGAACTGCAAGGGTTGGGAAAACCCAAAACTGTGATTTTAGGTGGACTTTTACGAGCTGGTCACAACAGGTACAGAAACTTCCCCATGCGAGAACTTTAATCATCCGGATGTGAACAGCATACACAGTGACATATCAGTGAAGAAAAGGTCTTTTACTAAAGCAGAGGAAAGGATCCAACTGAGTTTATTATTCCGTCAAATCGACTCCTGTCTGTTAATCGCTTCATGTTCTCCTCATGACACTCGAGCTGATAAAAGCTAATATCACAGAGGGATTAATATCCAGGTCTCCTAGTAAACAGGAAATGGTGCTACTGGTGGCGAATGGGTAGACGGAGATCGTGGCATAGCTGCGGTGTTGATGGTTAACTGTATTTAGTCTTATTGGGTGCAGGGGTTGTGGGAATTATGGGTATTCATGTACTGCCAGGAGATCTTATTTAGCATCTGTTATCCGTGCTATGAGGATGCACAGAGTTCACTCTTCTTCATTTTCCACTTTTACTCAACAGAATCCTTCCTAAAGAAAAGTGTTTTTCTATGACGGCACACTGATCATGATTTGTATGATTTTTAAGATCATCGTTTTCCTGAAGACCGATCGAGGGTTTGATCGAGTCTCTCTCGCCTTTTATTGAATTGCTAACACTCCGAATCGTCCACATCAACACAACATTAATCATAATTGAACACAACAGAGCTGCGGAGCTTTGCACATCAAAGGCTTTCATAGATTGTCTGTCAGTGTGCTGACAGCCGGCAGCTGAGAGCCACTTCAGCCCGTCCATGACAGCGTTTATGACAACCAGGAAACGCTGTCTTTGGCAGGATTTCACACAAATCTCCCAAAAATAAGCTTTGCTGAAAAGCTGCTGAATTAATGCATGTCCGTGTGTGTGTTTTGCTGTGAATTACAAGCGGAGAGCTCGCGGTGACGCCGGCAAACTGAAGTTACACAGCTGTGACATCAATGCATCTCTCTGCTATTATTTCAAGGACCAATAAATTAGGACCCGGTCAATGAGCCGCTGTTAATTAAGGCCTATGACATAAAGCTACAGGCGGCTGAAATTGAGTTAATTACCACTGCTGGTTTGACTGTTCACATGCCTCCTACGCAGAGAGGAGAGACGAGGGGTCACACACACCTACACGGATGTCATGAAGAGCTCCCTCGAGAAGAGTTGCTCAGACGTCAGATCACTTCGGCTCCATCTATTGAACACCTCTGTTTGTTTCAGAAGAAAGAGTCACTTTTTTAACACACAGGCTGAAATATAAATCAAAGTAAAAGTTATCGAAATAAAAACAAAGAATAATGAATTTCTACGCTTAATTTTTTGTAGTGTAGGGATAAACTCTACTTTTCTGTCTCATTCTTTGTAAATTTTGGCTCCAAACCTCACTTTATTCATCCCTACTCTTTCTCCACTCCCCGTTTTTTTTCTCCCCTGTCCTCTCTTGGGACTCACAGAGCTTCAGGATTAGATTAGCTATCATTTATAGCAGGCCTGGGAGGCTGTGAAGAGCAGACTCCATCAGATGGAGAGATAATGGTGCTTTATGATAGATCCTGGCTAATGAAATGCCACTGTCTGTAATGAGATCAGTGAAAAGTGAGCTTTTGACCTCCTGGAAAGGGCAGGCAGCATGTCGAGAATATCCACCGAGGATGTTCTTGACGTCTGTGATTTCTTCCCTCTTGTTCACAATGGTCTGGATCTCTGACAGAAAGGGTTATTTTAGGAAGACTAAAAACTGTTCAGAAAGTCTCACGGTGGGATGATAACGCAGAGCCTCTTTGCACACTCGAGCTGATTCACAACTCGAATCAGAGATGTAAAAAGCACAAACAGTGGAAATGCCAAAATGCTAATGGCAACATTTACCAGAGGCTGAGAGGTGGGGCTGCTCAAACAGTGCTGACTGTGTAAGGTCAAGAAAGGGATTATGAATGCCCAGTGTGCCTCTGAGGCCCACACGTGTGCAGAGGTACACAGTATCAGTCCTGACAGCCCCAGGAAGAGCGTGAAAGGTTGAGCTTGTTAAGACTTGAAACAAGGAAACCTTGAAATCAAGGCCAAACGTACCCCCTCCCTTTTCCACCAGTGCTCATTCGGTGCTAGTTGGTTCTAATCAGGTTCTTCCAAAGAACTGGTTTTGTTTTCCATCAGCAAGGAACCAAGTTAGAGCCACATCCATCCCTGCTGTAACTTGTAGCCAAGCATCGACATTTCGTTGCCAAGATTTCACTGCTGTGTTTTTTTGTGCAATGACAAATAAAGGAAGTCTAAGTCTATCATTGCATCACCATAAAACATCAGCATGTCGCTTCATACTGTAACAGACTTGGTGGGTTGTTAGTGTTAGACAAAGGGGATGTGTCACTGTTAAGATGAGTTACTGTGTGTTTGAGAATTACAAGGCTCAGTGAATGCGTCACCAGCGATGTGTGTTTCAGCAGCCAACGTCTGTGTGTTGAGTGTTTTTCTGCTCTGAGTTTTGGGACGCGTTCGTACGAGAGTTACACAGAGTAGACTTGTTGTTTTGTTGCCGTAGTTACAGCCAACAGTAAAGGTCTTTTCTCACTGAGTCTGTTTTTTCGTCTGAAATTGACGCATGTTAAAAAAAGAAATTCAATCCCATGTTATGTCAGTCATGTTTGCACACTGATAATGAAACTTTCGGCAGTCATAATTTTTTTCGGAACAGGTTCGATTTTCTGTTTTTCGGATCCATCCAGGTCGTTTCGAGACTTGTTTGACCATTCAGAGATGCCATAGGCTACTTGTAACCACAACATTATCATTTAACTAAGCTGCAAATAAATTCATTAATGACAAAAATGTCCAGTGAGATGGGCTGACACATTTTCTGTCATATCAGGCGGTTTTTAGATGATGGATGAAGACTTGTGTATGTGTCCGTCCCAGTGTGCTTCCGTGTATGTGTGTGTGAGTGGGTGTGTGCATACCTACATCAAATAAACTGACAGCTGCTGCTCAGGATCAGCTGCGTGATCACTGCTCAATGATTCCATTCGTGTCGTACTGCAAAGTTTCGCAATTAATAGAAAGATCAACGAATTGGATTCAGTGTGCAAGTTGTGTTTGTGTGACTTTTTTTCAGATTACGGATCCAAAAAACACATTAGAAAATGTCAGACTCAATGTGCAAAGACCTTAACCGGTGTGGAGTGTTCCAATAAACCATTAACATCAAACCTGGAAGCATTGAATTAAAACATCTGACAAAATAGCAGACGACTCGCTCTGCAGCTTTTCTTATTATAAATGGCTGTTTCCCACCTCCGATTGTTATTCACAGTAACTCCCATCGTCTGTGCTTCTCTCTGGCCTCTGCTGGCTAAGCACCAGTTTGCAGCACCTGGAACCAGTGCTGTCGTAGGAAACACAAACAACACTAGCCTGGAACTATCACTAGCACCAGCTCTGTGGAAAAACGTTGTCGGATAGTTAAAGAATCATAGAATAGGAAGGAAGAAGCCCCCCCGCCCCAACAATTTGAAGCATAAAAACAACTTTTCTTTCAAATAAATTTAATCATAAAATTTGTTTTTCTCTCCTAAAGTCTGCGACTAACTCGACCACAGACAAATACTCTGGAGATTTCTTTGTGAGGCTCGTGAACTGTTTAGATTTTGTCGCTTGCGCCATGAAGCCAGCTCTCACCGCTCACATATTGACTCCTCTATTAATTGCCTCCTCTTATTATCTCATCATACATTCTTCCTCTTTGGGGTCGTCCACCTCTCACATCCCCTCCCACTTATCTAAGCGCTCCCCTCCCCACTCCTCACTAAGCCTCCGTGTTGTGTGACAGCGAAAACGCATCTTCGAGCTGTCACCCCCCCCCCTCCTCATCATCATCCCACAGAGCTCAGCCTCATGTTTCCTCATGAGTCCCTGAAGACGGGTCAGAGGTCAGGCAAAGTCATCTTTAGCTCGGAGGGGATTCAGAGGGGGGCTTCTGTGCGTCTGACAAGTTTTCATTTACACTTTCTCCACTCGCCTCACTCAGCCTTATTTCCCATCTCTGCTGTCATTCCCAGGGGAACGGCACGCACTCGCCTCCCCTTGAAAATATGTGTTTTGCATCTCAGGAGGAGAATGTGTTCTTTCCATTTTCCCTCCTACATTTCAACGAATACGGCGACAAATTCTTCCATTATATATACTTTGCCTGTAGCTATTTAATTACTGTGGTTATGTGCAGAATGATATTTACATCCCAGGGAAGAGCTCATTAAATGAAAAAGCAGGTTAATTCTGTAAGCACACAGTATATTATTGAGTAAATCTTTTCAGGCTGTCAGTCAGGAGCATAAAGTATGAGAAGGAATCATCTTCCATTCTCTTTTTTTAACATAACATTTCTATTATTGTTCTTACTGAGGCTCACCTCTTTTTGAGAAGGGTCGAGGGGAGTCACAGAGAGTTTAAAGCATTTTCAGACTTTTCTTTAATTGAGGAGTCACTGCAGGATTAAATTATTTTTGGTCCAAGGGAGCAGCCGGTGCTGGTGAGGCGACAAAGGAAATTGATTTTGTGCCCCTCATCCTTCCCCTGCAGCTCCTGGCTGGCGTTGTGATGGCGCGGCGCAGTGCCATGTTAGGGTGGGCTGAGAAGCAATATAGTTTCATGCACTTCTTTATCTCTGAGTGTGGGAGGCGGCCTGACCGTCACGCGTTTGAGAGGATTCAGAAATAGAGTAGCGGGTGGAAAAGACATTTGAGTTTTAACGGTTTAATTGAATGTGGGAAGAGTCTGTAGGCAAATTCAATGTCTGAGGTTCGTCAGCGCACGAGGGAAACACAAACCGATGCATGAAGGAGATAAAAACAGATATTCACTCAAACCCTTTGTGCATTTTAAATCAAATCAGGAACTTTATTTTCATCACATTTTTGCATCTTAAAGTTATTTTTGTGCAAAAACAAAGAAGACCAACAGAGAAGACATTCTATCTGTATTTTGCTCTCAGATTACCTTAAATGTACAAATTGTATATTTGAAATCAGACAGAAACAAAGATTGTTGCAATTTGAATTTCCTCTTCACAGAGGATGGCATTTAGTAATCTTTGTCACACATAATATGCTCGACGACAGAGCTCCATCATCACCTCAGCCAGCTGGAGCCTCAGACGGCCGTAGGGCTGAATTCTAACTACGCCTCCACCTCTGAGGAAACCTTTTTAGACTCACTGAGCCTGAGGGCACACCGGCCTGTGTGGAAACCTCTGAGAAACTTGGCATGCTCTTAATATCATGACCAGCGATCCCTTGGGGCTTTGCTGACAGGCTACAATGTGCTAAACTGACCTTGTGCCTCTTATTAATGTGTGTTTGGTGTTGCCAGATGTGGAGAAGCAGCCTATTTTCAGTCCGTGGGGATGAGCTGCTGATGCTGTGGTTCATCTTGTTCACTTTTAGCTGTCACCTCCTTCACACCTTTTCAAACCGAGTCCTGACACCCCGCTGAGTGCTCCACGGATGGTTGTCCGGATGGAAAGCTAAGAGTCCCAATAACACTCATCCAGCGTGTCCTTGAACACTGAGCAGAGTCGACACAGCCTGCACAAACACATAAACACATGTTGGCACTAAAGTATCACAGAGGAGATGTCAGCGTGTCTTTTTATTTAGTTTCCTCGTGTCACTCAGAGCTGTGAATTAAAAACATCTCTCACTGGAGGCCTCTGTGTCTCTTTGGGGCAGAACTCAGGCTGAAGCTGAAGTTAGCGACACTTTCCTGTCAGTTTTGAAGACTTCACTAAAAAACGGAAAAACATGACCCCTTTTTTTTCCAGAATACTTTAAATATGAAGCCAGCAAAGACTTAAGGAAAAGTGTTCAAACTCAAACTAATAAAGAAACTCCTGCTGGATCCCAGGAAGTTAAGATGAACCGAGAGAATTTCATGATTGAGGATAAATGTGTTCCCATGAGAAATGCTTCTGGTGGCTACTGTAGAAGAAAATCAGTCATGAACAAGTCTCTTTTCTACAATGAAAGACGGACGTCTATTTGGACAGGAAACTGTCAATCAAATGTTTCATCTTTTGTCTTGAGTGGCGGACAACAAGCAGCTTTTATTAGAACAAAACTTGTTGCTGTGAGTTAAAAAAAAACTTTAAAGTCTGAGAAAACTCACTCAATAATTCAATGGCGTCTAACTTTGAACAAGTTTAACTATCTGAAAAGGAACCATTTCTCCACTGCAAACTGGAGTGCAATGATCACAATTTGGTTCTCAAATACTGCATCAAATGTGAAATGCAGTCTCAGAAAAAACGTCACTGAACGGTTGGTCTTAGAACTCCTCAACTCTCATCTGAAAACTGTTCAGCAGTGAGCCTTAGAGCACTTCCTGTGACGGCTCCTGTTTCTGTGTGCATCCTTCAGATTAATAACAAAACATTTTGGATAATATCTTTTTAAATATTCTAATTAAAGCAAAATTGTTTTGAGATTTCTGCCAAAAGATCTGGATTGTGTTCGACTGCAGCTGGTAGAAACCCCCACTGGACGGCTTTGAGAAGAACAGAGAGAAACTGCATCATTTGTGATGCAAGAATCCAACCCTCATCTGGGGTTTCATGCAGATTGTGTAGATGGGGATTGGTAAAAAATTGTACCTTGTATTGGTTGATACTTTTGTTCTGGATGGAAAGAAAACGTCACACTGGAACATCAATGTTTGCAGTTGTTAAAGTAGTCCAGCCTTGCAGCTGTTTGTGTCAGAGAGCGATCAGTAAAACTGTCTTATCGTTCCATTATCGTGGTCACGGGACCAAAACAGCACCAATCAGAACCGTTCCACTGATAGAGAATCAGACTCATTCCTCTGTGGTTGTGTTTATTGTTTGCCATCACAGGCAGGCGTCGGGGAGGCGGGGGGTGCAGATTGCTTTGAAGAGTCCTCACACGCATCACAGAGTAGTTTGAGGTGGAGGTGTTGACAGCTGTGTGGGAGTGTGATGCTCAGAGAGGCAGAGGATGCTAAGATAAGAGCTGTCAGGGAGGTTAAGGGTGGCTGGACTTTTCTAGCATACTGGTGTACTTATTTGTGTGGCTGTCCTCCCTCAGAGGCTTCTGTGATGGACAATGTGACGGCACCTGGCCGTAATCTGTGTTCAGATGACTGGATTCTGAACATTCAGCCATGAAATCACAAACAAGTACAAAAGATATGATTATCCATCATCTCCAAAGAATTTAGAGACAGAGTCACAATATGATAACACATGATCCAGCCTTATACTTCATTTTCCTGTGGGAAATCTTCCTCAGACTTGAATGCTCCACAAATATGAAACAATATCAGCACATACGTGATTTCAACTACATGCATGGCGCCAGTCGTCCAGAAGTTGTCATTTTCCCGTGATGTCTGCATTTGCTCGTCTTGTCACTCTCCATCCCATCACTCAACATCAGCTCCGCTTCACCAGCAGTCGGCAGAGTTTAGAAAAGGTGGCGCCCTTTCTATTATTATTAGTAGTCAGGTCAGTCTGTGTCACTGTGTGGACTGGACGAGTGTGTTTCAGGTTGTCTCCAGGCTCCAGAGTGTGAGGAGGAGAGCCAAGCAGAGGACTGGGTGTCGCTGACTCCAACACCGACACGTCCAGGATAACCGGCTGCATTTACTCCGTCCATTAGTGTCTATCCCTCCAAGACAGGAAATGACTGATTAGTGCAGCTGTGTGGGGTTTATTTATAGGCTTATTTAGCTGCTTTGTTTGCTGCTGGCTTGTCGGGCGTCGTTTGAAATATTGTCAAGGGATCTTCTGTATGACGGGCAGGGATAAACAGGCGTGTGTGTGTGTGTGTTTGCATGTGATTAGTATGTGAGTGTGCAAGAAACGTACTTTCCCCACAATTTTTCTGAATTAATTATCCCGACATTGAAAACCATTAGCATGCAGCAAAGAAAATGTAAAGAACGGAAGCACAAAGAGAAAATCCTGCGAGTGTCAGCTAAAAAATACCTGCGAAAATACCTCAGAGACCGAACCGAAGCTGTCAGGACGGTCAATTATCAGCTCTTTGTTTAGACTTTAACTGCACCGTGGCTCAAAAACATCCCATTAAAGCTGGAGTTAGTCCAAACATAAAAGTGGCAGGGAGAGGAAAATATAAAACACAAACTAAAAGAACCAATTAGAGCCATCTTCTCTACAACACTGTGCATGAAAGTGTATAGATTCTGACTAGCCTTTTTTTTTCGTTGCTAAGCGCCGCAGTGGCAGCTTGTTGCAGCAGCTCACTCTTTGTTGTTCTTTTTTCTCCTTTTCTTTACTCTTATCTTTTCAGTTCTCTTCATATTTGGAGCCTGTCATAACTTTTTGTGGCTCATTTGTTGACCAGTGACACCAAACTGGTTACGTCTACAGTGGCGTTTTTACCTTTTTTGTTCCTGTTTGTCTGGGGATCCTACGTTTAACCATGGTTGCATTGTTTACACACAAGACTTCAGCTGTTAGCAGCCCATAGCATGTAAATGCTAACCGGTCCGAAGTTCCCCTTGAGCTGAGGAGTAGGAGGCGAGGAAAATGTGCTGATACTATGGTGTGCTAAGAGGAGACCCCATCGACCTCTCCTTCAATCCAGCATTACGGGGAATGTTAAATCTGTCTCCAATAAGATGGACGAGCTAGGGGTGCTAACACAGCACCAGAGGGAATACCAGAGTGTAGAGAAGCATCATGCTATTCACAGAGACATGGCTAACAAAGCTATCAGCGGACACTAAGGATTCACCTGCTGTGAGTGACAGGATACAGGAGAGCTGACTGAAGAGACTGGTGAAGAAGGCCAGCTCAGTCCTGGACCCTGTGGACCCTGTGGACCCTGTGGACCCTGTGGACCCAGTGGACCCTATCAAGGTGGTGGCTGACATGAGAATTATGGCCAAGCTGTCATCAATGAGGGACATTGTTTTTCTAGTTGACATTTATCATATTATACTCTTTATATATTCTTGCACTATACACTTTCGTGAACTGCTGCTGTAACTCTAGATTAACCTTTGAGGATCAATAAAGTACATTCTATTCCACTCTATTCTATTCTAATACTGCCTCAAGAGGAGTATAAATACAGCCACCTGTTAATGGGGTGAAAATTAGAGTGTGTTTATTATTTTTTGGGGTAGAAAACAATCTACAGTCAGGAAATGATTAGTGATTAAACCTTTAAATGGAATTTGAAGCATGAAGTGACATAAATAAAGGAAACCCAGCTAGTGTTTTTGGGTAAATCTTTCAGGACAGGTTGTGCCAAAGATTGCCTGTAGCTCACAAGATATTGGATGAATATTTGTGTGTGTGTGTGTGTGTGTGTGTGTGTGTGTGTGTGTGTGTGTGTGTGTGTGTGTGATGCTTTGTAGTCGCTCTGCTCCACTTCAGGTTCTGGTCATGTGAAACTCTGGTTTCTCCTCCAGTCAGGTCAGAACCTCTGTCAGCTCTTTCATCCAATGGATGTGATGTTTCAGTCAATCAAAGCTCCCGTTTCATTCCACAACCTTAACATTTTTTTCACATTGGGTGTGTTATCAGGCTGGTTCTGTGTGGTATAAGTTAGAAAGGATAGGAGAAAGAATACCTGTTCTAATTTTCCAGATGTTTTAAGATCTACAGTAAGATGTCCACGTGTTGCTTCTGGGTCTTTGTGCCACGGCCCTTAGAAAAAACGTGTTTTAATATGATGAAACAGTAGCCAAAAATATTTCTGTTGACAATGTGGCTCAAGTGTTAGTTTCCATTAGCATTAAACCTCAGGGAACAACAAGGATTCCTTTTCTTTTGCTCGTACAGGAGATAGAGACGAAAATATGGACTGCAGAGGGCTGGATGTGATGGCATGAAGAGATGAATGAAGTGTTGAGTGAAGCGAGGACTTTCTCTGTCCAAAGACTCGAGACCCCTTCAGTTATTACACCCTTTTTTAAACTAGCATGTTTGGATCACTTGTATGTTCCAGCAGCTTTATTCCAGACATGCCGAAAGGAAGAATCTGTGCAAACATGACAAGTGTTTGAAAATAGGCTTCCTCCTCTCCACCTGCAGGGCTTCTCACTCCTCTCGTCTTTCTTTTCTTCACTCTTTGAAAACCAACATGATAATCTGACATCTTGTTTAGTTACATGACCAAAACTATAAAAGGAGATGTATGTTTGTCCGTCTTTCTTGAGCTTTACCCTCTGTGTCTGTGACTCTCTGTGACTGCACAGCCTGAATTATTGGTCTTCACTGTGGTAAATAAGGTCAGCTGTGCTGGTTAGAGGTGAAGACCTACTTCTGCTGGCACAATGGAGCCACATTCACACAGAGAGAAGTTTGAATTCGAAAATTTTACATAAGTCAGTTTTACTTAGTGTTTGGATGCTGGTTTAAACTCATGTAGAAAGAAATTCATGAAAAGTAATCACTTTCGATTTAAACTTGTTTTTATTCAGTTGAATGATTTTTTAAATAAACGTTCCATTCTTGAGAAATTTCAATCTGGATTTAGGACGAACCACAGTACAGAGACTGCCCTACTAAAAATTGTTAATGATTTTAGGTGCAACTTGGACTTGCACAAACTCACAGTCCTTGTGCTACTGGATCTAAGCGCTGCTTTCGATACAGTAGACCACACGGTTCTTTTAAATAGACTAAGATACCATGTAGGCCTCTCTGGTACTGCCCTTCAGTGGTTCAGTTCCTATCTCACAGATAGAAATTTTCTGGTAAGTCTGGACACATGCTCCTCAAGGACCCATGAAGTGAACTGTGGTGTTCCCCAAGGCTCAATTTTAGGCCCCATACTTTTTAATGTGTACATGCTCCCACTAGGAGATGTCATCAGGAGGCATGGTATTATGTTCCACAGTTATGCTGATGATACACAGCTATACATATCCATGTCTCCTGATGACACAGGGCCCATTGATGCTCTTTTTAATTGTATTTTAGACATCAAATCCTGGATGGCAGAAAACTTCCTACAGCTCAACCAGGGCAAAACTGAAGTTTTAATTATTGATCCTAAGGCTCAGGGAGAGAAAATTTTATCAAAACTCCAAACCCTGTCTTTAACACCATCCAATCAGGTTAAGAATCTGGGCGTCATTTTCGACTCTGAGCTCAACTTTATTCCACATGTTAAAAATGTCACAAAAACAGGGTTTTATCACTTAAAGAACATTGCCAGAGTCCGCCCATTTCTCTCCCGGGCTAACACAGAGACGCTAATGCATGCTTTTATCTCTAGTCGTATTGACTATTGTAACGCCCTGCTTTCTGGTCTTCCAAAAAGAAACATCTTGAGCTTACAGTTACTACAGAATTCCGCAGCACGTGTGCTGACGAAGACCAGAAGGCGGGCACACATTACACCGGTTTTAAAATCACTGCATTGGCTCCCTGTGTGTTTTAGGATTGATTTTAAGGTCCTTTTAATGGTTTTCAAATGCCTTAGGGGTCTTGGACCTTCTTATCTTTCTGAATTACTTTTACCATATGAACCCTCGCGGACCCTGAGATCCTCTGGCACAGGCCTCTTGATAATTCCTAAAGCTAAAACACGGACTCACGGTGAGGCATCTTTCCAACATTATGGCCCCCGTCTGTGGAACAGCCTGCCAGAGGACCTCAGGGCTGCAGAGAATGTTCATATTTTTAAAAGTAGGCTCAAGACCCACCTTTTTAATTTAGCTTTTAACTAATTCTTATATTTTTATCTGTTATTTTTATCTATACTTTTATTTTATTTATTTTTATAATCTCGCCTTTTACCTGTCAATCTTATTCTATTGCTATTTATTTCATTTACTAGTGTTTTATTTATTTATTTATTTTATTCATTCTTAGCCTATGTAGTTTTATGTTTTGACATCAAATCTCCAGTGTTTCCTCAGCAGGGGGCTGCCTGCACTGGGGGCCGCTGTTGGCTCTGGCTGGGATGTCTCTGTCCTTGGTGGGCGTCGTCTTGGACAGGTGGGGGGTCTGCAGCAGTGCTTGCTGCTGTGGGCCCCTCGCTGGTCCTGTAGCGAGGCATGCCCAGGTGGAGGCTTCCTGGCTTGGGACCGTGGGCGCCGCCCAGTGCAGTCGGCCTCCTGGCGTTTCCTGACCTGGCTCCTCTGTACTCAGCCACACGATTTTAAATCACACATTATGTGTGTGCGTATGTATGTGTGTGTGTGTGTGTGTGTGTGTGTGTGTGTGAGTGGGGGGGGGGGGGGGGGTATGTTTTGTGGTGGAATCTGAATGGGGGGTGGGGGCTGTTTTTAACATGTACAGCACTTTGTGCTACATTTATTGTATGAAAAGTGCTTTATAAATAAAATTTGATTTGATTTGATTTGATTTTCTTTAACACCTTCCAGTGATGCACCAACATAAGTCATAACCTGACAGAAGCATGGAAATATATGAAGCACACTGTTAAACATAAACTACAACTCTCTGTACCTGCAGTATTTAACCGTAGGAATGAGATAAACACACTTCAGCAGCCTGAACGGTTGTCGTTTGGATAAACAAATGCAAATGAAGATTTAATCCAGTGACCTCAGATTAACCCTCTGAAGCATATTAGTCACTGCAGTGTTCAGCTAGTTTAAGTCATTTCCTCCTTAAGTCAGTGGTTTATATGGTGGAACTGCAGATCAGCTTGTGTCAAGATATTTTTCCAACCTGTTTGATCCCACTGGCAACAAAAGTTGCCGCAGTTTTTTTTTTCTTTTGCTTCTGGGATCTCTTTGATTGTTCGTTTGTTTGAAAAATAAATTGAAACCCTTTTTATGGTTTAGGAAGAATAAAAACACTTAACCTGTTTAAACCTTAGACGCCTTCTTAAAGCACCCTTAAGAACTGAAGCTTCAATTTTACACAATCTCTTAAAACTCAAAGGATTTTTTTTTTCAATAAAAAAAAATCTGTTGTCAAAGTTCACTAAAACCTTTATACCTCCGGAGGAGACAGAGACATGAAATAAAAACCATGTGACTTTTTTAGAACTCAAGCTTTTATTTATTGAGACATCTTTTTTGCCTCATGTACATTTCAGCGAATCATAGCACATTTCATTTGTCACATGTCTAGAAAATGATGACACTGCCTAAAATGACCTGAATGAAAGAGAATAAAGCACATATGCGTTATCTGGCCTTAAAGGTATATGCACCTAAATGTTGTATCCAGTCTAAACGTGTTAAGGAAAATTATCTTTGCATAGGCCTTTATATTTGTTTAGTGTTTATATACATTTCAGGGCAGTTAATACAAAAATGCAAACTATGCTGCGGTACATTTTTATCTTGCAGAGGTTAACTTGAAATCTTAAATTAACCAAAAAAAACCAAACCTGTGAAATCAATGGAGCTGATTTAAGATGTAAAATCCTAGAGACATGAAAAACTTGAGTTAAAAATAAGCTACAAATTTTCTTTAAAACAGCACCTTTGACAAAAACCAGACTGAAGTCTGATAAACCTCCTTTGAGCCGTGGTTTTGGAGTATTTTGGAAAACAAGGTGACCTATTTTGGATTTTGAGATGTGCGATCAAACTTGCAGCACTAATGATCCGCCACTTAAGTTCATCAACAGAATTCAGTGTAGTAGAGTTAAGATCCGGTTCGTTTGATCTTATAAGAGTTGAAGCTCTCACAACCTAAAGGTGTGTGTTGTACACACATCCCTCTCTCTCCGCCATCAGCTGCACCTGTGTGTCCTCAATCCTGTGATGAAAGCACATCTCCCCTTCATCCTTCTCCCAAAGAGAGTCATGATTGGAGCACAGTTCACTTTTATCCTGTTGTAGTAATTCTGTTTTTTTGAAAGTGGCCGGGTATGAATTCCCTTTGAAAATTGTAGCTGTAATACTCTTTCATTATAGGACTTTTTTTTTTTTTACAGATCTCACCATCTGTTTCCTCTTTTTTTCCTCCCTGTGAACTCTCCCACACTACTTCAAATTTTAAGGAAGGATATTTGTTCTCAAGCCAAATGAGTCAGATACAAACAAGAAACAAAGCTGTTAGGGATCTTTTTTTTAGCTTTAAGCAGCATCCTTATCTCCCTGTCATAAACTCATACCTTTACTTGAAGCTCTTTTCTTCTCAAGTTAGTTTAAATTCCCAAACTCCCTCATTTGTATCTGTCCACTTTAATGTTCAGGCCACAAACATCGAGTGGTTTGGGGAATAAGCACAGACTAAAAGATGTAAAAGATCATTTTTAGTGCAATTAAAGTTCTCTGATGGGTAAAAGAGTGCAGGACGTTTTAATCTACGCAACAATACACTGTGGAGGAAATCCAATTAAACAACTTTTGGATTTTCTTTGATTAAAATAAAGGCAGCTTGAGGAAACAGAAACCTCATATTTCTTAACGTGGTCATCTCCCAGCAGCTTCCACTTCTAGAGCAATAAACAAATAAAGGCAGCAACGTTTAGCACCGGGCACCATGGAGCTAACTGCTTTTGACAGGGCTGAACACAGCAGACCTGTGGTTTAGCCTCTCTTCACACAGACCTGACAGGATCATTTGGCAGCCAACTCTGCTCTGCAGCGAGACGCCTCGTCAGCAACTCACACGCTGCATTTGGCTCCTGCTCCCACAGGATGCCCTCTGCCAAATTACGTTCCTCGAAAAAGAAGCAATAAATGAAGAGTTTGTTTACTTGAATCAGACTGCAGCTCGTACAGTGAGTAAAGGGACATAAAGGGGGGGGCACAGCTTTTTATCTGAGATTGAGTCTTCACCTCGCTTTGCTGAATGCATTCAATAAAAGTTGCCACTCGTTCTGATCATTTGAAGCAAATCAGACGTGTGAGTATTTCTCACCCTTCAGACACGAATCAATCATTGAAAAAGTGACAGAAGGAGGGATTTTGTTCACTAATGAGTCAGAGATATTCACAGTGGTGCTTTCCTGCGATAGAACCTTCCACCTTGTGTCCGAAACCCTTAGACCACAGGAGACATGCTCTCCAATCTGCTCAGAGTTTCCCTCGGTGTGCTCACCAGACCGTGTAAGAAAAACACTCAGAGTGTCTGAAACCTGAAACATGTCTCCTTCTTTTTTCATGATGCTGCTCTAAAACCACTAATCCTTAAACCTTTGTAGTAATATAAGAATTACATCACATCATAGCTCACGGATTCCTCTAATGAGGTACAAAAACTGTTCAGACAGAGCGCAAAAGATTATCATTAACACAGAATAAAATTGAATACATGAATGAATTTAGAAATGAGAAAACAAGTATCTCTAAAAGCTATATTTTTCTTATTGATTAATTTGTTTAATTATCGACGCCTTTGCCAGAAAAACCTTATTAAGGTACATCTGCAGGTGTGCACCGTACACGGTGCTCATGTGGTCTTTGGGGTCTAGCTGGTGTTGTAGGTTGATGATGATCCAATCATTAGTCTTTTTTTGTCACATATTTTGATGGTTAACATTTTCCTGAGAGATTTACACTGTAAAACCCGATAGCTTTCTTGACCTAACATTATGAGTTACCTTTGCTGAGCTATGAAAATCTGCACTTCTTACTACAACTTTGAAATAACAGTTACTTAAGTATGAAAAAAAAAGTTTTTAGTGAAGTCTACTTTAATTAGTTAAGTAGCTACAAAAGCCAGTGCTGCTAATTAACCATTTCACACAGAAGTCCAGTAGGTGGCAGTTATACAAGTGAATTTAAGTTGAAAAGGTGGAAGAGAGAGGACTGTCTGGCCTGAGCGTGCGCAGTGAGCCAACATTAAAGGTGAAATGTTATACTTATTATTATAACTTTTAACTTGTCCCCAAATCACGCTTTGAAGATCCTTTCTGAAAGATAATAATAATAATAATAATAATAATAATAATAATAATAATAATAATAATAATAATAATAATAATAATAATAATAATAATAATAAATCAGAAATTAGATTTTGGCACGTCTAATAATCCTTGTTCAGTCGGCAAAGCTTTGAAAAGCTGATATGTTGTCTGGTCATACCCCAATCTGGAAGTGAATGTGCTCCTTTACATTTTAAGAAAATGTTTTTAGCAAAGTAACTTTTGTTGTGACTGTGTTTTGTAACTGTGAGTGAGGAGGGAACGAAGTGGATATGAGCTTTGATATTTTCTTGTGCAGTGGCTGTCTGTACTCCACACGGCACGGACCGTCTATAAGGTTAAATTGTTACTAACAGGGACAGTATTTTAAGCACAAACAGCTGGTCCATGCCATGGGGAGCATAGAAGTCCTGTTCTCCCTGCATAACAACATCTCCATGTTCAGCAGGGTCTTACATCCACTGTGCTCTCTCCTCTCTCACGGTTACAGAAGTCGTATTACATAATTTTAGTTCCTACAAATAGATTAAAATCAAAAATCTAAAGTTAGTCCAGCACATAGAATCTTTTTTACAGTGTATGTTTCAATGATGGAGTTGATTCAGTTTCCCATTCAAAGCTAACTGTTCCCTTTTATTTGTGTCACTTTGCATTTTCGGCTCAGCAGTGCTAAAACTGAACACCAGCAACAATTAACCTCTGCAAACACCAGCTGACAGCAGACATATTTATTCTGTATTAATTACTGATTATGAATTAGTCCGTCAACTCATCCAAGAGAAAGATTAACACTAATGTGTCTAAATCATTCAGAAGGCTCCGGAGCCAGGACAGAGCGGCACATTAATACTGATGAGTCAATCTTTGTTCATCGTGCACACCATGAACGTGGTCACTTAAAGGTTTAATGAGCACGGCTGTCAAACTCAGCTCATGTCACAACTGTTTTCATCGCCGAATGGACGCGGAGAAACTTGATTAGTGCCGAGCTCCATCACACGTTTAGTGTCTCATCGCTGTCCTCGGCATGTCCATTATTTCCACAGGAACACTCCGTGATGAGAGCGCAAAAAAAAAACCTGAATTACCAGATTCTCACTGCATGGACGTTCTCATCAGCTCTCTGCATCATGACATTATCTTTATAATCAGCTTCTTTGTTCAACAGAAGCTTCAAACTAAGTTTATACTCTGAGTTCGTATTCTTCCAGGAGCTCATTAGAAACCAGGAAATGTGTGTGTGTGTGTGTGTGTGTGTGTGTGTGTGTGTGTGTGTGTGTGTGTGTGTGTGTGTGTGTGTGTGTGTGTGTGTGTGTGCTGGTGTCCCTACTGATAAACGTCAAGCATGTCTGGCAGAGAAAGATGAGTCGTCTGGAGAGCCATCTGCTTGTCTGTCTAACAGCAAATGTTTTCTTGTCTGTGTCAAACACCAAAAATAATCACAAGACCACTTTTCTCGAGTTCACTGAGCACAAATGCTTTTCCACAGGATGTAAAGTAACATCTTTTAAAAACTGATACTTAAGATTATGTCTGGAGACATTAAAAGTAGTTTCACCGCATTTCCTTTCTGTGTTTGATTTTTTTGGAGTAGCCCAGTCTTTAAACAGAAAGTGAGTCTGCGAGCAGCATTTGTCTTCGGATTTAACTTGATGTAAAGAAGTGTCAAAGTGAACCTTTGTGTCCCAAAAAATGCTGCAGGATCAGTAAAATTTAAAAGAGCTTCTTTAATTTATGTGGAAAGATGTGATGTAGTGTTTTTCAAGATGTGTCACATGAGCAGTTTAATAGGCCCGTCTTTTAAAAAGAAAGATTTTAAGGTTGCTTCTAATGTCATCTGGTTTCTTTGATTCAGAGGAACAGACTTTCACAACCAAAAGGATTGATGGCCATCTGCCTCATGTGGTGGGGTTCAGAGAGATGAAGAAGGGATGAGATCTTGTATAAAGAGCAGCAGAGTCTGCTTCTGGTGATGGCTACGTTTCCACTGGGTGGTTGGGTTTGGATCCAAAGAGTTGGTGCCAAAATAACTGATCTGTATTGGAGCCGGGCCGATTAACCGACATTGGTCAATATGTAACCGATGAAATAACTTATTTGCTGCGAGGAGATTCTGTTGCAGTGTAATTTAAAAATAAGTGAGGGTTGTTTTTTTTTTTTTTATCCCTCGGCAGGTTTGGGATCCAGAGAATTTATGAGTTGTGTAAATTATCTTTGTCAGATAAACAAAAATTTATGCAACTGATAATTCCCATGTCCACTGTTATCTAATATAAACCTACTATACAGGTTGAAAGTGGTGTAAGTAGTATCTTTGTTAAAGTGTCAGTGTTATGAAAGTTCTTATTTTAATTTAGACATGTTCTGCTTATTTGTCTGCTTCTTGTCTGTATCAATGTTCGTATTTCATATATCGGCCAGTATATCAAATATATGCCTTTTTTTGTAGCCCCCAGTATTGGTATCAGTATCTGCCCCTAAAATCCCATATCGGTCAGGCTCTAATCTGTAACTAGGATTGCAAAGGGTTGGAAAATTTGTGGTCAATTTATGGAAAGTTTCCTGAAAATTTCAATCAGGAATTTTAGTTCAGGAATACTGGAAATTTTTAGAGTTTCAAAAAGCATTGCGTTCACTCTGAAAGTATGGAAACACGAGGTGCACTTTGATTTCTCAGCTGGCGCACTCAAAACAGGCAAAAAGTTGAGTGTGGAACGGTGGACACTTCTCACACGAAGAGGAGGGGGTGGGAAAGAATCACACGATGGTTGATGGATGTAATCAATAGATAACAGAAGAGCACCTGTGAACGGTGGTGAAATGCTAACGTAGTTTCTAGTAAGTGCGAAACTATAGCGTTTGATTAGATTACAACATGACCCTGTAAGATTTGGTGCTCTGTTTTAGTAAGTGCAGGGTGTACACGGTGCACTTCATGTGAGTGCACTTATGAAAGTGCACAATTTGGGACACAGTATAACTATTTGGACATTTTGAATGAGACTTTTTTTTGGAATGTGTTTGGACTATTGTAAATACCTGAATCTTCTTTTATTTTTCCCCATTCAATGTTTTTGTTTATCTGTGAAAGAAAGCATTAAAGTTCTAAAAACTGATTAGTTTCATTTTTAAATGTTGTATCAGACATGTTTGAATGTATGTTTGCGTATGACAAAAATGTATACCTATAGTTATGACAGTTCGACTCAGTTCAGGGAAAATTTGCTGAAAAGTCCCTGAAAATTTATTTATTATGTAATTTAATCATATTGAATTAGACATGTTTGCTTGGTGTCTTATAATGTTTAATATTTATGCATGTAAATGATCAGGTAAACATACTGAAAATTTCTGTTAATTTCCAAAAATTTCCATGGAAAATTGCTAACTTTATCCAATCTGGCATCTTCTGGTTGGGTTACCAAACCTGCTGATCTGATCTGTAAAGCTTTATTTTTCCTGCCCTCAGGGGCGAACAGACAAATGATGCACGTGTGGAGAGAATAAAAGGAGGAATGGCTTGCCGTGTTTCTACACTTCTGCATGACGCACTGCAGTGTTGGTGACATGAAGTCAGGCGTTGTGAGAGGAGGATAATTAGAGAGTATTTGACACCCAGCTGTGTGTCACCAAGCCGGCTGACATATTTAACTGACATGTTTTGTCGGTGGTGTCAGACCTGCTGTAAAGCATCTGTGAGGAAGGATTTCACTTCACACAGGTTGTACTGATATGTAAAGTGCCCCTTCTTTGTGTTGATGTCAGGCTGGATGCTCTGCCTCCTGTTTTTCATGATGAAGAAAGGAGGAAAGAGAGAAAGATGGAGAGCAAAGTCTTTCTTTTAAGTCCGTTTTGGCCTCTATGGGACATTATTTCTCTTTATCAGGCAGGAACTGTCACTGTATTAATCGAGTAAACAGAAAATTCTCGAATAAAACATGCAACTCTAAGTTTGTGCTCAAACTAAAAGACATGTATCCAAGACATGGAAAGGAAATCTGTAGTTCTCGTGATATTTTTGTCATAAAAATCCAGCCCACCGATCTTTTCTTCTCACCCCATGATGCTCCTACATTCTTCTCTGCCAGGAATAAAAAGCCGGAGCAGATACGAGGCCTTATTTTTATCCATTTATTTATTTCACATTTTTGAAACTCAGTTTCTCAGATTTATTTCGGATACTTTGAGGTTTGCATCCAAAGACCGCAGCATATGGCCAGCATCCTGCAAAAGCCTCTCCGAGTCCAAACCTCATTGTTTGGTTTGTGGATTCAGAGGAGACTCACATATTCGTAGTTGGCAGGCGCAAACACAGAGATGGACTGTAAGCATGTAGAGATACTCCACCAGTGGAAATGATCACCAACATGATTGTTCAGTCCTAAGTCTGAAGTCGGATGTTGGTGTGATTAATGATTAAGAGTCACTTCAGTTCAGATCAGTGTGCTGACGTATGAGTGAGAGAAAATGGAATTCACAATGAATGTTTGCTTTGAATTATTACAAACGGCTCCACATGTGAAGAATAAATAAACATGGCTGCTTCAGTTTTGTACACCAGCAGATTACAAAACAGCTTCGTTCACCGAGCTGTCAGACTGATAAAGTCTTTTCTGCCTCTCTAAATGAGGCCGGACACTAAACTTAAGCACATCACACAGCATGCACATCATGCAGCAACACTTTGTTTTATCGGAGCAATATTTCTAACACAGCTGCTGCTATGTTGTTATTGATTGCAGCCAAATTGCACCATTGTCTTTTTATTACTGTTTTTATTTGAGTGTGCATCATGCCCCCCCCCCCCCTCTTGTTAGATTTATGTTTTTTCTCTTACCTTGAAGCAATCCTCTGAATTTCCCATTAACAGGACAGAACTGGAAGAAGTTATTTCATTCTAATTCATATAAAGTTTAACGGTAGAAAAGATACACAAAACTAAAAGTTTAGAGACTTCAATCTGTCTGAGATGCAGCACAGAGGACTTGTGATTTATTGCGCCGATAAGAAATGTTGTGATGGATCTGGTTATGTAACTCAGAGACAAGCATGCAGAAGTCTCTAAGGCAGAAATTATTATCCTTTTGCATCCCAGCTGGGCCGAGGTACCCGAGTATGCTCTCTTGACAAGCTCAGTTTTATTTTTTACTGACATCACCGTGAGCGCAGCAGCTAAAATAGTCTGACACTGTGGGCGATTTTGTGCTGAGTGCTGAAAATTATAAACCAATGCTGCTAATGGACACAGGCCCTCGGTTTAAAGGGCCATACCTGTAATTTTTGAGTTATCAGAGCCTGTTCAAGTGTCATGTTGAATTTCAGCATTTAGTGAAGTTGAAGTCAACAGATCTGCTGGAATGTCTAAAAATGTGAGCGACTCCTTTAACAGGCGAGCTGGCAGCCTGACAGACAGGCAGATGTTCCAACAGTGTGTGCGTCCTCTTCTTATGAAGAGCGGGTCGTTTTTAAAGCTGACACGGTGTGATGAGATTAGCGCCAAGCTGTGCGGCCAGTGTTCAGTGGGTTGGTCTGGTGGTGGGGTGAGCAGACGGGGGACAGATGTTAGATTTCAAAGCCAAAAGACAGAGGAAGGAAAGTGAACATCAGGTGTGGGGACGGAGACGACATACGCAGTGACATCAGGGCTTCAGTGAGTGTGAGAGGAGTTTAAAGGAGGTTTAATAGAGATGACTTAGAGGGGAGTCAAAGGAGGATTGGAGGGGAGTTGGATTTGAGTTAGAGGCACGTTAGATTGGAGTTTAGCCATGTTTGCACCAGGTGGTCTGGTTTGGTACATAACTGTTAGCATTTTCTGGGTCACAAGATATAAAAGAGATCATCTGATGAGCTTGTGCTCTTGTTTTTTGCTGAACACTGCTAATTTATTGATCGATGTGATGTTTACTTGTCGTCTATTGTTTTGTCTCACTCTCTGTGAAGCTTTTTGTGCTGCTCTCTCGGGTAGGACTACCTTGTCCAAAACATTTTGCATCTCAGTGAGAATATTCCTGGTAAAATAGGGGTTAGAAAATCAAAATAACTGATGCGTGTTGTCCTAAATTTTTGGTACCCATCTGTTAGGGTCTCTCCTAAACTCATTTTCCTTAATGACTCCCTTTTAAGTCTGTTTTTGTTCTTATCAGGAAAGATTTTGGGTGTTATACAGGTGTTGGGGTTAGTCATGTCAAGAGTCTTGTTGGAAAATGATAGATTGTGGAATAGATTGAAGAAAATATTTTAAAACATTAAGATGATTCAAATGCAGCCATTGTATTTCATGACAACTTTTTTTTCCCAACAAGAGGCTTACATTTAAGGTTATGCAGGTTACTTCTCTGACCTGAACACAATTTCAAAATTAAAGCACTGTGTGAAATAAGAAGTCTTCACAGAAAAAAAACAGATGTGGTTTTTATTTTGAAAAGCATCCAGGTAGTTCTTGAATTAGAGCCAAAACAGACTAATCTTTTTTTTGTTTGTTTGTTTGTTTGTTTTTTGTAGCTGGTGGAAAAAAATCACCTTCTACTCTTTTGTGTGAGAAGCTGTTGGAAATGGTTATCTTTCACCATTCTGAAAAATATCAATTTGACTAAAACAATGCAGGATCTGACTCCTAATTACCTTTGACCATTTCCTGCACAGAACACATGATGTGGATGGAAGAAGTAGAAGGAGACGGCTGAGTTCTCAGTCTAAGCCAAATTTAATGATTACAATGGATCAAGAATGTGGGACAGAATTCTGGGTTCTTCATTAACTCTCCCTAACAGCCCTGATACAATTCTCAGAGCCTTCCTTCAGAGAAGAACCCCGGCTGCTCCTGCTGAACCCACTATTATAGTCCTTGCTCCACCTATCCTAGACATTCAGTTCCTGATCTGAGACGGTGTCCTCTTCGGTGCTGGCTGGCTCAGCATGTTTCCCATCACTGTCAGCGTCTGTCAGAGTGTCCCTAAAAGGAAGTTTTAGTGCAAACTCAGACATCTCACGTGTTTATCCTTCCTTCTGGAGAATGTTTCCACACCCTTCAGCTCCAGTCCTGCAGCTGCATTCCTTTGTCTCCCATCAACTCTCAAAAACAAGACCCTACCACAGACTTTCCCTTATTGCTGCAAAGTTAAAACAGTTATATAATATGCATGGTAAACGAGGTTAATAATTTATTACAGCATTAAGCAGAAAACTTCATGATGTTTATTGTTCCTTCATGCTGGATGATCTGTAGCCTTCCAGGAGCTCTCAACCTTCTGTAAATACACACATTAATACAGGACCACAATGAACGCAAATATTATTGATTAATGCACAAAAATACAGCTTAATATTTCCTTCTATGCTCACAAGATTTTCTTCTCACACCAGCAGGATGAAGAGTCTGATCTGTTAACCTACCTGCTGACACACCTGTCTGAGGTGTTTTCGTGGTCTTCAGCCTCTGCTGTGACCCCGACACTTGGAACATGAGTACTTCATAAAGCTCATGAAGAGGCTTCGACTCGGTGAAGGGGTTTGATAAGCTCCAAATGGCAAAGAACATCAGTCTGATCATTGTGAACAGATGAATGAATTTATCTCCCATCCTGTCCTGTCAGATGATCGGTCCGGGATGTTTTAACTTACAGCTGTTCATTCTCTTTGTGCTGTGTTGCACCAACTGTGAGTGAATAACTAATGAGGCCACTTGTGGTGCTTGATTGAACAACCGCTCTGACACACTGAAACACAAACAACAGCAGATGCAGCAGCTGTCAATCAAAAGGAGGCCATGTCTTTCAACCTCTGTCACCATAGCAACAGGGGAACCTATTTGCCCTGTGCGGTGGGGACTCAAATGCATCTTTACTCTCTACATGTGCTTATGGGTTTCCCTGATCTTATCTCTCTCTCTCTCTCTCTCTCTCTCTCTCTCTCTCTCTCTCTCTTTCTCTCTCTCTCTCTCTCTTTCTCTCTCTCACTCTCTCTCTCTCTCTCTCTCTCTCTCTCTCTCGCTCTGTGGATCATCTGATCCAAATGACAGATTTAAACATTTCATCAGGAAAAAAGGAAATATCACCGCTGTCATCTTTCTGTATCTCTTTAATATGAATCTGTCGTCTATACATTGGGGAGAACCACTGCTGACATGCTTAGAGGATAATGAATGGCTGACTGCATTGATTTCTTCATGCTGACGTTACCTTAATGTCCGCCCACGGGATGTATGTGTAAATATTGGTTCATTAAAGCGAGCACTGAGCCCAGGCTGGAGTGCTGGAATGAAAGGTTCATCTTGAAAGGAGAAGAGGAGGAGGCCACGCTTCCTCTCGGGACGTCCCTCTTGCTGCTCCGCTAAACGTAACCCAGCTAAGGATCGAAGCGTAAATCAATACCTGCCTCTTCGCCGTTGCAGGACCTGTGATCTGCATCGCAACCTGGCACTCTCATGCTGGTTAATCACCGAGGTTCTGCGAGGACAGGTGGTGTCAGGAGAGGAGAGGGAGATGGAGGTCCATCTTCAGCTTGGAGAGAAGTCCAGAGCAATCTGACCTCGTGTGCCCTCGGAGAGAAAATCAATGTGCGTGAGCTCTGTTCATCATAGGAACTCAAACAAGAGACCCTTAGATACACGGGGGGGCTTCATTTCCTGCTGCACACTGCTGTGCTGCCAGATTTTTGTTATTCTGGTGCTTTTTGTGTGTGATGATCAAAGAGAAAGAATCAAACATCAGTGTGTTGAGGTAGCAAAATGCTTATTTGTATTCAGCTGCACACTTTTGATCTTCAGAGGCTTTGTTACCTCTAATATTGGCACTCATCCTTGTTCAAATGTCACCTGTATGTAGAGAGCGTGCACACATAGCTGAAATCTATATCCTATTATCAGTTCAGATATTTTTGCTGTATTGATTTTGATCCAGAAGTGGAAAAGTGGTGCAAAATATGCATGTCCAAAGATGACACTGTGGATATAATGGACTTAAAGCACATCTGCTCCTGTTTCCACAGAGTTTGGTGGTTAGAAAGTTAGAGGACACAGTTTGTTGGTCTTTCCCAGCTGTGCACAAAGTTCGATCCAAACCTTGGTGAATCCTGTTAAAGATGCTTTCAACATATCTCGCTCACACTGGCTTAGAAAGGTCAGTTTGCAGAAGTGTCTAAGTTCATAAATTATAAGTGAAGTCACTCTTGGTATTTTGTGCAGTCAGAATTCAAAGACTGTCATCTACGTTAAAGATTTCTCAGGTTTTCTCTTCTAGAGTTTATTCATGAAACATGAGATTATCAGAGCAGATGTGAAATTAGGTACATTTTTGAGGCAACGACATAAGATTGGAAAGATTTAAACTCTGCCTGTCTGATAAATGATCTCTCAGAGTTAAGAAAGGATCACCTTCCATTTCTGTGAAACATTCATGCTGTGTGCGTTAAACTGGAGCTGGAGTTGGAGGTTTGTGTTTGGTTCCACAGCACACGTTGGATGCGTTGTGATTAATGGAAGTCCGTGCTGCTAAATGAGTAAAAATGAACTGATGACGGCGAACACTGAGCATGTTTATTGCCACAGATCCAGTTTGAGTCCATTTGTTTCAGCATCAAATAGATTCTCTCTTCTCTGTGATGCACTGCTGCATCTTCACGCCCCTCTGAACATTTCCTCGTCTCTCTGACACCCATAAATAAAATCCTGGATTTTCAAACCTGTTAACATGAGTAATGGCCTCTCTCTCTGCTCCATTTATCTATTTACTCCCTGTTCCATCCTTATCTATTTATTTCTTTTCCGTTTCTTTCTGCTCTTTTACTGCCGCGCTCTCCCCAACCCGATGTGCTCGATCAGCGTTTCTTTTTTCCTCGGCTGACAAATCGTTTGTCTGAAGCTACCTCTGCTGTGAAATTGTACTTGTCACATATAGGCATGCATTTTGGCGAAATATGATTGCAGGAATTCAAACACATTTCAGCATCCGATATCCTCTCCCCGTTCGTTTCCCCAACTTTCTTTCCAACTTTTCTACTCTTCAATCTGCTGCCTTGAGAAAAAAAGGGGGAACTCTTTCTCAGACGTTATTTGAAATCCATCTTCGGTCACAGAGGAGTCTTTTACTTTTTAATTACATTCTTTCAAAGGACTTTTAATCAAACTCTTCCTCCACTCCACTCCACTGCATTGTGCTCTATGTGTGTGTGTGTGTGTGTGTGTGTGTGTGTGACATTGATGTGGACAGTGAGTGAAAGCCAAGTGAATAAAAAGAGACCCCATCATTACACGCAGCTGTCCTGTCGTTCCATTAGGAAGAACAAAATGACCCTTATCACCCTGTCTTCCCTGCAGAGACATAATTGGGTTTTCAGGGGAAAATTTCTCAGGACCTAAATTGCATTTGTTCTGTCTCCTCCCCTCTGCTGCCCCGCTCTGCCTGCCCCTGCAGCGAGAAGTCCACCAGGGCTCCACAGAAAATAATAATTCCCCTTGTCACACACTAATGGTCATTGCTGCATAACTGCATCGCCGCATGGAGAATAATAACATTAATCCAGTGGCAATGGGTGTCAGCGACTTATATGTGGGGCCAATTTCTGTCTTTGGAAGTGGAATGAGGTTGTGAAATTAATATGTGCATTATTAAAGCACTTGATTGGTCATTTAGATTGTTCTCTGGTAATATTTGACCCCTAGGTGTGAAAAATCGCTTCAGTTAAAAGTTATAGATGGATCATTTCAGCCGAGCAGGGAGGTAATTGTTCGCAGGCTGGATGTAAGGCTGTTTGAGCCTGTTTTCCAGACAGCTTTTTACATTTGAAGGTTGATGTAAAGATGTTGATGTATTTTAGGATTTCACACACTTTCAGTTTATTAAACTTATAAACTATCTGCTGGGCTTGAATTAAACATTAGAAATGTCAGTTTTGAGCCTTTTAAGCAAATCCAGTCTGCAGGATAACATAAACTCCTGATGTAGTTACGCAAGGAAAACACCAGATGTGTCTTCGTTCATGACATGTTTAGTCCAGCACATATCAGGACCTACAGACAGCTGGTTTCAGGAGACCGAGGAGTTACCTAGCTTTCCCACCCCAGTGATGATCCTCTCCTGGTTCATGTTGGGCTGTAAAACTGCAGACCTGTTGACTCCTGGTCTGGCTTCGCTAATAATGTGGGTTTGTTGTTGTAGTCAAGATAGATACCATCATCGTTTTGACATAGTTTGTTTTATTTACTTTTTATTTATTTGTTTTTATTTTATTTACTTATTGTACTTATTTTTGGGGCTTTTTATGCCTTTATTGTGAGAGGACAGGGCAGTGGATAGAACAGGAAACAGGGTGAAAGCAGAGAGTGACATGTGGGAAAGCTGCCACAGGCCGGACTTGAACTCAGGACTGCCCGCTCAAGGGTATTTTGCCATATGGAGCGTGACCTTTACCACGAGGCCATTTGTGCTCCATGGTTTGTTTTATTTTGAAAGTCACTTGGTGTTTTTATATGGTTTCCGTGCATAACTTCCTGTCCTGCTCAAACTGCTGTTTGTAAAGTGATGCGTCACTGCTCCATCATCTGACTCAGATGTGTTTTGACCATTACTTATCTTATACAGGTTCTCCTAAGAATCTGTGGAGTCTGTACTTGGGATCAGGAAATCATTCCTGTTTCCATTTGTAGTCACGCTGGAGAACAGTACGGAGAGTAAAAGCAGGCAGAAGCTGCTGCAGCATGTACGCACATATTTACGTTATTAAAGGGTTAGACTCTCTCAGATCTCCTTATCTGATGTCCTCTGCTGTTTTATGACCTTATTCCCATGAATTATTGAGTCGTTTTGCTTGTTGTGCATGTGTAAGTCTACAAACACACACATAGCAGGATGAGTGTAGAGAACAGTCCAGGTTCTGTCAGTGATGAAGACTCAAAGGATGGTGGAGCTGCAGTTTCCTAATGAGTGGAGGTCTTCTACAGTGTGCAGCTGAAGCATGAAAATCCTCCTTCTATTGATTTTTCCTGCCCGTGTGCTGCTGCAGTGGTGAAATGAGGGCTTAGATGTTTGAAGTACCTCAGATATGGCGACCGCTTGATGGTGAAGAAGCATTTTGTGGACTTTCTTTCATGCTGTTTGATGTTAACACGTGGATTTAATAAGTCCTGTGTGTCCAGCCCTCAGAGGACGGGTACATGGTACTCCAAGTCCTCATGTTGTTGATTCTCTTTTGGTTATCAGATCTCTTTTTTTCCTTTCCAATCCATGAAAACTTTGAATAAACTCTTCTTCAGACTGAGAAGGCTTGAGATTGAGAAACTGTTTTCTTCTAAATCACTTTTAAAATCCACTTTATGAAAAAAATCCTGTTTTTATTTCAGTGTTGTAACACTTCAGTTTGTTTTCATCTTTTTATGCTGTGTGTACTTTTTACAGCCGTAAGTCTGTTTTTATTCATGCTGCGTTTTAAACATGTCTGGTTTTTACAGCAGGACACTCTGTGACTGTGTTTTAAAGCTCCTATATACTTATTTTCTCCCATGATGCCCCTGAGATTCCTTCTCAGAAACCGTTCCCAGATTGGGTCTTTCGCCCCTTCATATTTCTCTCTCTGCGCCAGACTAGCTCATTAACTTCCCTCCCTTAAATCCACAGAGAAAGAAAAGAGTTGCTTGCCAAGGGGGCAAAATTAGGGCATAAACTACAGCCTAATAAAAATGGGTTGTTTTGCACTGTTGGATTACTTATCGATATTTGGCACAACTGTTGCACTGATGATGGTAAGTCCATAAACTTAACACTTTCTTTCTTTTTTGTGCCGGAATAATAAAAACACAAAGAAGAGAAAGATCAAACAGCATTTATTATAATTATTTAATATAATTTATATTTCAATAAAACTAAGGTGGACGATTAATTCAGTGGTGCATACATTAAACAATGGGTTAAGTGTGTGCGTGCAATCATGAGCTCTTGCAGAATGATCAAGTTTGGATGTTGAAGCGTGACGTTTGTGTCCTTGTGTTCCATGTGTAACATATTCTGCATGAATGCCTGTGCTATGAAACACAAAAATCACAGTAATCCCAGTAAAGATTGTGTCTCAGGATTAAAATCATTATTTTTTTTCCTCCAGTTTAAATCCTCCAAAGGCAAAGTCAGTTTCCATGCGAGCCTCCATCAGTTCGTCCTGTCAAGAGGTTAATTAGTTTGTGGTTACGGTCTCCAGACTTTCAACGATCAGCGTTCATCTTCCGCAGCTTTGGTGGTAAGTTGTCCTCTGGCCTTCCTCCTGAAAGAAGCGGGCTGTGCATGGGGACTGGAGCATGGCTAAGTGTTGGGGCTAAGCTGTGCTGGTACAGATCTCCTGTAGACTGTGTCATGGGTTCAAAGCCCACCTTGAGCGACTTTAGCTGCAGCCGGTTCTCCGCCTCCGGTCCTATGGGTGATGAACTGAGGCGTTGGATCTTCAGCGGCAGGTCTCCTGTGCTGCAGGCCTTTTCTGAGTGCTGGGAGCTGAGCAGGAGCACCTTCCTCTGCAGGTCTTCCTTCCCTGATGAGCTCATCCGCTGCAGCTTGCTTGGCAGACGACCCCCGCTCCCTCCCTGACGGCCTCTTTCTTCTGAAGTGTTGATGCAGTCCACAGAGAAGACGCGGTCACGCCGGGCGCCGTGGCTCTCAGTCAGTGCGGGGGTGGGAGTGGATAAAGGCGAGGGTAATGAGTTCTTCTCTTCGTATTCCTTGACGCTGTACGCTGGTGTCGGTACCTCAAACGTACTGTGGAACTGAGAGTAATCTACCCTGAAAAAGCCCTCCTCCAGAGACATCACAGGCAGGAAGCGATGGCCCCATAAAACCTCGTCTTCAGTGTAGGAAGTCCTGGCCTGGCATGTCATACCTGTGAGAGAGAGAGAGAGAGGGAGAGAGCACAGCAATAAAACATGATGAAATGGAGTGAAGGTCCAATAAAAGATCACTGTGAGACGAGCTAGAGTAGGAAAGGGCGACTCCCTCCAATTATCTTTTTTCTGCTCTCCTGTTTCTTATTGCATCTCTGTTTCATGCTCTTTCCTGTGCAATCTTCCATGTGACCCTTTCAGTCATGCACTGGTGAACAAATTACCGTTTCAAGTCAATCCACACTGAACCATTTTTTCCCATTTCTCTTTGCTAAACAGCTTTTTCCGCGTTGAGTGTTAGAAATTTATATTTAAAGCATGTTGGGCCTGATGGGCCGTGCAGATGTACAGTTTATATCGATCCTGTGTTGAAATTTTCCTCCTAAAGGTCAGAGCGTTACTTTAAAATCTGTGCAGTCAATTTGCACGTGGTGTGTTGGAGTAAATCGGGTGAAAGGTGAGTGGCGCTCGTTGTCTGAGTGCCTCGTTTTGTGATAATTGCCAGATTGAATCCGATGAACGTCATTAGCAGCCTCCTGGCTCTCTGCGAGCATCAATACATCAGTGGCAAAAGCCATGGGTCCTGTCTCAACATGTTTTTGTTATGTTTGTGAATTCTGCGAGCCTGGATCTCTGCTCATTTCAGAAAATCCCTCTATTGACACAGTAATAGCTGCTGTATTGAAATTGCATATTTGTCTCCATGCAAAGGCGACACATCGTGAAGCACTGGATGAAATTACCAAGTGTGTGTCCATTTGAACTCTTGTTAGATGTCTTTTTGCAATCAATACACACTTATCCATGTCTGTTTTTCTGATCCGGTGGGCCAGCATCAACTTGAGCTTTTCAGTTAAACACTTCACTTGGCAGGAGAGTAGGAGTCTGATCCCGTCCCTTCCGGGAATTATATGTGCAGTGTTATGTCATAGCCTGATGCTATTCCAGGCTCAGTACTCGTCTTCATCCACAGAAAAACCTTCAACGGTTTTACATCTGCACAAAGGTCATTTCTTCTCCTAATGAGCCAGTGGCTTTGCTTTAATTATGTGGGTGAGACCAGGATGGATCTCAAGCTGGGTGTTTTTGTCACATGAGGGGGGTTAATGCATTTCTGCTGAATGCAGATATATAACAGTGCTGCAGAGGAGGCCTATGGGTTCAAATTCTGATATGCATGCCAGTGTTGCTTCCTCATGCAGGCATCATATGGGTATTCAACCAAATGGGTAACAATTACTGCATGAAAATGAGTATGAAAGCCCTCAGCAGAGTATGCAAACACACCCTGAAGAAGACATCATGTAAAATCTCTGGCGGTAGCTTTCAGCGGCAGTTTTTGCCGAGCATATACTGATGACTTTTGCACAAACACGTGCAGAGAGAAGTGTGTCTTCTGCACAGAGTACGAGTGCCACCTGAAATGAAGCAAACTTTCTTCATTGTTTTTAGTTGTTAAGTCGGTTAAAGTGATGTAAGAAAGGACAGACGGACAGACGGATGGATGTACCGAGAAAGGGAGTAATAACAGTGGCAAAAGTGTATTTTTTTTTTAAACGGTTCCTTCATATCACCACATTTTTCTCTCTGCTCCTTTATGTTTTTTAAAACATCAATAAACAATCATCAGGTTCCTCAGCAGCTGTTTACAGACACACCTGATCAAAATCTTAAGACCAGTTGAAAAAAATGCACAAATTTAAATTCTGCATTGTTAGATCTCCAGAAGAAATGGGAGTGAGAAAAAAAGAGTAAGCAATTAAAGCGAAATAGTCTGTTTATCAGCAGACCAAAGATTAAGACCACAGCCTCAAAAAGAAAAAAATCTGCACTAAAACGTGGATTCAGTGTGATCTTCTGTCAAGTTTTCACTCTGTCATGACCTCCTGATGGCAAAGGCTAAAAAGCTTTCTTTCTTTGAACGTGGTCGGACTGTTGAGCTGCATAAGCAAGGCCTCTAACAATGCACCAGAGGATCCGATTCGCTGTTCATCAAGACCCAGGACGATCCTGGACCTGAACTAAGGCTGTTACTGGAGCTGACTGCAGCCTAATAACCATCAGGCGGTGTCTGAGAGAGAAGAGCTTTAAGAACAAAAAACCTTTTAATATGTTTCGACTCCTTCAACACCACAACATCGCCCGTTTGGACTTTGAAAAGAGCAGCAAACATGAGACACTGAAAGGTGGAAGAAAGTTTGACTCTCTGAGCAGAAAAAATGTGACCTTGACGGTCCTGATGTCTTCAAACGTTCCTGACATGACGAGGAGAGGGGGCACCATCATGATCTGGGGGCCTTTTTCCTTCAATGGGCCAATGGAGCTTCAGGTTGTTCAGGGGTGTCAAAAGGCGGCTGGCTGTGTGGAGATGTTACAGGAGCCATCCTTCATGACTGAGGGCCCTGTGCTGGGCTTCTCAACAGAACAACGCTGCAATTCACAATGGCCGCCTGACAAAGGACTTCTTCCAGAGGAATAAACTCACTCTTGGGACCATCCTGCATGTTCCCCTGATCTAAATCACACTGAGAACATTTGGGGATGGATGGTGAAGGAAGTTTATAAAAATAGTTGTCAGTTCCAGGCAGTTGATGCCCTTTGTGAAGTGATCAACAAGAACGGTGGACTTTAAATTCTATTTTAGAAAGTTCTGGGGGGTTTCTTTGAGCTGTGGTCTTAAACTTTTGATCTTCTGATGAACAGATTATTTTACTTTAATTGCTTGCAGTGAGCTGCTTACTCATTTATTCTCTCACTCTCATTTCTTCTTTTTGCATTTTGAAGCTCTTCTTAGAACAACCTTAAGATCCAACTGTGAAACGTGTAAATTCTTGCAGTTTTACAACTGGTCTTAAAATTTTGATTGGGTGTGTATCCGTGTCAGTCTGAATATCTTACATGGCTGATCTTAACAGACTTCCACCTAGTTAACATTTCCCAAAGCCATAAACAAACAAGAAACTCTTTTCTTAGTCAAGACTGAAATATTGAGCCATGAACTTTTGGCTCTTTCTGCTTGTGATTTAGTGAATCATGCAGCTACCAGCGTTGGCATTCTCTAACTATGTTTCTCTGTTTGTGTCGATCAAATTTCAGACTAAGAATAACTCTGAATAATTCTGTGGACTGATACTTTTTTCTTTTTAAATCCAATAAGCTCTCTTCAGGTGTGTTTGGATCAGGTATGAAATGTGTGATTGGGGATGAATTTCATGATTTCCTGAGCTGAACAGAAGATGATGATGAGTGTGACTTAGAGAGACGTTCATCTGCCTACGCAGCTGTGTGAGCAGCAGCTGGATTTGAGGGATAATGTTTGATGTGTCGGTGTTGAAGGGGTCTGTGTTTGTTAAAGGATGACAGCATAATGTGGAGTGTTTAAGGTGACAGTCCCAGGGCTCCCCTCCTCAGCACTGCGAGACTGAACTTGTGACTGCGCCCCAATTTAATGGTTTTATCAACAGGGCACAGACCGTGTTGCCTGCTTGCTCTTTGCTTCCCTGCTGATCCCTCCTTCCTGCTCTAAGCCTATTCAGCTTTGTGGTTTTCCTCCACAGCAGAGGCAAACTGAGGGTTACGGGGGATGGATAGAGGCAGAGCTAAAAGAAAAGAGGAAGATGGATTTATTTCTGTTGGATTTTAGGGAGGAATAATCCTTTTACAATGCAACAGGGGAAACAGTGTTGTATAGAACAATGTCTTCCTGCTTTGGAACCACCTCCTCTCTGCTGTCATCTGAAAAAAATGGAGTGGAACTTAAAACCCTGGCTCATTCATCAAAGTGACGTACGCATCTATGACGACAAGCTTTATTATGCATAGGATGGGCATTAACCAATTCGGCTGTAATAAAATATGCTTTGTAATTCAGTCAGGGCACCGTTCTCATGTATGATTCTCCTCTTCGGTTTTTTACAGCTTCTGCACCCTTTAAGTATGCAAAAGTGAGCAGGTAGGGTAATGAGATTTCAGAGTTTAGATTATGAGAATCTATTAGACAGAGATGCATGTGGGTTCATATTAATAAGAAAATTTACATTTAGATTGGGCACCAGAGGAGAGAAGAGAAGAAGCAGAGAGAGGGAGAGAGAGAGAGAGTGGTTACAGAAAGGTCAACAAAGTGATGTTAGATTCAGGAAGATGTCCCTCACCAGTGGTCTCCACGATGCCTTCCAGGATAACAACAATCTCAAACTGTTCGTTCATAAGAGAACGCTGGGAAAGGTCGAAGAAGGGGCTCTTGGGGTTTATTTCATGGCAGATGGTGAGAGGAGACACCAGGAAGAGCTGGTCCGCACCCGTCCCAAAGCCCACGTCCAGTTCACACTGGTCCAGAGGCAGGAACTCGCCCTCGGGTGTCTGACGAGACTGGGAGAGAGGGAGAGAGAGGATGGAAGACAGGAGAGGAGAAACAGGCAGAGTGGATTAGATATGTTAGAGGCAGCATTTCTCCTCCTCTTATCTCAAGAAAGAAGACACAAATCTTCAAATCTGTTTTTAATCCTGTGGAAACCAACCATTCCTAAAGTAAAAGTTCTGAGGCGAATCGGCGACCATATTTTAGAACACACAGAAGGGCTCGTCTAAATATGTAACCCTTAATGGAAAGAGGATCGAGGGTGTTTTCTCTCTCCCTCTATCTCTTCCTTTTCAAATACCCATCTGCTCTGTGTTTGCAGTGACCACAGATCCAGCACTCAACATTGATTTGTAGAAGAAGCTGCAGGCGGACGTATGAGATAGCCGTGTTTGGACAGGACTTGTCCATAGAGTGTTAACTGGTGCAGAAGCATTTAATTGTCCAGATGACTCTGGAGCACAGCACCAGAGTCCTGCATGTGTGTGTCCTCAGTCAGTCTGCTGCACCTCAGTTTACTGTGTCTATTTAACCTTTATTCCTAACATTTCCTGTCTTTCCCTGTCAGATCTGCTCGTCTGTCTGCTCTAAAATTAAATGCATGTATTCATCAGGAAGTCATGCTTAAACATAGGCTCATGTTTCCCAAAGCTTCTGCCAGGTAATGACATTAGATGCACTTACAGACACATTTAACATTGTGAGCAGCAGCTTAGATTGACTTTGTGCTCATAATTTACAGTAACTTGTTTTTTTTTTTCCTGTGCGAAATAAAAATGAGACTTTCTTAAATTAAAGTGACAAAATCAGAATAATCTGTCAACTTTTCTTGTAAAGCATTGATAGTGCGAGCGTATTTTTACACCTCTCTCTCCCTCTACATTGCTACACCTCCAGTCAGTAATTGGAATGTGTCAGCCTCCAGCCACCCACACACACAGAGGCAAACACACACACACACACACGCACACAAACGCCATCCCGCCTCCACCACACAGAGCTTCATAATGATCTCCCACACAGATTCCAACCCCCTTCTCCACAACTCTCTCTGCCATTTCTGACTCTTTTGTTTGAAATCTTAAAATAATCGACACATTATTCCCACACAGTTTCCTTATTCAGCCTTTCATACTGTGTCACTTTTATCTGCTGATAATAAAACAGCT
Organism: Labroides dimidiatus; assembly: GCA_030710495.1. Lineage (NCBI taxonomy): Eukaryota > Metazoa > Chordata > Actinopteri > Labriformes > Labridae > Labroides > Labroides dimidiatus. Next base: position 7,666,855 of record CM061163.1, read on the forward strand.
GGAGAGAAAGGTGAACAAGTTAACTTCACAGCTTTTGATGGTATCTGTTTTATATTTTCATGCTGTGGCAAGAAATTTAACATTCAGAAAACGATAATAAAGACAGAGTTTCATTTGAACATTTTGGGAACGATGAAATGTTTGGTTAGATTCCGCTTTTAGGATTATTTGTAGTGCAGAAAAGCACAGGTCAGCTCCTGCAGATTGTATCAATACAAATGATACAGTGTATATTTCTTAAGCCAGGTAACATAACACAGGACGTGCTACCTTGCTTTAATAAGTACTTACTCAAGCTCAAACCACAATCTTTGTATTTTTTCAACCTACTCCTGTAGTTTTCGAGCCAAACGTACATGTCACCCCTTTAAAGTTCTTACCACTTCTTTAAAAGACTTCTTTTATTGCGTCCACATACTCTTTGTACCGGCATATTTCATGGTAGAAGTGTCAGTTGGATATTACAGAAGCTGATTTGTAATCCTGAATGTTTCTGCGAGATCAGATACTTGGAAATATTCAGGGTATCTACGGAGTCTTAAAAAATCTTAAAACATCTTAAATCCAATAATTTAAATTTAAAGTCAGGGTTGGTAATCAGATTTAGATAGACTTTTTGTTATACTGGTTAAAATGATCTTAATGTCCCGATGTCAATCAATGCATGATGTGTTCTTAAAACTGAGCATAAAATATCCGCTGTCTACAGCAGGAGTAAACCTGGGAAAACACCAGCCAATCCCAGCGTTTAGGATCCAGTTTGTTAAACCAATCAAATCCCATCCTGCCGTTCAGCCCGCCTCCTGCGTGTACATTTCGTCAGTGTGCACAAGCCCTGATTCAATTCCCATAATCAAGAGGGATCACAGTACGCTGGAGAATGGCAGAAAAACTATCTATAACCTGATTACTGGTAACGCAGTGAAAACAAAAACAATGTGCAGAGGACCAGTTTGAGTCTGTGGTTTGGAATCAGTCATGATCATATGATCGTGAATCTGTGGCGCTCATGCATGTGAGCAGGTGCGTCGTTTCTGAGGAGCTACAAGTGTGGGAGGGCGGGGGCTAAATGGAGTCCTGAGGAGATGCTACATTCAAATTCATGCTGGTTTTCCGTGACTACCAACCCTGCCTTTAAGGCCTTAAAATATCTAAAATTCTCTTAAAAGTTCATTAAATGTCTTGCATACAGTTTTGAAAGGTCTTAAAAATGTATTAACGTTACTTTTATTTAAAACAAATGCATCAACTGCAGTCTTACTTTTAAATGTTTCAATTTTTGTAACGTAACTACAATACGGAGCTAAAGTACCTGTGCAGCCTGGTCAGAATTTTTTGAGCACAACCAGCTTATGTGCTGTAAGCGTGCCATGGTGTGTTACAACCTACAGTCTGTGAATAAATTCAAATACTTTTCAAGTCACACTGTGCAGCTCTGATTTTCCTTCATGTCTTTTGTATTTTTTGCCAGTATGGATGTGAAACGGATCTTAAACTATGTTTCAAAAAGTCATAAATTTGACTTGTTGAAACCTGCAGAGACCCTCATATTACACAGGCATTCATTATTTTATTACTACACTGCACAGCTTCAGCATGTGGTGTAAGCACACTGAGGGCATAGAAGTGCATTTAAAGACAGTATCAGTATTATCTGGGTTGGATGTTTTGCGAGCGCTTGATTTCATTCACAAACAAATGAGATTTCACTCGCTCATTCCTTCTTCCGTCCTCTCTCTCTCTGGTCGTCCCAGCCAGACTGCTGCTGTGCTGCAGCTATACGTGCCAACCGTCCTGACCTCCCACTGACTTTGCCGGTAGATGAATCTCTCCGACACGCAAACTGTGAATGAAGTGTGAGTAAACAGGCTTTGCATTGCCAGAAAACATGGCAGTCTATTTCTAACTCTTGTGCATATCAATGAAATGTTCTTCTGGGTTTATGCTGCTGAGTCTCTTTCATGTCAGGGGGCATTGTTCATTTGTAAGGTGCTCACAGGCTCTTTGGCATTGCTCCTCCGTGTGGATTATCTAATGCTTCTGAGGGAAATTCTTTTTTTCCACTGTCTTTGTCACTTAAGATTAAAAGATGGATGACTGTATGTAAAAACTGAAAGGCAAAGCTTCTTACACGGGCCCTCTGGCACTCTCCTCTCCTACGCTTCTTCTTGTACTAAGATCGTCAGATAGCCGTGCTCGTCTCCTTTTTTTTTCACATTTGACACTCAAAGACATAAAGAGAATTTTTTCCCCTGAGCTCTGGATCCCTACAAGCACCTCTTCTGTACTTCTCTCTCCACTTTGGTGCAGCGTAAACACTTTACACATCTTGTCTGCAGACTCACAAACCCAGCCGACCTGTTAGCTGCTCATTACCATGAAAGAGGCATCATGGTTTCTGTTTGACACTCGCCAAAAGAGCATTTCAGGGTTTTGAATGATGCTCATCTATAAAGACAGGTGATAAATAACATTGTTTAGAGCCACCAAAAGTAGCTTGATCTTTTTACTCAACTGCACTCCATCCTCTGTCGAGCTGTTATCAATCACAAGCCCAAGAAAAGAGAGGCTCGTAAGCAATCAGGTCAACTGGCAATCAAGCCGAATCATGCAGCCTTTCACACCGTCTGCCAGAGCATGTAGAAATGTTGAGCCAAGAATATTTCACCCATCTTGCAGAGACAAACTGGAGGGATTCAAACTTGGAATATGTCGAGGATTGGTACACCCAGCAAAAATTAAAGTATTTTAATATGACAGAATGTCCTCAGAATGCAAAAGATAGATTTTTATTTGTATTAAAGGAGTGTTTCTTACAATTTTGAAAGAATATGTCAGCAAAAGTTGATCATGAGTTGGCAAAAAAGTGCATCCAAATTTTGCAAACAGAAGCGTTTCCATCAGCTAAAGCAAAAGATAAACTGTTACAACGTGTCAAAATGAAAGTGTCTGAATGATTTTCCTCTGCTGTTGGTGGAGAGGAACCCATTGAGAGTTAACATCTGGTAGGAAATGGGAAATGCACAGCTTGTTTACTCCGTTACGGCCCGTTAAACCTCGGCTGTGTTCCTCTGTTTTGCTTCACAATCACCCACACAGTGTTTAATGCAGCCAATTCATGACTGAGTTGATACAATTAAAGTGTTTCTCGTTCTGTTGTCATAAAGTAGTTATCTAAATACACCTCAAAAAGCAGCCTTATTAACGATATGTGCAAGAATTGATGCACTGCTACAAATATTTATGACTTAACAATACAAACACTTTTGCTCTGCTATTGGCGTATATATTTAACTAAATACTATATTTAGAATGATAAATCTTTTTCAACAAAGCTCTGATTTATCCTTTTAGACATTTTATTCAGTCAGCATTCATAAAAATCATCTTTTTTAAGGGTTTTCAGTGTCATCAAAGAAAAAGAAGATCAGAAGTTAAACACTTGCAGGTTGTTTGGTTCAGACAGAAAGCTACTTGGCCAAAGAAGATGATGCAGTTCGTATTCAAACTACTCTAAAAAAAAAAAAGATTACTGGTCGGACAAACCACTTTGTCTGCTGTGAAAGATTGACATGTGTAAACCTTCTCTCTATGCTGATGATATCGTACACTCAAAAGATGGTTACTGCTCGGTCTAACGTTAGTTACTCGTCTGAAAAGTTTCTAGGGACATGGAGTTTTCTTGTGCATGTGTATCCCCACCGCTTATCCAGGTCGGGGGGGCAGCAGTGCCAATAGCGAAGACCAGTGGCCCCTGTCCCAGGCCACTTCAGCCAGATCCTCTGGGGGGAGGTGTTCCCAATCCAGCTGAGATATATAGTCTCTCCATCGTGTCCTGGGTCTACCCCAGTGTCTCTTCCCAAATGAACATGCCTGAAACACCTCCCCTGGGAGGCACTGCTTGTATTTGCAATCTTGTTCTTTTGGTCACTACCCACAGCTTGTGACCAAGGTGAGGATTGGGTCATAGATGGACCGGTAAATTGACAGCCTTGACTTCTGGCTCAACTCCCTCTTCACCACAACAGACCAGTATAGCGTCCACATCCACATGGCTGACGCCACCCTGATCCGTCTGACAATCCCTCACTCTGTCTTCCCCTCCCTCTTCTCCTCTGCTTTGGGCAAAGATTCCCTCTTGACCCGGAGTGGGCAGTCCACCCTTTTCTGGCTAAGAGCCATGGCCTCAGACCTGTAGGTGCTGACCTTCATCCAGGCTGCTTCACACTCAGCTATAAACTGCCCCAGTGCGAGCTGGAGGTCAGTGTCTGATGAGGCCAATAGGACAACGTCATCTGCAAAAGCAGAGATGGGTCTCAAGACCCCTGAACCTGACTCCTTTCATCACTTGGCTGGGCCTAGAAATCCTGTTCATAAACTTAATGAACAAGATCGGTGACAAAGGGCAGCCCTGGGCGAGTCAAATCCTGAAATGGAACGAGTTCGACTTACTGCTGGCAATATGAACCAAACTCTCGCTCCACAAATGCAGAGATTGAAAGGCCTGCAATAACAGGCCATTGACTCCATATTTCTGGAACACTCCCCTACCTCGGGGTAGACTGTCAAAAGCCTTTTTCAGATCCACAAAGCACACGTGGTACTGGTTGAGCAAACTCCAGTGCCGCTTCTAGCACCCTTGCAAGAGTATAGAGCTGGTCCAGTTCAACAACAGCCTCCAGTGTTGAAAATAAAGTCATCGCAGAAGTGCAAAAAACTGCACTTCTTCAGGTGTCCACTTGAGGCTGACTCCAAATGCGCAAGTAACGATTTTAGAGGATTTCTTTATCCAGTTAATATTTTGAATATATTTGCATATACAAGGATGTACCAGTTGAAAAGCTGCCACATCTGAACTGTCTGAGAATTTAATGAAGTCCTCCTCAGTCATACAGATTAGATGACTCCGGATGCTTAAGCTCCGCTCATATTACAACTTACAGGCTCATATAGTTATCAGGTGAGTGAAACCGGGATAAAAGTGACACTAGGCTTCTGCCGGAAATCTTCTTCATGCCTCTTACACTCTGTTTCTTCCCATGTTAATCCTCAGAGTGACACTCAGCAACTTAGGCAGGAATGGTGTCACAGTGTTCTCAGCGAAAGACGCTTTTGACGCCTTTGATTTCTGCTTGGTGTGAAAACACTTCAACGAGGCTATACGTTAAAACTGTAAGGAGCCTGAAGATAAAAAAGTTTGGAGAATAGAGTTTTTCACACCTCAGATAGAAGATTTAATTCTGTTTCTCAATTCTTGCACAATTCCCAGATACAGACATTCAGGAGGCTGGAGTGTGCAGTCCACACAGTCTTAAGGTTTTCTCTCTCTCTGGTTTGCAAATGACTTCAGGGTTTTATGCCTTCCTCCAGCTCTCCACAACCTAGTGGTGTAATTGCATCACTATTCTTATCAGAAAAGAAATGGAAATCAATTCCAGCGCCAGTGACTGGTATATGTAGCAATCCTCTGAGGGGATATACAGCCCGGGGGGGATTTCACTCCCTTGTAAGTCTCTGAAATAGAATAGAAATAGAAACCTCTGCTGCTACAATGAAAATGATTTTTTTATTTTTTTAAAATCTGTTGGTGATTCTCTTTAAGTCCCTGCTCTCTCTCTGCAAGTGTTCCTTGCTTTCACCACTTTCCATCACATTCAATCAATTTCTCCTCCCTCCCTCCTGCCCTCCCAGTAAGACCAGAGTCATATTTTCAGCTCGGATGTTCCACCAGGATGCCCTCTGAGGCTGTCACGGACGCCCTGCAAAGCTGCATTTCATCTTCTTCTGGTTTGGACTCTTTCTGACAGCTCCCATTGGTCTGTTTCTCCCTTCCTCCTGCCGTCTGCTGTCAGCCAGTGATCATCCGTGGCAGCTCAGCTGGGATCTGCCACTCCAGCATACTGGTTTGAAGACAGCTAGCCAACAAGTAGTTTGAGTGTAACCAGCTCTATTATCTGCTGTTACCTTGTTCTGTAGATCTAAGCTCCTCTGGCTCTGGCTGCTGTGGTGTGTTTTATTTGACCTAAACTGGTCAGTCAGAGACTTTGAATTCTGATATTGGCTGACACTGTAAAGCATTTGGAAAAGGGCAGCTTGTTTTGTCTCTTTGCCTTCCAGTTAAGGGCAAAACCTGTACAAAACAGTGAGAGGTTACATAAAACAGCTCCTGTTCCATGTAAACAGGAGAAGTGAGCATCAGTATGAGCTCCTTTAACACACTCTGAAAAGTTAAATCAGACATGGTCAACAGGTCAAGTCTGACAGGGTGAAAACATGAGCTTCTTACAGTCAGACCTTCAAACTACCTCTGAGTGTCTTGGCATTACGCTGTCCGCACAAACATCCCAACATCATCTTCAAAGGATGCATGTAAGAATGCCTCTAATGATAATCAAAACTGAAATTTTGGTGCACCTTTTTCCTGCCAATCCCTTCATTGAAAGTCCGTTGGAGGATGTGCATGTTCATGACATCCTTTGCGTTGCCTCATTCATACTCTGGCTGTATTTTTTTTACATTCATGTGTCTGATTTTTCTCTGAAAAATGAGTATCATGTTTTGGGACATTTGTGAAAGGGCACATCTGGAAAATGTCTGGACCTGAAAGTCTGGAAATCATCAGGAGTTCATGTGTGAAAGGGGAAAGGTCTGCAGAGTCTGCTCGGGGCAGCTTGTGGACTGAAGGAATTAAGAGTTCAGTTGCTTTCGGGCCTCCTGCAAACCATCCACTAAGTCTGCAAGATGAACCCAAAACAAATAACCTCGTCTTTGTTTTTCGTAGAGTATTCTAGCTAAATTGGTGGAAAGCCAATCATTACAAATGAAAGCTTTTAATTTCTACATTATATCAATTTAGCTACAGTGGACTTATGGACTACTTAAAGACCCCGTGAGGAGCTTTAAGATGGTTATTAAAAAAACTGTGAGGACTTTCTAATTGATCTTGAAAAAGTTTCACCTCTAGATATCTGCCTGATCCTAATCCACAACTTTAAATGAGATTATCAGCACCAATATAGGTTCTTTCTAAATGCTAATTCTTAACTTCCCATCAGGTCAGGCAGGACCAGATTGATTTACGATATGCTGAAGTCTTTATGACAACACCATACCAGCAGATCTGTTTTTTTTCTTTGCTGAAAATGATTTCTGGAATTTATTTTGTAGTGATGGTGGACACTGGAGCTGAACTGGCAAAAAGGAAATGGACGTCAGAGCAGAATAAAACTAAGCCCGCCTACGTCACCATAAAGTGTCCGTTTAAATAGAGTGCGATCTCATCAGAGTCAGCACAATGAGACACAGCGAACAGGATCACAAATTTAGTGACTTTTTCGTTCATGTTAAGTTGTGTTGGTGCGATGCAGCTCTTTACCACCGGCGTTTAAAATAACTGTTGAGAGGAGCAGTTGTGGCGATCATGTCCGCATGCTCATGCTTGTGCATGAAGTGTACCGTGCTGAAGCACCCCTCTCCAAAGCATGCCAAAGCCAGGGAAGTGTACTGCACCCAAGCACAGAACGCTTGCGGTCACACTGGCCAAACGAACTGGACTTTAGGGCTGAACCGTGCTTGGGCACGGAACAGTTAGCCAGTGTGTCAAAAAAGTTTGCTTGTTGTCATGTTTCAAACAATAGCGCAATGTAACTGTTGATAAATACATGACTTTGTCACTTTGTATCCTGGGAAAAGTTGTCTTGAACAAAGAAAAGTAGTTAAAAAGAAGATCTGCTCTCCACTCATTTGTTTTAAAACAAACATGCTATGGTAGGAGTCACAAGAGTGGGAGCAAGTGCTCATGGGAAGCAGAGTCTTTATTGTTTGAACTGACGCTAGCTTTTCCAGAAAATCCTCCCAGTCCCTTTAAAAGACTGAAATTTATATTGATGTTCCTTCAAGAGTTAGGAGAACAAAACACATATTATACGAATGTGATTCAGTTACTTGTCTGAAGTCACAGCAGGTGTCAGACGAAGGGATTGACTACATGGTGCAGAAACCTCTATGAGTGATAAATCTGAGTGTTAAAAAACATTTTTTTTAAACATCTTAAGTTTGCACTGGACAAAATCAGTAAAGCAGTGAGAAGAAGAGCTTTGCCCACAGGTTGTGCAAAATATGCCTGAAACCAAAAGTTTCGCACAGAAGCTTTAAGATACAGCAGGACTGGATGGTTCTAAGTAAAGCTCAGTGAATGAATGAAACATGGTTCTGGCCATGCTTCATGAGCACAGAGATCATAATGTGTCTTTATATATATAATAAAAGCACCTGTATTTACACCAGCAGGGCTGAAAGTCCTTTAAGGATAATAAAACTAGAGAAATGCTCTCCAACCCTGTTTTAGGAGGTATGTTTCAAACTGTTGCAAGAAAATCTGCAAAGGTTTTCAGAGTGATATTAAATATGTAGTATTTTCTAGAAGTATTGGCAAAGATTGAAGAGTTTTGTTTCCATTTGTTATATATTTTGAGTGTGTTTGGTTAGATTTGATGTTCAGGCTGTCTGTCCACTCCTAAAGATGCAGAGAAACCTTTAAACAAACTCTAAATCATCTGCCTGTGCTGTCTGATGGTTTTTAATGTTAAAGCATGACTCGAGGAGGGTTGCAGTTCAACAGCACCACCAACACTCCTGCACGGGCACTGCAGGAGAGCATTCACGTTCAAACAGGAGCAGCGTGTGTAGTATTTAAAGTTGATTTAGCCCAAGTGATGGCTTTTTGCATTCATAGAAACTTATTCCTATTCCTTGTGTGTCTGTGTTTTGTTCTGTGGCAGAGCTGCTGCAAAATCTCTGTCTCAGTCAGGAGCCTTTGAAGCAAAAGAATACAGTTGGACCAAAAAGCCCTGAAGCAAAAAAGAAAAAAAAAAGAAACAAGGAGCTCACAGTGGATGCTGCATCTATTGTATTTCACAGAGAGCGGTGGTGTAAAAGCGATATGGGGTTGGCAGAGAGGTCTTGCAGGCTATACTGGTTATATTTCAAGAAGTAAAGAATTTTCACTCTACAGGGTGAAAATTCTGTGCAGTGTGATGGAAGAAGTGCTATCCCATCTTATTTTCTCTACTTCTTGATGCCACTGCTTTGAAAAATCTTGTCTATAAGCTTCAACACGTTTCAAATATTTATCAGCATGAGCACCAGTTGTGCTGCTAAGCTGAAATTCACACCAGAGAGGTGTGATTGTACTTAATGGTGCCGCTCACTCTCCCCATGCTTGCAGCCGTGTGGAACAGCTCCCTGCTTTCCTCTCCTCTGCCTGCATGCATCATTAAGCTGACCGAGGCTGTGCTGCACAGAGGAGGACGCAGACATAAACAAGCGCCCAGCACTAATGCTGTTTGTCTTCTTTATGGGCCATTTTGCACATTGAACATGGATGTGGCTGAACGGAGCTCTATTACGATAATTAAAACAGGAGCCAGTGGAGCTTGCTGCTGTCTGTGGTCATTTTCAGAGCTGTTGGTTGTTTTTAAAGTGACTTTTCACCAAAATGTGCCGAGTTCTTTATTAGTGGTTAAAATCAGGACATAACTGATGTGTGACTGAAGTTTTTTAACCATGCAATGGTTAAGAAATAACCTTTGAAAAGAGGGAAAATAAAATGATCAACTCCTTTATGGAACACTTTTTGATGTCTCTGGGCTGTGTCACTGATCTGTGAGTGTCTAACTCAGCCTCACTCCTCTTCAGGCTCCTTTCATCTCTGTCACATCCACTTATTGACACACACCTGTCTGTCCAGGTGTCTCCAGCTGAAGAGGACTCGACACCACACACACAGTGGACCATCCAGGCTGCAGCCTTTATTCTCTTATCTGTGTTTCGGAGATGCACCTGGCCTCCTCTTATCCTGCAGCTGCAGGATTATGGTAATGCTACCGAAAGCCAGTTTTGTTTAACAAGGCATATATTGTGTTGCTCAGCCCGCTGTTACTCCGCTTTGAGGGGAAAAGTACAGTAAACTGAATGTGGGTTTGCAACATGCAGCTGGTAGTTTTTCTTAAACAGCTGAGATGAGAGGAGAGGAGAGCAAAGACGCTCCAGAGACATGCGCGGTCAGGCCGAGCAGCCACAAATGATTTCTTTTTAATTTTTTTAACTTTTTCTTGAGGTTCCACTTTTTGTGTTTGTGAAAAGAGTTCATGAGAAAATGGTGCCTTCTGGTTCAAGAGTACAAGCCCTACTTTTTCTGGCCCATCTGCTCACAGCAGATGGCTGACCAACCAATGACTCTGGTTCTGCTCTAGGTTTCAGCCTAAAGGAAGGGTTTCCTGGCCGGTGTTGCAAAGTGAAAAAATAATAAACGTTGGGACACAATGATTTGGTGCCACTAAATAAATCCATTGATTGAAGGAAAAAGTCAAGTTTATTGATGACATGTAGCTGTATTAAACTGCCCTGGCTTTAAAATGGCTTGATCTCGTTAGTTTAGTTTCTGAGTTAATTTTAATGAGGCTGAATCTTACCTTTATGAGTTTGCACCTGATCTGAGCGGACACCATGTGGCTGTTCCGCAGGTTCCCCACGCGGAACATGAGGCACAGTTTCCCGTCTCTCTGAGAGATCACCGCGTCCTGACTGAACATGAGCGTCTCTGCGCGCTTCTTGGGCTGGGACATTTTAATGAACATGCAGCCGATGAGGAAAGCGTCCACTATGGAGCCCAGCAGAGACTGGAACAAGAAGAGGATGATTCCCTCTGGACACTTCTCTGTGATATACCGGTAACCGTAGCCGATCGTGGCCTCTGTCTCAATGAAGAACAGAAACGCAGAGGGGAAGTTGTAAACATTTGCCACGCAGGGGGTGTAGGACGCATCGTGGCCGTGATTTAGATCTCCTCTTATATACGCGATGATCCACCACATGGATGCCATGACCAGCCACGCGATCGTATAAGTCAGGATAAAAATTAGCAAGTTCCATCTCCACTTCAGGTCTACCAAAGTGGTGAAGAGGTCAGAGAGGTACCTGCTGGTCTCTCCTCCAAGGTTTCCGTGCTGCACGTTGCATCTTCCATTTTTGTCCACAAAGCGCTGGCGCTTCTTCTTCACCGGAGCAGAAAAAGTAGTTGCTCGATTTGTGTTAACCACCTGGTAGTCCTCTCCAAATTTCCTGCGAAGTGCAGCCATTTGAGCTCTCCTGGGGACGGGGGAATTAGTTGCTGTTTAATCCATGCTTTTTTGTTGTTTGAGCCTCCAGATTGCGCGTTACCTGCAGTGCGTAAAATGTGCCATGGCCACTTTGTGCGCAAAGTAAACCCTCGAAAAATCAAAGAAACAAATCACTTGTCTACCAGCGCTTTCCAAATAGTTCTTTGCTAATGATGTTAAAAAATATAAAATAAGGTTTCAGTAGTTTCTCATTAGATGACGGGTCTCTGACTGAAGCTGTGCGCTCTGCTCAGTCCCCCACGCTGACTGGCGTGTAGCTCACCAGCGGAGCGAAATACGAGGAGCTGAGTACCATTCACAGCTTCTGGAGGAGTGTGTGTGTGTGTGTGTGTTTGTGTGTGTGTGTGTGTGTGTGTGTGTGTGTGTGTGTGTGTGTGTGTGTGTGTGTGTGTGTGTGTGTGTGTGTGTGTGTGTGTGTGTGTTTGTGTGTGGAGAGAGAAGGAGGAGAGGGGGCGGCAGAAAAAGAGGAGGGGGAGTTACACAAGACTGCGTTTGTGTGTAAGGAGAGAGAATGAGAAGGATAGACGGTTGGACTCCTGCGTAATTTGGTTGATATCAGTTGCGGGAGACTTAATTGATATATGAATCGGTTAATTGAATAGTTAATTATTCATCCTTTATAACTGCCCACTTGTTCTTTACATTGTAGATGACTGTATGATTCACAGCTTGAAGAGGCTCTCGAAGACACAAGTCATGAGGTTACGCGAGTGCTGTTTCAAGTTAAACTGCTCCATCTACTGGAAGGGTCGCTCATGTGCAGATTGGTTGAGGTGCTAACAAATCAGAGACAGAAAATGATGAATTTTTCATAAACTGAGGCAACAGTGGCTGTTTGAGTCCATGCAACTCTGTGCAAGTGCTGGACGTGTTTGATAAGAATCTTAACATCCAATAAATTAAGAATAACAACAACAACAAAGAAAGTATAGAGTGTGTTTGCACTTTGACTCTTTCCCCAGAGTGTTAAAATTTCCTGGACGTCATTTCTTTAGTCGATCACATTTTACTCACTGTCAAACCTGTCCAAATTTAGCTCTGACGTTAAGTCTCTTCGTCTCCTCTTTCCTGCAGAGCCGTCTTATTGATTGAGACATTGGATGGTGACTCCATTTGAGGATTTCCTGGACTGCTGCACTCTCAGAGGAGAGTCCTAAAATGGGACGCTTTGCCCTTGCATCCCTGCTGTCCTTGTTTTAATCAGAGACCTAAAAATATCTGCTTTGCGTGTAAGTATAACTTCTCCTACTTTTATTTTAGGCACTATATCAATGTTTCCAGAACTCAGGTAGAATAAAAATGCCTTTTAGTGATCCTCGTCTTAAGTCGGCTTGTTCAGACTTTTAACTGGTGTTGGGACCATGGATTGGTATTGTAAATGTAAGAAGAGGTTGACAGTAAAAAAAAAAGACTAAAGACACATGAAGATCTTCTCATTCCTTTTAAAGTTTTTGTAACACCTCATGAATACCTGATGTATTTAAGTACTGTTTTTAGGTTCTTTAAATTCGAGAAGGTTGGTGTACGAGCAGCCTTCAGAGTTGCTGTTTTGAAAAGGCAACAAGTTAAAATGCAAAAGTCTTGATCACATTTTGGCACAATTTCAAAAAAGAAAAAACAAACAAACAAAAGAAAAAAAACACTGTTAAGCTTTAAAGGAACCAAAGGTGAAAACAAATATCTCCAATTATACAGATTCTAGGTGGACGTCACCCATAAACTCAGACCTCCAGAGAATATTAATGAGATTTTATACATTTTGCATGAGCGTTCTCTGAACTGAAAGCACTTCACTTGCTGTAATGAAGCAACAGCTCTTATATACCCTGAGTTGGCTGTAAACATGTTGAGTTAGGACTAATGCAGTCTAATGCATCAGTCCTACAAAACATCCTACAGTATGAAGAGGTTATTTATGTTTCTGATTAGACGTTTTCAGCCCAGTCCAGTGTTGTTGTCTCTCTTGATATGGTAGAGAATAACTGAATCACTTTTCATGACCTCACACATTGCAAAAAAAAAAAAAATTATATATATATAATTAAAAAAAGCTTTGTGGGAGTGGATGGATCGTCTTAAAACCAGCCGCTCTGAGTGACTTGGATAAGAATCTCCGTTTGCAGTATCTTTAGGTTGTGAATGAAAGAGGAGGATTTCCCCCAGAGAGACAACAGCTTTACACGCACAGGATGAGAAACCGGAGCAGTTGTGGATAGACCTCGAGGCATTCCTCTCACATTTGTAAGATAAGATCTATCTGGGGATTTTACGTTGCTTTAGTGAATCACCTTTTATCTTATAGGCCGATGAAAGACTGAGCTGCTACTTTACTATCTAAGCTACAGGAGAAAAAAAATAATCTTGAAACGGGTGGTTTAGACCAGTGATTCATAAAATGGGGTCCCAGGATCCCCCTGGGGTCCACAAACCATAGCTTAGGGGGTCTGCGGAAGAGTTAACTATTGTAAAAGTGAGGTATATCATTAAAAAAGCAGATCAACAAACTCTCTTGCACCAATACAATCAGCTATTTTTTTCCAATACTCCCACCAAATTTAGTTTTTTGCCATGAGATCAGTTCTGATGTGTCTATCACTTGCACAATTATAGAAAAAAAACAGCACCTCAAAGCCAACATTTTCTCAAAGTTTACAAAATAAATTACTTATAATGTATAAATGTAGCCTAATTCTACCATTTCAAAGTAATACATTATTTCATAGTGTTAAAATTATGCTAATCAAATACGATAATGAGAGGGTCCCTGGAAAAATGTCTCAGGTGAAGTTTCATATGAAACTATTTTGAAAAGGCAAATTGAAATCTGAGCTGAAGATTCTTATTGTACAGGTGCTATTTGTTAAAGTTATTTGACGTGAAAACACAAAAATAAAGCACCTACAAACAGCTCATTATCCAAACATGTTTCTCAGAATGTAAACTTGTTAAAACTGTGCAAAGGAAGTCGATTGAAGCTTCATTATGCTTGTTTACACAGGATGAGCTGCTTGGTGGTGATTACAGGCTCAGAGACAACCTGCTACTGAGCTACTGTACATCAAGGATTTAAATCAGGTAAGATAAATTTTGACATTCCTTTATTATATCACGTTTGTTAAAAATGTGACTAAGCTTTAGAAAATATTTAGCCTTTAACCCAGAGAAGCCGACAGGCTGTTACAGTGAGAGTGAAACTGAAACTGACAGAAAAGAAGGTACTTCACAGACGGCAGCTCACCCTCTCTCTTTAGTCTCCAGACTGAGAATAAAGAGGTCCTGACAAAACACTCGAACATGTGATCAATTATTGAACACTGTCGGAGCATTTCCAAGGTTTTCATCAGTTATGAAGACTCGTTCATTCACAGCACTTCATTTCATTTCGTCACTTTGTTGACAAAAAGTAACTGGGCGCGAGCCGTTTCTTGCTATATGCAGACTATGTGAATGCACAGGAGCCCCAAGCCACTATGGGGCCCCAAAGCCACATGGGCAGCCTCACCTGAAGAGCGACCAAATAACCTGTCTTTATCTGCAGCTACCTCAACTTTTATTACCGGTATTTCCCTTATATGCTTAAAGACATACATGTAGGATACAAATAAAAGAAGCTGCAGTGATCATCTGTGGGAAGTATTTTTGTGGCATAAATTACGTCACCGTCATGCAGTGACGGTCATGTGGGCCACTGATGGGTACGTTGAGAATGATTGATAACTACCTATCATTCCTGTTAGTGAGGATATTAATGACAAACAGCGGTATGGTGTCAAAACAAATTTATCCTAGCGGGCAGAAAAATGGGTTCATCATTTGTTCATGATGTGGAGTGAATGGGGGAGGTGTAACACTGTGTTTTTGGCAAGTTTGTTTATTATTTGCCCTGCTAGCTAGCCATGAATAAAGTAAGCTGGCTAGGATTTGTATACACATATAGCCATTTAGTGTTTGCTTCATGAAAACTGGCTGAAATAAAATAAACATGTCAGGGGACTGTGCGATCCTGGTTTCTTTCTTTCTTTCTTTCTTTCTTTCTTTCTTTCTTTCTTTCTTTCTTTCTTTCTTTCTTTCTTCTATTTTGTCTTTTTTCTACCTTAGAGCGATTTAACAAGTAGCTTCTGAATTGGGAAACTGTGCTTTCAAATAGGGTCGTGTAAGACCTGTTTATAAGAAGAATCAGCTCATTTTCCACAGTATGCAGCATCCAAAGAGATGTCTTAATTGACGCCCTTGAACTTAAGTTTTTGTGGATGTTGTTTAACTTTATTGCATATAATTTTTCCTTCTCAATGTTATAAAATGTCTGATGAAGTCAGACCTTAATTTTCCAGGCAGCTTCAGTTGTCATAACAAAGTTTTTTTCTGATCTGATAAGGCATGTTTGTTAAATCTGTGCAAAGACTTGATGCTAAATGCTTTACACAGGTAAAGGGTGCAGTTACTTCCTCAAGGCTCATCTGGTTGTGTGACCACTTTGCGCCGACTTTTACAGGATTATAAGGTAAGTTAATTATTCATAATAATGACATCGGGGTACAATTCCAAAAATATACCAAACTAAGAATATATTGTTTTTCACACACAAATAAGTTTTGTTATTCTATTACACACTACATTTCAATTAATGCTTTAATGACGGAATGTGCAGCCGAGTCTTCAAATGTAGTTTTAACCCAGTTTCTTGTCTAATATAATCACTGACTCATATGGAAATGTAGATCCATTCATTCCCAGACTTTGCCTGACCGTAACCACTGAATGAGTATTTCTGTCTTATAATGTAATGAGTCTTAACTTTCATAAAGTCCAGTCAGGTTAGGTGTTGATGTAAAAAGATGTGTAGCATACGCCACTAAACATCCAGCATGAATGCACCCAATAAAATCACACAAGTCTCAACCCTGCAAAGGATTTTAATAACTTACAAGGGTCTCCTTTGTCAGTGGAGGAACTCTCATACGGCTGTGATCCTCCTAACAATTGGGGATTAGAGTGTAGACGGCGAGGACCGCCATCTGTTGTGTGTATGTGACGGGCTTTCTCAGCAGGAGAACTGCAAATTAGCACAACACAGGAAATCAGTAAACTTTGGCTTTCAGTTGTTCTGAATTTTCTTGCCTCCTTTTGTTGCATGACAAACATTCAGTAATGTGTGCATTTGTGCATGTTCGACTGAGATGGACTCGTTGGAGGAGGGAGCGAGAACAAAGACATGCTGCACAGGCTGAATTATTGATGAGGAGTTCAGATTGATAACCATCGGCGTCACATGATGCACAAATTGCCTCAGATTGCAGACATGAGAATATCAGAATTTTTCCATGTTCATTGTTCTTCACAGCTGCAGCTGCTGTGCGCTGATACGGGCGCATTTGCCCCTCTGTCACGAGTGTAGGAAAGATTTCTCCATTCAAAGGGAAGTCAGTGGTGTAAAACTGGAAGTACAGGAGTTGTAATGTCTCTGACCTTTACATTCTTAAACAGTCGACGAGTACAGGCCGGTTGGAAGCTGAGACTTACACTGACATTTGCTCACCTTGGCTGAGATTGTGGGATAAGACTCAGAACATGACATTGAAAATGAACAATGTTCTCTCTTTGAGACGGGATTTTATTACAGTTTCGATCTGACTTACTGATCAGAAGTAAACCAAACACTTTCGTTATAAGTGATGTGAAATATGTTTCAAATAAAGAACTTTTTACTTTAGTAGATTAACAGACTGAAAGTTTTACGTCTACTTAAGCAGAGTGTCATGAAAGTAACTGTTCTTATGCAGAAGGGGATGTTGCTTTAACACTTTTGCACAGATGTAGGGTAAGAATTCCTGTCAATCATTTCTGTCTTAAACATTCAGTGATCTTTCAG
Organism: Labroides dimidiatus; assembly: GCA_030710495.1. Classification (NCBI taxonomy): domain Eukaryota; kingdom Metazoa; phylum Chordata; class Actinopteri; order Labriformes; family Labridae; genus Labroides; species Labroides dimidiatus. The sequence continues at coordinate 7,683,904 of CM061163.1, forward strand.
CCCTTTGTTTATACTTTCTGTTAAATTTTCAGGTCTGGTTTTCTCTCATGAGAGAGAAACTGAGACTTCTCATTTCTCTCATGGAATGTTATGGATGCAGCAAGCAGCTGCTGAATCAGAATTGAAGTTCAACCTTCAACCAATTATTTTTTACATCATGTGCTCAATTTATATAAATATTCCAGATGTGCTGCTGTTACCGGGCTTTCTGATTGGTAATATTCAGTTGTATAAACACTGGATAGTGTCTTAGCTTCGTGTTGTAGTTGAGCCATAGTTTGTAACTTTGTAATTTTCTTTTAACAAAACACATAATCTCAGTGTTCATTGTCCTGTAAAAGAACTTTAAAGGACTTTAATTCAATTAGAAACCTGTATTTTATTTAATCACATGGACACTATTCTTGTCTTATAATTGATAAACGGGTCAATCTACTCATGAATATCTCTTGATTGGTTCCATCCAAAGCAGGATGAACTTTATTAACCTCAAACCATGTTTTCAATTTCTAATTACTGATTTTCATCTCAGTTCATCAGGCAGACATCATCTCACCATCATACATATTTAAGCACTCCCAGATGAGAATGGTTTCAAAGATCTCCCTGTCCGCAGTGTGGGCTGTCATCTGGGAGATATAAAAGGAGCAGGGACATCAAAAATGCACCCACTGACCTTTTTTTGCATTGCTCTACTGTCAGCGTTACAATTAAGCTCGGCTTTCTGAATTAATTGGTTCATTAGCTGAGGCAATTAGGAGATAGGGTGCGGGTTCTGACTCTGATGTGTCTTTAGATGTGTACATAGTCATTCATCCAGCAGGTCTGAAAGCCTCAGTGCTACATACATCTGTCATCAACCAACGGATGGCTGCTTTGAGACTTTTGTTCATGTGGTTTGAGCAATCAAGCCAAACCATTTCTTCCACCATTTATTTAAAAGCCTCAAAAAGATTACAAGTAAAACAGAAGAAAAACGGCCATGAGAGAGCTATAATAATAATAATAATAATAATAATAATAATAATAATAATAATAATAATAATATAAAGGTTACACTGAAATTGAGTCTGAGGTTATGAGTGAGTTGTAGCAGTACTTCTCCAACCCTTTATTCAAAACATTGTACCCTGGTATGACCCTTAAAGGAAAATGTGCTGAGCAACAGTATTTGAGTTCAGCTATTTTTATGCATTTCAGGGGTGACTATTGTACTTTTTTTGCTTTTTCAACCTGCATTCAGTGTTTATTGTCAAATGCTTAAACTTTTCTTCATCACTGTATTTTAATTCAGTGTGAAAATGGAACAGCAGATCATGTAGTATGGCTTTATAAAGAAAGATATGCCAGTGTTCCATTCTACTGTCATGTAAGGAGGACGAACCTACCTTTTTCCATACAAAACTCAGTGATGTGTGTGAAATCCTAAACTGGAGACAAAACACAATGCAGCATGGGACACTGAGTCCAGCTTTCTCAAAGAGACTGAGGCAGCATGTGTATGAATAATCACCACAATGAAGTACAGGTAAAAAGGTTGCAACAGATGAAAAACAGTCTTTGTTTCTGTAAAAGAAACCTAACTTCAGGTTTTATATTAGGCTCTGGGTGAGATGACTAAATAGAAGGTTTTCATTCAGGAGAAGACCCAAGTTTTTAAAAGTTGGGACATGTCCAATCACCTCAGTTGCTTAAGTAAAGCAAAACAAAAACGAGATGCTGCATCTCACGGGGCAATCCTAAATAAACTGAATTAAAATCTGACTAACATCTTTCTCTTTGATCAGATTCTGAGTGGAAATATTGGTATTTATAAAGTTTAAAATTAAAAAAAAAATGTTGCGTTTTTCAGGAATTCTGTGTTATATTTATAATTTTCTAAAAAGGAGAATAAGGACTTTGTGAAGGCAGACGATCATGCAGAATTAAAACAGTCTGGTTTTAATTATTGATTCTTTTTACTGGACGCGTCCGCCTGCGGGACCCAGAATCCCCTGCGCCGAGGCAAGATGGAAGAACCCAGCAGCTGCGGGAGAACAATGTTTTGGCTCTAAATATCGAAACGGACGGCTGAGGGTGAACTGTGCGAGCCAAACTGCAGGTCATGGTCCTACACCGGTAAGAGAAATCCGTTCAAATCCAACTTTGAGCACGAGCCGGGTTGAGTAGTCGTTAAACTCCTCGTACGGGACAGACAACAAAGCGCTGCTAGCTGAGTTAGCTCGCCGTCTGGGCTAGTCGGAGCATCATTGTTCCAGAGTTGTATGGGCCGTTTGTTATGAGGGTCATGCTTGTGTTATCGCTCCATCATTTACAGTCGGTTCCCTGTCCAGGAAAAGAAAGCAACTACTTGAAGAAATAGCCAGGAATAAGAACACACCATGTAAGGGGTTGTATTTCGTCTTTTATTCACCATGCTTAAACTAGCATTCGTCCTTCATTATTCCTCAGCTCGCCGATTTTGCGTCGTGTGTAACGTAGTGTGCCACGTTATTTACTTCGAAATCACAATTCTTTAATCAAACTGAATGAAGCAGAACTTAAACTGAATTTGCACACTTTTAAGCAGCATTGCGTGATGATATCCGGGTCGGTTTTCGTGTTTAATCCACACGGTTTGGTTTCATCAGCGCAGATCTGCTGCTGTTATTGCATGGCCATATTAATTATTGCCTGATCCAGCATCACAAAGAAGGGCCCTGCAATAGTAGTTAGCCAAATGGTTAGCTCCGTAGCTAATTGGAGAGCTAGCCAGCTTTGTAGTTTTCATAGCTGTGCGGGGTTTTTACTCATTGTTCGTCGGCTTTAACGCTTCTTGGGAAGCTGCATCCAGGCGAGGGAGTGAAGTTTCCCCCCTTAAAGTTAGCTTTGTGTGCGCAGAGAAGGTTATTGTCGCTAACGCATCATCAGATTATTCAGAGAGCTCTCAATTGGTGGATGAAGTGTTGACATGCTGGCCCAACGTATAATATAGACTACAATAATGCAGCTTACACAGGAGGTGTAATGCACAGTTCACGCACAGTGTCTTCATGCTGTATTCAGAGTTATTGGCCTGTTATATTTGCACCATATCTCTTTCGATATCTGCATTAATCAAAGCCATTACAAAACATGCACTTGATCTGTTTATGCAGAAGCCACATAATTACGCCAACATTCCTCCTAATGCAGTCTATGTGCACTCTCATTGGCAGATAAGCTCATGCAAATAGGATGACTGGGTCAGACAGGCCCATCAAACAGATTAACACACAACTTCAATCCTCTCATTCCTCATCTCATGTTGTGTCTGGCTTTGCCGTCATGGTGACCTTTTTGCCCTGTAAAATACTCGACATACTCACTGTAATCAACCAGACTGAATTTTCTGCTTCGTGGTCCCAGAGTTTTGCCTGTTATAGCTTGTCAATGTGCCAGACTGTAGGCCTTTTGTTGACCCACAAATCGTCAGTTTTAATCCGACTAAGCACACAGTTGTGAGATCAGAGGCCGTGACACTGATTCCTAAAGACCAAGCCGGCCACATGATTGTTTTTGGCTTGCTAGTATTTATATCTGTTAAACTTGTAATCAATAATTAAGGATGACGTTGTAAATGCTGTGATCAATAGAAGTATTAACAAAAGCTAATACTCCATCCTCACAGGACGAGACTGATTGCCACCCTATAGTCATCAGTCCTGCCAGGATCCACCATGAGCATAATTCAAGACAAACTAGGCAATGAATTCCTGCACTCCAACGGGGCAATGGACTCCAATTTTGGCCCAGGCATGATTATGTTCAGCCATCTTCCCCCGGTGACCAGCTTCACCCGGCTGGCTGCCCACCCCGTCATGCAGGATCTTCCACAGCATGAGATGATTTTGAAGAAGGAGCGTGACTCACCTGAATGCAACATGGGCACCCACGGTGGGCGCATGGGGTGCGCTGGGACCGGAGACTATGTTCATGCCATGGGCATTAAGCAAGAGGAGCTGACGGAGCATGATTACCGCCTGCCAGTTTACCCTGGAGGGCTCGGGAAGAGCACAGAGCTGCTGGAGGTCACAGTCAGTAACAACCAGGGCTTGCTGGTGCATGACCTCAACATGGGCAACGTAAGTACCAATACCGGGAACATCCCCACCTGAATGAATGTAATTACTTGATAATGCATCATACCTCCCCATATTAAGGCTAAAATAGTGTCTGTGAATTAGTTCCTTCTTTGAGGCATCATCAAGAGCATCGTGTATATTTTTAACTGTTAATATATTGTTTAAGATTCTTTCAAATAATAATAATAATAATAATTTGACCCCTCACCAAGTATTTCAAGTGAAATCCTCTTTCTAAGGTTGTTTATGGTCCCTCATGGGGACATTGACTTCTGTTCTCAACGTCATCTCTAAAAACAGGCCTACACTTTACAAGGAATCAGTGAAGGGCTCTTTTATGAAATTTTCTTTCAAATTGTGCTTTATATTTTTATCAAATTCTTCACTGAAAAATAGAAATAATTCAAGAAACACTGACCTTCCCTTTTTAAAGTGGTAATAAATTTAAAAGCTACTCATGAAATGTCGACTTTTCTCAACCCGATAAGATACAAGGTCTCAGAAATCCTGTCTGAAGTTCTTCCAAAAGCCAGGATTATGCTGCCTCATGAACTCTGTCTCCCAGGCCTCCAGCACGTCTTGATTTAGCTCATTTATATGAGGCACAGATAACTGCACTGTCAACATATCTATAAATGCAGCACAGCAGCATCTCTAGGGTTGCAGATGTATTTTCATCCAAGTTTGTGGTTTCATAACATCATGTGCAGAGGAAATTAAAACGCTTTAAGCATTTTCTTATCACCTGCAGTTTTCATTCATTTGTTGAGTCGGTTGAACACAAACTACTTTTTGTTCTTGTATCATTTCAGGCTGCTCAAAAGCAGCCTTGCTGTGTTATTAAGCAGCTCCTGTTTAAAAAGCCTGAGTGGGAGGAGCCTGGGGGAGGACGGGTGCAGAGGCGGAGCGCGTGTATTTATGGTGACATAAATCCTCCAACAGCTCAAGATGCTATATATATATATATATATATATATATATATATATATATATATATATATATATATATATATATATATATATATATATATATAAACTCCCCCCTTCTTTCCCTCCTTCCCTCTTTTTCTCCTCTGTGTTGAATGGTGATGTCATCCAGCCTCAGCATGAATGAAACGTCACAAGGACACAGCTGTCTTGTTTGAGCTCGCTCTTTATTTCAGATGTCTTTTGTTCATTCGAACAGAATACGCACAACCACACTTTCCTAACAAAAGCCAGGAATCCAAGGTCTCCTGGGATAGAAAATGACGTATTGTTTTCACTGTGCCAGAATATTTTATGTTGTCTACTCAAGGACCATTTCAAAAAGAATATTTTATTTTAGCACAACAGAAAGAACCTTCAGCAAATGTACATTTCAATTTCCAATGAAGCCTCATTATTTCTTTTTTCCAATAATGATGCTTGTTGTAGTTTGGAGAACGTTTCATTCAATGAATCAAACCTTGAAATTTATTGTTTTAACTCAGAAAACTCAGTTGGTTGTAAGAGAAGCAGGTACATCCATATTTTCGCTGCCAGCCTCCACATGGCGCTGAATTTCAATATGAGAACTCGGAGCACTACTCATAGATTTGTGTGCTAAATTAAATTAATTTCAGTGACTAATTTGGTGCATGTGTCTCCATGTGTTGATGTGCTGTTTTTCTAAAAGGGTGGGAGTTACAGCTGCTTGTGCAAAGCAGGCCATAGATTTAAGGCATTGTCCTCCCCATGAAAACCACATCTTGAACGAGTCTCCAAAAAAAAACAAAAAACAAAAAACAAAACACAATCACTCGACATGTCAAAGTGCTGTTTTATTTTCCAAAGCAGCAAACATGAACTTGTTTGTGTCAAATCTTTTATACTTGAGGGCTCTCAACCTTCAGTGAAGTGATTTCCTTGTCTCGGCTCGCTCTCACGGCTCACTCCCTCTCCCTTTGTCATCCTCACAGCTGTCGAGTCAGTTAGGAAAAGAGCCCACTGGGAGGAAAGGTCGAAGGTCAAATGGTGATGGACATGAGGGTAAACCTAGAAAAAAGAGAAGCGAGGCAAAGGTTTGTCACATATTAATGTATTTCTGAATCTTTTCATATGATGTATATGCTTAACAAAAAGCCTTTCATGCTCATGAGTAAATCATACAAAGAAAGATTATTCTTTCAAATTCTAAAGGAACAATACAACTCTGTTTTCAGGGGTTATGCTTTTGGAATAAAATTTTTAAATTAACAGCAGCATATAGTGTCTTTTTAAATACATTCTGTGTTTTTTTTCTATTGTTTTTCCACAGCAATCAATGATGCTGGATGCAGATGGAGGCAGCTTGTCACCGGGTACCAAGCCTCACATCTGTGAGTTCTGTGCTGCATCCTTCAGAAGCTCCTATCACCTACGCAGACACGTCCTCATACACACAGGTATGGCAGCGTGTGTTTTTCCACTTCAAGGCACCTTATTTTAATCAGCACTGATCAAAAATGATGATGTCATTTCAACGTTAGCTTAAGAAGCTTAAACGTTCATGGTAACTACCTGTAATGTCACATTTAGCCCGTTCTGTGCAATATATTCCCTTACAATATAAATGAGGCTTTTCTAGGATGAATAATGACAGTTTAGATGAATCATTGTTGTTTGACTCCCCCAAATATTGATTTGAATCATTTCATAGGCCACTGAGTTGACTCACATTATTCGGTTGTATCACCTCGCTTTGTTTTCTGCATCATCTTCCAACTGTGTGGAAAAATTTAGACCATTTGGGGAGTAAGAATATTTATTATGGTTCATTACAACACTTTTTTTATAGTAAATAACTGAGTGCTCCTCATTCAAGTCGAATTTAATGTGTGATTTATTTAACGTTGTGTCGATTTGTAGTTATGAACAACTCATCGCTTCATTTCTGTAGGTAGCCTTTGTTTCTTCAGCCTTTTAAGCTTTTGAATTTCTGTAGTGACAACAACCGAAGTAGCAAAAACTCAAAAATCAGGTTTGTCCTGTAACCTCTCCAATATTTTCTTGTTTCTACAACTTTGGAAGAAATGGAAAGGGTTCATCAAATGTGCAGATTTGAACCAAAATAAATCCAGTGAGAGTTTATTCTTAAAGTTGCTGCAAATCAAAGTAAACCAAAAGGTTTAGTGTCTCTAGTGACCTAAAAAACAATGATTGAACACGGTATGTGCGGTGACCTGTCTTCCTCCCAGGTGGGCTCTGCACTCCCACTTATAGTGGTGCCACTCTGCCTATTGAGGGCACATACAAAAAATTAATAACAAATTAAATTCAAATGCAGTAAACTTAAATGTGGCTCCAATAAAACCCATCTGACAAAAGCATTTTAACAGTGGATCTCCTGATTACTTCCAGGTGAAAGACCCTTCAGATGCAGTCAGTGCAACATGAGTTTCATTCAGAAGTATCTCCTCCAGCGACATGAGAAAATCCACAGTGGTGAGTGAACAACGAACTTTCATATCCCCATGTGAATGATTGTGTGCGTCCTCGGTCAACTGAGCCCTTCTTTCTGTGTGACAGGAGAGAAGCCATTCAGCTGTGACCAGTGTAACATGCGGTTCATTCAGAAGTATCACATGGAGAGGCACAAGAGGACACACAGTGGAGAAAAGCCGTACAGATGTGAGACCTGCCAACAGGTCGGTGAACGTCTTAAAACTCCTGCAGTAAGACTTTGAATGCAGAATTCAGTGTTAAACTGTCACTTTTACTCATCACAAACCTTTGTTTTTTCTCCACAGTATTTCTCTCGAACAGACCGTCTGCTCAAGCACAAGCGAACCTGTGGAGAGGCCATAAAGAAGGGGCTGGATCCCGAGATGATGGACATGGGTTGTGTGGACATGGAACATGGCAGCTATGGAATCACTCAGGGAAATGGTGGGAGCACTGGGAGGAAGAGGGGGAAGTCCAAAAACTCTGGAGAGGGAGGTGAGCGCAAGAAGAAGAAGCAGCAGGGGGATGGAGGGTGTGCAAAGGTACCGCATGCTCAAGGGGGAGTGTCTGGAGGCTACAGCATCCATGAGTTCTCTGTGGAGAACCCGACGGTGACTTCCTCTACCAAGCCAGGGCCCAGCATGCAGCAGGGCCACCACGGCCGAGCTCCAAAGATGGCGTTCAAGAAGGCTAATCACAAGAGCCTGGACAAGGCAGGGATGGATCAGGCCAAAGTCAGCTCGTTGGAGCAAAGTGAGGGCATGGACGGTCTTGGTCTCATGCAGGGTAACGGGGCTAAAGTCGGAGCCACCAGCAGCAACTACGACGACGCCATGCAGTTCCTCAAAAAAAGACGCTACCTTCATGCCGCAAATAACGCAAACTCGTCCGCACACGTGGGAGTGGGCGGATCCAGCAGTGAGTTCGACGTCGGTATTGGTCACATGTCTTCCCAGCAGTCGGTCAATCAGGGTGTTGTATCTGGCGTGATGGACAACGATCCTCCTCTGAGTCTTGATAAATCAGTGATCCCAGATGAGGTGCTCCAGAGCCTCCTAGACCACTACAGCCAGAAACCTGATGGTTCTCACCACGATGTTCACTTTGACATCAGTGAGCACCACGTGGAGTTGAACCCTGTCCCAGCCGATATCGGCCACAGCGCCGACTCCCCCAGCCCGTCTGGAGACAAGAACGGCATGATGCACGAGTACTCTCGCTTCTTGCTGCAAGCTTTGGAGCGCACCAGCCACAGTGCCAGCTTCCCCCTGGGCCCAGGGACCTCTGTCTCAGGTTCTTTCAGCAGTTCCCACCAGGGGAATCCTCTGTACGCTGACAAGAACATCTACTCTACGTCCCCACTGGAGTGTGGGTACGGCCAGTCAGTGGCTTCGCCTTCGCTGCCCTCCACTGTGCCAAAGTCTCACTTTGCGATGCTGACCAGCTCCTCACCACAGCACGGCTTCCACTTGAGCAGCCTCGAGGCCTCCACACACCAGCAGCTCACCCCCTCTCAGGAGCTCAGCGAGCAGCTGGAGAAGCAGCACTCCTCCACGCCTCCTTCCTCCTACCAGATCAGCCCATCAGACCTGAGCAGCCAGAAAGAGCAGGTCAAAAATGGCTCGGCAGTCTATTCTCGGGCTCCCTCACAGGATCTGGCCTCTCTGGACTCCTCTAAGCCTTCCTATCAGATAGAAAACTTTGCTCAGGCCTTTGGCTCCCAGTTCAAGTCAGACAGCCGTGGTTTGTCCTATGGCGCTGACTCTGGCAGGGAGGTGGATCACAGGACGCCTGTGTCAGAATTCTCAGGGTTTACTAGTTTGTTATCTGATGTCAATGAGCCAGTAAGTACAGGTTCCAAAACTACAACAAGCCAAAGCTACAGATGAGAGCCTGAGAGGGAGAGAATACTCAGTGTTTGTAGCTGGTGTTCTTATTTAGATTTTAGTGCTCCTATTTTATTACCATTATTATAATTATTATGATTATTGTTATTATTTTTTTAAGTGACATCCATCTGTTTAGTTTCCTGAAGCTCTGTTGTTGTGCCCACTCCTCTCTCCTCTCCCCACGACGAGCCTGCAAGGCTTTCTGCAAATGCAAAGTACCTGTTATTTTTTAACTTAAGTATGTATGTGCTGTTTTGTTCTTGTCATCATAGGGACACTAGGTCATTAATCATGAGCTGAAAGTACTTTTTTAATTGAGCATAGAGAAGCACCGGAGGTATTTTTTTTCCAAGGAACTGAAGTGTTTGAGCAATCAACTTGACAGTTATGAAATATTACTGACAAAAACCACGATGGCAGGGAATAGCCCAGAATTGAAATAGCAAAAAAAAACAAAAAAACAAACAAAAAAAAAAACAGGTTGTCTGTTACAAGGTTGAAACGATTACTCAGGAAAAAGTGGAAAAGCCTACAGGGTGCGCTGTGCACTCTTTTTCAGAAGTTTTGCGACTTCAAAGAGGATTTTTCTTCTGTTTTATTACTTGTTGAATGAGTGTGACATAAACAGACTGCTGCCAGCTCACTTGAGCACTGAAAACACTTTCTACTTGGCTATATAGAGATTACGGTACTTTCGTGTCAATGTGAAACTCATGTTTTCCTCAGTAAGGGCCATATATATCTATATATATATTTATAAGAATATATATTAATGTAAAGAAACAGATTTAATCAGTTGAAGTTGAGGAAGAATGAGGGCTGGTTGGGGGTAAAAATGTTGTCCTTGGTATATTTTTGGAGAACAAAAGTGATGTTAGGGCTGTTCATTGGCCAATAGAGGTAGCTGTTGGACAGCGATAGAATGGCCTTCCCTGTTTCCCGCCCTCCTCTTCTTCCTCCATTCTCTTATTTCTTTAAAAGAATCCAATTAGCACTTTGAGCCGTTTTCTTACATTGAGTGAAAGACCCCGTCTGATCAACAGAGCTTAAACATCAGCAGTGGAGCGAGTTGTTGTTTGGGAATATGCAGATGGGGTTTCTGGGTGTTCGATGGAGGACACCCCTGGTTTGGGTTCATATGGGACGGTGGGAGGTGGGGAGGGAGGGTCGATATGTGAAAATGGGATTTTTAATTAACATTTTCTCTCATCTTTAGGAGGGGTTGGGGCAGGTGGGAAGGGAGGGGGGGGGTCTTTTAAAATAACATTTAATCGGGTTATTGTAAATGTAATTCAAACCCCTAGTTTTAGTTTGACTTGTTACCCAACTTAGTAGCTTTGCCTTTTTTTGTTAAATTGATGACAAATGTGTTAGTGAGCAAGTATTTCTTAAGCTGTTTTCCCAGGCGGCCTCATGCGTTAGAGCGAAAAAAACAAAAAACGAAACAGAAACGATGGCTGACCCCAAAATTTGTCTGCATTTAGATCCTTCACGTGTGCTGGCAGTACTAAGCATTATATTTGTCCCCATAGAAATTGGGTGCCTATTTCTGAAAAGCACGGGTGCAAAATATTGTCTAGTAAATGTGAAGTGTAATTTCTTGCTGGTTTTTAATGTATTTATGCTGTATGTTCTCTTTTTGTAAAGACAACAATAATTGCGCTGTCTTCCATAGCTACAGCTGGCCTTGAGTGCTGGATTTGATATCACTCTGCTGAATGAGTCTTTGAACCCCTTTACGCCCCGATGGCCTGTTGTTGTAAGCAATCATTAAACATGGCACAGTGAATGCAATGCTGTTATATCTTAAATAATGTTGCCATGTTGAGCGGTTTGATCGTAAACAAGAATTTGCCTCACATATACCTCATATCACAGTAAAGCAGGGACAAAGGAGTGAAGGTTTGCTGTATGTAGCAGAGATGCCGTCGTTTGTGAAAAAAAAACTGTCATGTTTCTGTGGGACTATTTTTACACGTTTTGTGTTCATGACATTTCTGTGACCCATTAAGACGGATTTGCTCGAGGGTTTCTGTAAACGCGTCATGCCATCCAGTGTTCTTCTTCCTCAGTTTGACCTCATCTCTCCTCACATCTGATTTCTGGATCGTTTCAAGATGCGTTTCGTTTACAAGAGAAATGTACAAAACACTACATCTTACTTCAATGAATTCTAAGCCCATGTATAAATTTTATTTTAGTATATACCTTTTCCCTTTCTTTATCACCGCCAAATTTTTGTAGCGAATGATATCTCCCATTTTTATGTTCTTTTTGGCTCTTGTGACACAATTCACAAGACTTTGCTTGTCCAATGAATTTTAAAGTGATTAGGGAGAAAATAATAAAAACATTCTGTTATCAAGGACTCTTACTGTCATTTCTATCTGTGAGCCTGTTTTATAAAGAGATGAAGATAAAAGTTGCAGTTCAAAGGTATATGGTGCTGTATTTATTTCTACCACAGGGTGATGCTGTTCCTCTAGACTTGCATCTCTTTAACTCTGTGTAAAAGTGGCCTTATTTCGTGGATCACTTCAATATTCTCTCTTAAAAGCATGAGAATGAGTTGTCTCCACTGCTTGAAACGACTGAAACTGATGGATTAATTCTCCTTAACTCAGGATGACTGGATTTAGAGGTGGATGTGGCTCTGTTGGAAGGTCAGAAGTGCTTTACATACACAGCACATTTTACCATTCGGATGCTTCCAATAAAACCACAACAGTCAAAATTCTCTGGTGATTACGTCCTCGGAGATTAACTTGTTTATAATTGTGGAAAGAAAGGTTATATAATCCAACCACTGGAAGAAATAAGTGAAACTTGTGGTGCATCTGAGTTAATTATTGCTACACTAAGTATTATTTTTCCAGTGCGTTCTTTGGTTGGATGAGCCGTTACCAAACCAGACTGGAAGAAGCTCTCAGAAGTCAGAATTTTATTACAAATACCTCAGTGATTAAAAGACCATCAAATCCAAATTTGTATTAAGTTTAATTCTCATGAAAGCAGTGTAATGTTAAATAGACACCCTCATATTATGCTGTGTTTAAGTTTAGTTTGACACTCATTTAAAGATAAAAAACATATCCTAAAAGATAATTGTCTAAGTCATATATCATACACATTTGAATTATGATTTTATGAGCCGTATAGCTCAAATGCCTTTCAAAGAAATTTGATTAAAATGAATAAGTTAACAATGATGATATAGATAAACATAATACTATAGTGTTAAAAAAATAAGTATACATAAAAATGTGTTTTTTTCTTCTTTTCTAAAAACTTTGAAATATGACTTGGGAAGGTTTGCTATAAGGCTAACCTTATACGAACACTCCCCTTCCTGATGTTAACAGAGCAACATTAATTCCAACCAAAGAAGCAAAATATTTATACCAAGGGTGTTGAGCTGTATCCTTACATCCATAAAATGCTTCTGAGCGAACATGTTAAAGCTACTGAGAGAAACTTCACTGATTTTGGCGCCACCTGTGGTGAAAATGGCATTTTTTGTATTTTGGCTGATTTAGTCCCAAAAGAAGTTTTCTCTTGCCTCTAACACTGAAATGCATTCCTCACTTTGAATGGTGCAGACATGCTTATTGAAATATCTGCGTTGTTGATCTTGAACTTTTTAGTACCCGGTCAAAAACTCCTCATAGGTGCTTTAATTCAAACCGTTACCTTTAACTCTGTTGACCTTTTGTTCTTTCTTTTCATTACCCCTGTAGGGAAGTGAATAAGTTCCATAAATACTAAGGGAACTAACTTGTTTTTCCAGTCACTAAATAGTTATATCTACATTTCCTCATAACCATGATTTTGCAAAATGTATTATACTTCAGTGGCACACACCTTGACTTTTGTGATTCAATGCCGATCCCATCCTGCTGGGTTAATAAATGATTTAGTTTTCTTTGTAATGTTGCAATCTGAACATAGTCACCATTCAGTTTTCTGTTTGTTGTCCAGGTAACTGCGTCAGTCCCTCAAGGATCATTGCTTTGGTTGACTGGAAAATGAGAAATGCTGACGTTATTGAGTTGCTTTGATGGTAAAGCTTCCCTCGTAGTATCCATGATGTACTAAACCAAGACATCCTTCTGTCACTCAGCTCAGGGAATTATACAGAGTGAACTCTGATAAACAATGAGTTTGTTTCTGGCCTTCCAGAGGCCACAGGTGACTGTAGAAAACTGCTGTTCAGTCTGTTCTTATCTGCTAAGCTGAGAGGAGGCAGCATATTAGGCTGTGTACACACAGAGATAGTGAAGAGGGAACGACAGTGATAAAAGGAGAGAGGGTCAGCATGATGCTGTAATAGGAGTAATTGGTTATTTTAAACAAATAAAGAACGCAAATGTCTTTTAGTCACTGTTTATTACCTCTGAAGACGTCACTAATGAGCTGTTTAGCAGAAGAGCTGTGTCACGAAACTGCCCTGAAATCCCGATCCCTGCCTGACGTGACCTTCAGTGCCATACTGAGGTTCACATATGTGACTCTGAGTAAAATATCTTGATATGTTTGTATCATGAAGCCATTTCTAAAAATTCTTCCAGTATGTTGGCTTTAACCGTGAAATATAAGCACATTGTCATCAGTCTCAGCTGCAGGCTACCTGAATTAATTCAACATAAACTAATACAGCTGAAGTTGCCAGAAAGCTAAACTAAGGTTGTGAGCATATCTACCGAAGTGTTTGCTTGTTTTCCAGCGAGTTGCTGCAGTTGTTCAGAAATAAATGAAGCACATTCCCGTCACACTCGGCTTTAGCAGACTGTATTTGTTAAATGCTGAAAAACACAAGTGGTTATCACTAATATCAAGAAATTATTGACAGGAGTGTTAATGCTACTAAAGCAAGCATGTCCAAAGGTAGGCTTGAGATCCATTTTGATACGGCCCCCAGGTTTCATATCACAATGTATGGATCATGCCACTGGAATGAATCATGTTCTAAATTATGTGTACATAAACATTATCTGTCAAGGTCACAAACAAAACTAAAGTATATCTTGTAATGTCTCACCAAAGTACAGAAACTCAGCAACTCTTACAGCTGACGTCTTTAAATGAAAGTTTATATCAGGATGTGAAAATGTGAGAGTTCAAAAAACACGTTAGAGAACACAAGACCAGAATAAAGTTATGAAATGGTGCAGAAAAACTGTCCAGAATGCAGGATAAGAAATACTGGGGCTAAAAATGTTTGCAGGTCAAAATAGTGTCCCGTATTTTGCCCTCATCGCCCCCTAATGGAGAACATTTTCCTCAGTCAGAAGCAGAGTTTGCTGATGTTTATACAGCACGTAAAACTGACCACTTAGCATCTGGTGTCAAGAGACACCTGAGGGACAGGTGAGCTTTGGTGTCGTCACTCTGTAATTATGACACAATGATGTTTGAGCATACTTAGAGACAGATTTTTACGGAAATTACTCAAAGAAACAGTTCACAAGTAGAGCATTCATATGTTACTTTACAGCGGATAAATGTGTCAGTAAGAGCTGCTGGTTCCTGGTCATTTTCATAAAATCAAATGTGACTCTCACTGAAGAAAGTTTGGACACCCCTGCTCTAAAGTTTTTTCAGTTCTAAAGCAGAACAGCCCAACTGATCATTTTTGCATGGCTATCAACATTTTGTGTCAAAACATCTGAATAATATTCAAAACATCTCAAAACTAACTGCTTTCAACTCAAGCCTTAGCTTGATTTCATTTGTACTGTGCAAAATTTTTGCCAAACGAAAATGTGACAAAGATTGTACTGTCGCATGATAGCGTTAGTATTAGTTAGTGTTAATATTCAGGTCATGTTTTCACAAGTTATAAATGAGATACATCCAGTTTGCTGCATTTTAGAAATAAGACTATCTGGCGTCCCATCAGCCTCAGCTTTAACCCACTTTGTGTTTGTTCTCAGTTGGAAAATTAACGCTAAAGCCAGTGTCTTACAACATTTGGTCCAAAAAATCATTATTTCCTGAAACCAATTTTCTAATCCATCATCACCAGGAAATTAAATTTGAGCTATGAAATGACCTTGTGAAATAATAAGAACGACAGGAATGGCAGGATGAACTCAACTGAAAGGTGTTGCAATGCCTCTGAATATTTGCATGAGATAAGAGTGAGGTCAGGAAGGTGTATTTGTTTTTATGCATACCGGACATTTGTTATGACTCTGTTATGAAGGAGTGTCCCAGAGCCATAAAAGCTGTTCTATGGCAACGCACTGAAAAGATGTTTAATTTGCCTTCATGAAAACACACAGAGGCTGGAGGGTTGCGGGAAGATATTAAACATTGATGTTATAATGTTCTGATAAAGTCACTCCTTAGTTAGATCCTTACATAATATGTTATTGAGTCACTAAACGTAACCTAAACACTTATGTTCAGTCATTTAGATTCAAATAAGGCGTCAAAGGAAACTAAAACTGTTTAATTTGTTGAGTTGATGAGAAAACTCATTCTTCAGTCACTGGTCCACTCATAGGAGCAATAAATCAGTCACACATCAGAGAGCAAATAAAAGTCTTTCTTGAGAATCACTCATGATTCTTTGACGACTGTTTATAAAAATCCTTTGGGCCATGACTTGTATTCGATTATCAGATAAACATCTTGTTTTCATGTCACCCGCAATTAACTATGTGAGTCAATCATGTGATAAAACTGCTGCGTTTTCCAGAGAGGAGAAGCTTTCTGAAAAGGGAAGCCACGAACAGGTGTTATAGACTGGCAGAAAGAAGAAAGGGAACAACATTTAAACCCTGATAGAAGACTTAAATGACCTCAGCATGTTAGAACTTAAGTTTCACTTCTGTTTTTGCTGCTGTGAACATTTGATCTGTGAAAAACAGAGTGGCAAAGATACGATTCAGGTCCACTATCAAATCTTCAACCAGCTTCTGTAACATCAATTATTGCCCAATTAAAGATGCAGGTTTGAAATACGATGATGATTTAATTCATCGCTCTGTGCAGGCTGCTGTAAACTGGAGATCAGGAGAGATAAATCCAGCAAAATGTTTTCATTAAAAAAAATTTCTGAACAAACTAAAAAAAAATGAAACTAGAAACTGATTTTTGATGAGATAATGCTTGAAAAAGTTCAAAGTATTCATGCATGTCTGCTAATTTTTACATTTCACTGTCATATTCATGCAGATATCCATGACGGAGGGGTTATCCTTTTTAAAGCAAGCATCAGCCCAGATTTTCATCCAAAAATGGGCCAAATTTTGACTGAATTGTTAAAAATTTTAATTGTAGATGACATCATAATGGACAGTTAGGTGAGCTAATGCTGGGTGACTAATGCACAGTGATGGAAGGAAAATTTGGAAATCTAGTTGGACTTTGTCATGCCCCCTCTTTGAGTCACAAATCTTAGTTTATCTGTCATCATTTTCTGTCTTTATTCAAGTTTCCGTTGTTAGTTGAACTCCTGGGGGTTAGATTACAGCCAAAGTAAATTTTCAATAATAAATAAATAAATAAAATACAAAATCAAGCTTTTGTATTTGAATGAACTGATGTTACTAAGAGGAATATTTCCTCTTTCAAGCATCCACATTAAATGGGAGCAATAACAAGGTCAGCCATCAATTGCATCTTTTCTTTATAAAATGTCCTCAGAGCTCACATAGCCACTGAAAATACAACAGAACAGGTTTTAATGAGCTGTCCTTTTATTTCCTAACAAAGTCTTTTTATCCTGAAATGATCCAGTCTGGCTGGAGAGCCACAAAGACAGCATGAAAAGCAGGATAAGATTATAAAGGCTTCATTATGCTTTCAGCCTGAATGAGTTCAAACTCTTTTTGTCTCAGATTTGAATAAGTTTAAAATATATTTGAAGGCTAAATTGCTGATGGCACAGTTTAAAAAAGGAAAAAAGTAAGCTTCTTAGTGCAGTTTTTTATGTCCCAATCTTTGTCTTTAAAATGAATTGGAAAAACACAAAAAACAAACAAACCTGTGTTTACAACTAACTGTGCCATATTTGCTGAGTGGTGGAAAGTCTGGAGCATCTGTACATTAAAGTTACTCACACAGTTTCTCAGATAATGAACTCTTATCAAGACTATAAAGTAGCTTTACTTTTCATAATTTAATGTAAAATGATAAGTAGTTTAACTTTCCAGACTCCTTCAACTTCTTGTGCCTTAATATTTTAGTTTAGCAGAATATCTTCTGTTTGAGCTGATTCTTGTTCGCTCTAATCCTATCATGCAAGTAAAAGTGTATTTCTCACAGAAATATCTCTACTAGCAACACAGGCTAACATGTCAACAATTTGTGGAAGTGGTTGCCAAATTATCTGTTAGTTCTCTAGTTTTAATGAATGCAGCTCAGCACAAGCAATAAGACAGCTTTATTTATTTATTTATTTATTTATTTATTTATTTATTTATTCACTCATCCATCTTGGCCTTCTTGCACCCTCATATTAGCAAGTCTAAAAACATTTACAGTAACTTTTTTTTTTTTTTTTTTTTTTTACAGTAACTCACTATTTAAAGCAATTTCAAGTTCTAGTTCTCATGGATTTTCTGGTCTGAAACTCTCCGGGTGAAAACAGTAGTTTCCCACAGCAACCTGACAGGTAAAGCGTTAAAGTGTACTGTACTGGTGGAGGCGGGGCCATACAGCTCCAGCACAGTAATGATGATTGACAGGTCAGCCGGCCAATAGAAAGAAGGGACTAAAGCTTTTAATGTTGTCAGAGTCTGAGCTCACAGTCTGAGCCACCTGTAGCAGGCACCGAGAGTACACCCCGGAGGAACCAGCATCTGTTCAGCTCCGTTATATTCCCCTGTTCACCGGGAGTCCTTCAGCTGGTCCGGCTGGTCCTGCCGGGACAAAACCGTTTTTCCAAAGTCAGTCTGAAGAACGGAAAGATGTTTCTGTGTGTGTCTGTCGTGTTTCTGCTGGGTGCTGTCGTTAACGGTGAGTGAAGTTAGATTTTCTTTTTATGTCAAACTGTGAAACTCCATTGAACGAAGCTCGGTTATATTTAATTAATATGAGATATGATCAAAGCATGAAAATTCATTAATTTCTTTAGATGGTTTGATTAAACTTTTTGCCAAGTTATTAAAAAATAAGTCTTCAAAATAGCATTTTAGTGTTTATTGTGGTAAAATGCCCCCCCAGTTAACGTTTTTATAAAATTTGCTAATCAGTGCTGAAGCACGTTAAGCAGCTGTTGTTTCAACTCTTCACATTTTATGAGACCTTTTTATTTCAGATTTTGAAACAAATACAAAGATATCACTAAGTGCAGATAAAAGACTCAAATATTGTCCGTGTTGACATATTTCTACCATTTTTTTTTTTTAAACTAAAGATGTATTTAATTGTAACATGTGCTTATTTTAAATCATAAAAGAAACAGCCACTGTACTTTAAAATTCTTCTTTCACATTCTTGTCTGTTAACTAATAAGTATTCATTTATATGCTGGCAATAAACAGTATGAGGTTTAATTATATGGGGTTTTTTTAAATTTAACACGTTAAATTTTGTAGGAAATAAGACAAAGGATATCAAAACTATTTTTACTGCTGACTGGATTCACCAACTGGTGCTAAGACAGAGGTCTGGTCGTGGAATCAATCCAACAGAGATGTTGGTGAAGGTAAAATGATAATGTGAGAAGTTAGAAAATACAAATGTTATGAAAGTAGAAACTAAAATTTGAGTTTAAGTTTAGAAAACAAGAATATCTTTTCTTCTATTATTTTTTTTCCTGCAAACTTTAAGTGGGTTCCCCCAAAATCCTTTGTAACCATGACTCAAAGCTCACTCATGCAGTGTGACTCAAAGCTTTAAGATGCTCGTGAGGAGACATCTGTCAAACTACAGCACACACACACATACACACACTTACGGGTTACTCTCTGTGAGTGTGTGTGGACCCTCTCATGAGTGTGTTGAAGCTGCACTGTGGTATTTTGATTTGCTCTCTGTGATACAAGCTTCTGAAGTTCAGTTGCAGCTCTATCCTTTCACCATCCTTTGCATCATTTGAGCGTTCTGAAGTGCACGTGTGGAGTTCATGTTTCCATACATAGAGTCAGTTGTTGTCTTCTTGCAGGCCTGCAGGCTGTTTCCCTCCCTGTGAGTCGTATGTGTAGAAACACAGAGCTTGAGGAAGACTTGAGGGAGGCGGGATGAGTGTGTGTCAGAAGCAGCAGTAAAGAGGTCCAGATGAAAAGACCTCCTGAGGGTCACGATCTTCCTCCTGCGAGTCTGGCGCCACATTTTCTTGTGCTCTCTGGAGGAAATCTCAGAGTGAGAGCAGGATGTTAAAAACGTCTTCTTCTCCTCATCCGTCATGTTTTGCTGGCGCATCATTGCTGTGTCATTACCAGAGTGTGACTCAGATATTGTAGGGCTGCAAATTACAGACGTTTTTATTATCAGTGATCTAACTATGATTATCTTAAGGAAATGATTCACTGCCATATAAATTCTACTGTAGAAGATTTTTTGCTTTTACTTTGGTTTGATTCCCAGAGCTTTCTTTAAGCTTCTTTGAGTCGTTTGCGCGTGTGATCCATGGAAGTTCACAGCTCGTAGCATTGCAAGTGTAGCTCGTATAACACTAGAGCACAGTTAAATGAGACAACAGGGAAACTTCAGAGCTCCAGATGTCTGTGGGGAGAAGCTGATTGCTGTTACAGTTTCTAAAATCTGCAGATAATCAACTTGTTCATTTCTGCCCACCTTTCCCTTTTTGTGCTAAAAGTTGTGGGTGTGAAATAAGTGTGAAAGACATTCGTAGCCTTTGCAATGTCATGCTGGTGCTGCAGAGTGCACGGACCTACCTGAAGGCTAATGTCACATCATAGTGCATGCATGTCATGGATCAGATTATGCTGATCCTTGTTATGGATGCTGATAGAATCCCGGTTTGCATGTTTTATTTGACGTCTTTGGATTATTTTCACAAATACACAGTTCTGCCCCATCCTATAGATCCAACTCTGAAATCTTTAAATCGCAGAAAACAAATGTCTGATAGATGGCATCTGATGTCTATCTGTGTGAGGACTTCTTAAAGAGCTCAGTTTCACTTTGTTTGTCTCAGTTTAATGTTGATAATTGATCCGATCCTCCTCATCTGATTCACTCTCACCTGCTGCCACCGATCATTTATTTCATCCGCACTTGTTGCTGTTTTCTAGGTAGTCCGTCCTCTCTCTGATGCAGCATCCTGTTGGATTAGACCTGCCGCAGGCCACTAAATCTCTGCCTGTAATTGGAAAGCATGTGCTGGCGGAGCTTTAATTGGATATGATATGTGCACAGGCCTGCGGGTGAGCCCTGCACCGGGGGGCCATCTGTTGCCTTCGACTTAGAGCTCTTTCTCCCTGTCTGCCTGCTGGGGCTGATTCAACCTGTCCTCGTGCAGGAGTGACGAATGAATGTGAAGTAAGTTTTAGCAGAGGTTTGTGTGTGTGATGGGCTGCACGGTGAGTCCTCATTCACAGCTAAGTCCCTGAAGGAGGAGGGTCAAAGTCTGCAGGATGTTGCTTTTATGATCCGTCATGTGTTAATGGTACACACCATTACCACTATGTTACTAGCTAAGATGTTTGTCGTACTGTTGGCTGACGGATTCAGAGATTACAGTGACATATTGAGTGTTGTAATGTTATTAGTAGTTTGATTCTTTCTAATAGTAAATGTTACATATTCTACCAGCTGGGTAAAAAAAGCAGTTTAGCCATCGTCTGAAGAAAACATGGATGTAGATTCAGTGACATCACTCAGTGGTTTAAAGAGCATTTTGAGTGCAGTCGCTGTTTTAGAAATGCTGATTCAGTCTGACTTTTTTGCTGTGACGCTCCCAGCTGTTTATGCCTCCAAGTGTGCCAATGTCTGTTTAACTTTGAGCCAATATTTGATCTGATGTGTTTCCCTGACTGCTCTGATGTAAATCACCTTCTGTCATTATATGAAATAAGCTACCTAAACCAAGACGGTTTTCAGAATCAGGTTGTAAACAGGTTTGTTTTTACTGTTTGTTGATTACTGCAAGTTGGGAGCAAGAATGAGAAATTGTCAGTTTGTGCATGTCCATTTTGGCCTCTTTTATGAACCCTCAAAAGTTGCCACTTCAGTCTAACACATCTAAAGTATAGATTTCTAGATTTCTAAGAAAAATTGTCAAAATATCTACAGTTAAGGGTCGCTAAGTTAACTGACATAACTGTTTTCTTTCTGTTTATGAGGAAAACGACAAGACTTCAAAGGTCTTTTCCAAATGATTTTTGAAAAATACAAAAACATAAAAGTCAAATAAGTAAAAAAAAAATGTAAATGTTACTCCACAAGAAAAGTTTGGAGAAGCTCTCAGAAATTGCTCAACATCTGGCTTTGGTTAAACCTCCCCACATCAATTGACTTTTGTACCCCTCAGTATTGGCCAATATTTAAAGTATACAGACAACACCTTTAGCTGTCATCTGTAGATTTGTTTTGGCTTACCAATAGTCCACCCATGAACAGGTTTCTGTCACATTAGACCAATGAACAACCATTTATCCTCCATCCTCCAACAGCTGATCCTAATCGTCTGTTTATTTCTGGTATTTTAATGTTGACTTTAGCCACATTCAGCCTTTAAGTTGAAGTTTCGGAGCCTTCACACCCTCTAATTATGACTTTTGACACTAAGCTCTCAGCAGGACAGACCTGTGTTTAATAAAAAATGAAAGCTTTCCGCCGGTCATGTGTGGTCGCTCCTGGTGACCCAGCATCTGCAGAGAGCTTTGATGTGGCAGCCCTGAGCCCTCAGGCCTGGTTTCCCTTCTGCAGTCAGGAGAGCTGGTGGAAACCGACCTATCAGTGGGCTCTGTTGCTCAGGATGGCACCTTTAGACACATGGGGGTCGGATACTGTGGTGTTAGAAACGTTGGCTGAAAAGAGGACCCAAAGTGTGGCACAGAATGAGCTCTGAGCTGTGGACGCCTACATGGCTCCTGTCTGTAATCAGTTTGTTTCAGATGTCATACCATGTTATTTCTGTAACACACATATAGGACAACTCTCCACATGACTTCTCTGTCCCCTAATGACAGGCTGCCTTAAGGCCTCAGGCTCTTCCTGCCGTCTTCTTCAGGTCCATTTTCGCTCATAAATCAGGTTTGTGCCTGCTGCAGGGCTGCCAGATTGGATTAAAAAACTCTTCCAGGACACTTTTTTCACAATCTAAAGAGACAAAATGGAATATTTCCAAGTAAACAAAGAGCTCTCTGGATCATCAGTGCAGACAAGGATTTCTTTACATGGAGCAGCACAGGGGACGGGAAGTTGAGGATGTGCGTTGAGGGAACTGGATCTGACAGTTCAGTCAGTTCATGAGCAAGTACTTCACAGAAGTGCTATTGTGTCCCATGAACAGAAATCCCCTGAAGTGAAACCAAACACTGAAGTCAGGCTTTGTTTCTGTTACTGTTCGTGATTTGAAGTGATGCAAAGCTTCAGCAACTGGTGGCAAACGTTTCAGCGGTGATGCATCACACACGCGGAGAATGGGTTCGAGAGGAAGAGGGGTGGCGCTGCCTTTAAGCCAATGCTAGATGTTCTGAACAGGTGTCTGTTGTCAAGGTAAAACCCGGACCCACTGATCCACATCCTCCTGACTGTGCACTGTAGGCTGACCTTAGACCCAGTAGTCACCCTGCCTGACCTAGTCATCTCTTTTGTGTCTGCAGGGGATTATCCTGCTGTAGGTTTAATCCTTCCAGGCTCTGTGTTGGACATGCAAAGCAGAGCGGGCTCTGAATTAACCCCTCTGTTTTAATGAATTACACTAATTAACTGCACTGGTTGGGTGTTGGGATGCTGATAGGAAGCTGAGGAGTTGCTGTGATCTGCGCTGATGTTAGAGAAGTTTAATTTGCACATGGTTGCAGCTTCACATCAATCATTGGCACGAGTGACATGAGGTCGCCATGCTGATGCAATGACTTTGAATTCCCATGTTCGTGTTCACGCACAGCTCATAACACTGTGAAGCTTCCAGTGGAAGAAGAAGTCCTGTTTGTTTGTGGTCAGCCATGCAGAATGACATTCTCTTGTTAGTTTCCCTGTAGTCCATCGCTTCCCCTTTTCCATAAATAGCCCTTTATGGTGAGACCATAATCCTCTCACTGCATCTGTGTTTTAGTTATTTACAACTTCTATGTCAGCATTTTTCCATGATCAGACTGTGGCCTCTGCATATGAAGGACAGGTGGAAAAACACAGTCTTTACAGGAACACTGCAGGAAGATCTTTGCATCAGGGAAGTTATTTGTTTGGTAAATTTACTGTATTTGTGGTCAGATAGAAAGTTATGGCTGTCATAACGCATCATGCTGCTTTAGGCATGATGCGTTTATCTCAAACAACTTCCTACTTCATTAAAGGACAAATGCATCACCTCATGGTTATTAAACTCGGGTCACCAATCTTGCAAATTGGAGTTTGCAAGAGTCTCTGCTTTGAAAAGCAATGAAAGGCATTGATAAGAACTGTTTTCCCAGAGTACACACAGTACTGATAAGGTTCTTTCATGTATCCACACACTCCTCTCGTTATAGAGAATGTTGTTTTTTTTACTCCTTTAAAGCTGGTCGATTGTGTGTCAGAAACTTTACGTCTTAGTTTTCCTTCAGTTCAGGTCCACAGACTGGCTCTGGCACAAAGCTGGTATAACAGAGAAAGTCACACACACCTGACTAATCTACGAGACCGAAGTTCAAGTGAAACTGATTCCTCAGTTTCTGTAAAGCAAAAGGAATTTCAACAGTTGCTAAAATGTGACGGCTTTTCATTCAAGCAGATAAATCTCAGGCCTTTGAGATTGTCATGTGTAAACTATGCAAGAATGAAGTGAACAATGAAAAGCTTAACCTTCAGCCCAGTCATCCTTGGATACACAGAAGTCCTCACAACCGACGGTGAACTTAAATGTAACTAACAGAGAACGTAAGACGGCTGAACAACCACAGGATTGACTGGATCTGATTTAGGAGGTTTTTCATTAATCTTGGACTCAGAGTAATCCTTTGCTCTCTAAATCTTGATCTAGATGAGTCAGGAACAAATTGATGTGTGTTTAACCACAATGATCTCAGTCTTTGTTACTGGACACGGCCACTCCTTCACTTTATGACCATTAAAAACAGCGTCTGATTGTGTATACTGTATGTCTTTCCCACCTTTTGTCCCATCCTCACATATCATCATTGATTTCTTCATGTTTTCCTTCACTCCCCTCATACACACTTGTTGATTCACTGGTAATGTGTGTGTGTGTGTGTGTGGGTGTGTGTGTGAGAGAGAAAGGACAGCTCGTGTATCTATAAAAGTCTGTTGTCACAGGGTGTTTGTGGTCAGCTGTTTTTCATTTCTTAATGAGTCTTGGTTACCAAGCGATAAAGACATTAGTTGGCACAGGGTCTGTTTACAGAGAAAATAATTAAATTTCATCAGGATCTGATATTAGTCCTTGTTTTCTTTCCACTTCTTTGTGTTTGAGACAAATTCCAGGAAAAATCCGTCTGAGCAAGGTGAACAATCATCTGGCTTTTAGTTTATACGTATGTTTGTCCCCTGGTTTCTGAAAGGAGGCTTTGAATGTAATCATTCAATGCATAAAGATGAGGAGCTGAGGTAAACAGGCCGTGCAAGTATCAAAGACCTCCTACTGTTGGTACCGCTCCTCGAGCTCCCCTTTGGCTTCCTCCTTTACCCCATAAACACAAAGTGAAGAGAGGAAACAGGCTAGTTAAAAAAAACAGGCGTCACGACAGCACCGTGATCAAACAGAGGGCAGGGCTTCTTTTAGAAGGTCACATGAAGTTGGTTGCACCTCTGATTGACCCGTCGGTGTTGTGAACAGTATTTCTTGTAGTAACAGCTTTGATGCACCACACTTAAAGTTGATGCTGGATTTTGATACTGAAAAAGTGCCTCCTTAACCCTTAAAAGCCCAACCCATCAAAAGAATAGCCAGAAAATAATATTTTTTTGAACTGTTAAGTAACCACTTTAGAAAAATCCACAAAAAAATATTGCCGTATCATTTGTTTATGATATATTGTTTTGTGTCATATTTGAGACATTGGGCGGTTTTGGCAACATTTTTTAAGTAAAGCTTTTAGTAAAAATTAATTATTTTGATGCAAAAAAGTACTTATTTTAAAGAATGAGTAACAATTTAGATGTTGTTCTTTCTATACTTCTTGAAAATTCGCAATAATTTTCCTGAAAAAAAAAGGATAATTTCTTGAGTGTCGCCATGTAGTGGATTGATAACCCTCAAGGGGGTAGAACACATTTTTTAAAATCTTTTTTCTAGACTTTTTTAATGAAAATATTTATCATGTTGATGAGATAGACGTCTTTGCAACTATTGTATTAAATATGATACGTTCTGCAATAATGGGTTAAACTCCTGTAAGTTTTAGAATATCAGGTCTCTAAAGAAATCACATATTTGATACCTTTTGATAACAAGCTGCTTCATTCACAGTGTTAACTCAGTCTTCTTCTTGATGATGCCATGATATGGAATATGTTCGTCATATGATTGTTTATAGCATCAATTTTCAACATCATTTTCAGAGTTCTGTGGTTGTATCCAGACATGTGAAGCGGTTTTCTCTTGCAGAGTTGCACATCAAAGACTGGATTAATGGTCTTGGTGGAGGTCTGTGCTAAGTGCATCTCTTGTTCTGCTTATATTAGTGGAGTAATATAATCAGCAGGCTCCTTCATGACTCTCAATAAACCAATGTCTGAAAGCTGTGTCGAATTAAAATCTAACTGCTGCTAGACGTTGCCTGATAGGCCAAATAGGTTAGTGTTTTTTCTGATTTCTTGGTATTGTATTTAACATTCTGGCTGTTCTGTCTTTTATGTATTTATCTTTTTTTGACACTGAATTGTTGTATCTATGGATACTAAAACATGGAAATATAATCTAATTAATGCATTCTTTTACTTCTGCATATTAAATGCATATTAGGCTGATAAACTGAGGTGAAAACATAACAGAAGATATTTGAAGCGCTATAGATGAAATAAGTGATGTGGCTGTGTGTGTGCTTGATGTGTAAATCAGCAAACAATGTTCTACACATGGTCTCATTATGCCAAAGAGTGTGTTTTACTTACACTACCCAGAAGCAGACAAAAAATAAATTAATAGAGATCTACCAACAGGCTTTCACAATATACGGAACGTCCATTAAACTACCTTCAGTTCTCCTTTTTGTGGTGGCTGCTCAACAGATTTGATGCCCCAAAATTTCACTATGTGTCAGAAAGCCAGGAGAAAGATTATGATGAGCTGATGATTTTTTGTGGGGGTTTCTTTGTCTTCAGGAATGGCCCCAACAGATCCCAGCACTCAAAGCAGTGTCACCGGCAGTGGAGAAATGGAGAATGAAACTTCCACACCACCTGAAGTTCTTGACATCACTCCGACTGCAAGCTCAGATCCAAGCAGCAATCCCACAATCAGCACTTTCACAAGTTTACCACCAACCACCACAGAGAACAATGTCACAGCCTCAGAGGCTACAACTACAGAAGAGATCACAACCTCGGGAGATTTCACTCAGTCGAGCACTGAATCCATTTCAACCACAGAGGAAGTCCACAGCACCTCTACTGAAGTCAGTGACTCCATCACCACCAGCAGCTCAACTGTGTCTCCATCAGCTGCAACAAGTGATTCAACACAGTCTGAAGCAAGCCCAGAGACAAGCCCATCCAACGACACCTGTGAGAGCCAGAGAACAACCACAACACTCGCTCCAGATCACACAC
Organism: Labroides dimidiatus; assembly: GCA_030710495.1. Taxonomy (NCBI): domain Eukaryota; kingdom Metazoa; phylum Chordata; class Actinopteri; order Labriformes; family Labridae; genus Labroides; species Labroides dimidiatus. The sequence continues at coordinate 7,711,193 of CM061163.1, forward strand.
CGACCAGCAATTACACAACAGCTACAAATGAACCAATCACAGACACCACCAATGGCAGGACCACACTGGCATCTCTCACACAAACCAGCAATAAAATGACTGAAGCAACCACAATCTCAAACATCAGCAATGACACAGCAACAAGTGCACCATCAACACATACCAGCACATACATACCAACAGCGACACCAACCTCACAAGCCAGCAAAAACATGACTACAACCACAAACAGTCCACAAACTGGCAACAGCACAACAATGACAACAGTCCCACTGACAGGCAACAACATGACAACAACTAAAGCAATCACAACAAAAATCAACAACATGACTACAATGACAACAATCCAACCAACATCTAACAACATGACAACAATTCCACTAACAACCAAAAATATAACAACAGTGCCACTGACAACCAACAACATGACAACAGTGACAATAATCCCAATAACAACCAAAAATATGACAACAAGGACAACTATCTCACCAAAAACCAACAGCATGACAACAATCCAACTGACAACAAACAATACGACAACAGTACCACTGACAACAAACAACATGACTATAACAACAATCCCACCAGGCACCAACAACATGACAACAATCCCATCAACAACCAACAACATGACAACAGTACCACTGACAACCAACAACATGACAACAGTACCACTGACAACCAACAACATGACAATAACAACAATCCCACCAGGCACCAACAACATGACAACAATCCCATCAACAACCAACAACATGACAACAGTACCACTGACAACCAACAACATGACAACAATGACAACTATCCCACCAGCCACCAACAACATGACAACAATCCCATCAACAACCAACAACATGACAACAGTACCACTGACAACCAACAACATGACAACAGTACCACTGACAACCAACTACATGACAATAACAACAATCCCACCAGGCACCAACAACATGACAACAATCCCATCAACAACCAACAACATGACAACAATTCCACTGACATCCAGCAACATGCAAACAACTCCACTGACAACCAACAACATGACAACAATCCCACCGACATCCAGCAACTTGCAAACAACTCCAATGACAACCAACAACATGTCCACAACCCCACCGACAACCAAAAACATGACAACAAAGACAACAATACCACTGACAACCAACAACATAACAACAACTCCACTGACAACCAACAACATGACAACAAAGACAACAATACCACTGACAACCAACAACATAACAACAACTCCACTGACAACCAACAACATGACAACAAAGACAACAATACCACTGACAACCAACAACATAACAACAACTCCACTGACAACCAACAACGTGACAACAACTTCACCGACAACCAACAACATGACAACAAAGGCAACAACCCCACTGACAACCAACAACATAACAACAACTCCACTGACAACCAACAACATGACAACAACTTCACCGACAACCAACAACATGACAACAACTTCACCGACAACCAACAACATGACAACAACCCCACTGACTACCAACAACATAACAACAACTCCACTGACAACCAACAACGTGACAACAACTTCACCGACAACCAACAACATGACAACAAAGGCAACAACCCCACTGACAACCAACAACATAACAACAACTCCACTGACAACCAACAACATGACAACAACTTCACCGACAACCAACAACATGACAACAACCCCACTGACTACCAACAACATAACAACAACTCCACTGACAACCAACAACATGACAACAACTTCACCGACAACCAACAACATGACAACAACGGCAACAACCCCATTGACAACCAACAACATAACAACAACCCCACTGACAACCAACAACATGACAACAACTTCACCGACAACCAACAACATGACAACAATGGCAACAACCCCACTGACAACCAACAACATAACAACAACTCCACCAACAACCAACAACATGTCCTCCTTGACAACAATCACACACACAGGCAACATTACCACTTCTTATACTTCAACAACAAAAACTAGCATTTTCATGACGTCAGAGGCACAGAATACACAAACAAGCAACATTCCAGCTTCATCAACACCCGTCACACAAACTAGCAATGGCACAACAATTTTAAGTACACTAACCTCATCTACAACATTAACAAACTCACCTGTTAACACCTCCCCTGAGACTCCTGCATCTACCACTGCACCCTTATCCTCCACTGTTACTGGACCCTCACCTTCTTCACCTACCTCCATGTCAAACTCCAGCTCTCTCCCTCCAAACACCTCCCCAGGCAGTAGCACCGCCCCCCCCACTGGAAAAACCACCACCACCCTTAGTCCCTCAACAACCGTCCCAGGAGGTAGGACTACAGATTCAATGGGTGTTGCTGTGTGTTCTTACAAAATAATATGCTCTTACATTCAGGGAGGGAACCTCTGGGAGTTAAAGGTGCACTGAGGGATTTTAAATGTTGTGTGTCAGCTGTAGTGCTGCTTTAAAGCTGTGGTGTTAGCTGTGTCCTCTTTTTGCTGTGTTGATAAATTGATCTGACATATTATTTATTTTTACAGTGACTGGAAACGCAGCTCAAACAACAACTCCCACTCAGTCAACGCAACCAGCCTCTCCTAGCATAAGCCCTCCAACCTCCACCAACACTCCCATTGCCACCACCATTCCGGTTTCAACCACCTTTTCCACCCCTCTTTCCACTCCTATCACAACAGATCCAATCTTCACCACCCCTCCATTCTCATCCACTGTTTCCATTCCCACCACCACTCCATTGCCTACTTCCACTCCCATTGCAACCACCCCAATCACCACCAACCCTTCAACTTCCCTTACCACTCCCATCCCCACCACCAACCCAGTCACCAAGACCCCACCAACTTCTGTTAACCCTTCCATCCCCACAAACACCCCGATCACCAAAAGCACTCCAACCACCAGTTCAACATCCACCAATCCGAGCACCAGTGAAACTCCAGCTGCCACGACCCCCAGAAGTACTGACACCACCATCACTGTCCTCACCCCTGAGACCAAACCAACTATAGTATCAACACCCACCCCTACCCTGGGTCCAGTCCTAGGTTGGTACCTTTTTTATTTGTGTAATCTCATTTTCTGTGCCATTGCTGAGAAAACCACTCAAATGTTTTAACTCCACCTGTATGCACTTAAAAGAAAAGAGGCAATAACAATCTTGGCTGTAATTAGATTCTGCATTTCTAAAGACCCACAATGCTGCAGAGAAAATGTCATGCTCTAATGGTTTGTAATAAGAAGAGAGACAAAGTTGTCTCAGAACTTCTAATATTGTGCACAGCAGGAAGCTGTTTTCCAGCTTTAATATCCTTCACAGTCCCTGCAGCAGCAAACACTTTTCAGACAGAGTTGGTGAACAGTGCTTAAACATTGCTGTTCGTTTAGTCGTGAAGAGTAAGAAATTGTTGGTGAAAAAAGAAAAACAGAAGTAATAGGAGAAAGGAGGAGATTGGAGTTTCTTTCTGCAGGAAGACAGGGACACATAATGCTCTTCCCAAGCTGCTGTGTCTGTAAATAAACTACTTTCATGCAAATTAGCACATCAATAACCACATTATGTTTAAAACTTTTTTATTCATTATTTGCTTATTCTCTCCACAGAGTGTCTCGTTGCCACGTGTCCTGTTGGTAGCACCTGTCTTAATGGCACCTGTCAGTGTTTCTCTGGTAGCTTCTTGCTGAATGGTCGCTGTGAACCCGGTAGGAGAATCACCTTATCTCATGTCTCAGGATTGGCAGTAAGACTCTTGAGCCTTATTTTGTTTTATCCGTCTTTTCACTCAGCCCAAGTGTTCCCCGGTCAGCTTCATCTCACCTCTCTTACATTTAAAAAAGAAATGAGCAACAGGTCCTCACAAATATTCCAGAGAACAGCAGAAATGATCTCAGCACAGGTATGTTTGGGACTCAAGGATCATGTCAAACAGTATTTATAACATGTATTATCAAGAACATGTGACCAGCCACCTTTTTATTTCTTCCATAGCTCAGAGATGTCCTTAAAAGTGAGCGTGGTTATATACGATCTGACGTTGTGCGTCTTGAGTGAGTATTTTCTCTCTCTAACTGAAGAAAGAAATGAAGTCATGTCACAAAAGTTATTTCAATTTTCTTCTCTTTTCTATAATCCTCAGACCTGGAAGTGTGCAAGCAACTGTACACAATATCTTTGAAAATACCAACACCACTCAAGAGTCTGTGGATCAATCTATTCAGGAGGCTATAGACGCAGGCTCACATGAGTTGTTCCAAAATGCTTCGTTCACAGGTGAGTAAACTTCTTACAACACCTCTGATTATTTCAAGAGAAGAGTTCTTCTCATGGACTTGCTTCATATTTTGTCTGTTTTAGGATCAGACTTGTGCAGACAGGAGCCATTGCCTTGTGAAGCCTCCTCCACAACCTGCACAAACACAGCAGGACGGGCTGTTTGTTCCTGTAAAGACGGCTACGTCACCTCCATGTACTCCAACAACACCTGCAGAGGTAACAGCTTTGTTGTTTTAAAACATGATCTTAATCTCCATGTTGTACTACTTTAAAGCCAAAGATTATTAAAGCCTCATGTGTAGATTATCAGAACGGATGACATACAGCGTCTGAGACAAGCTCCAGTGACGTTTCCCTGCTGGTTTACAGTTAAGAGAACTGTAAGAAAAAAAAAACCCTCTGTGGCATTCTTGTGTGAGAGAAAAAGGGGGAGAAACAACAGGGAGCAAAGTCAGAGACAAGGTCAAGAGCTGTAGCCTTTTCTCCAAGCCAACCTCCGGCCCTTACCTCATTTATCTCTTAGATGTATTTCTTTTTAACAGGCTTGTTTCCACAGAAACAAGTGAAAGAATCACAGATCTCTCCCTCCTCAGAGGGTTGAGACTAAAGACTATATTAGCACTTTAATGCAAATGTCATATGTAGTTTCTTTCCCAGGAAACATGCTACAAAGAAACATAATGCACTCTTGTATTCTTGTTTGTTGTGGTCATCATGTGGCCTTCATAAGAAGAGGCTCTTATTGCGCTCGTGTTTTCATTGCCTGTGCAGCCAGGCGTGCTGAACGTCTCTGTCTACTATGAGTCTGAAACAGTAGCTTGTTCTGTCCTTGTTTCAGTCGCTTTGTAAAACATTTTGTGCATAATTTAATCATTGTGTTTTTCCTTTTAGCTTGTCCAAGTGGGCAGAGAGCAGTTGGAAACACATGCCAACCGTGAGTACACATTTTCAATTTTGTCGCAAAGGTAAGTTCGCATTATTTGTTGTGCAGTGTGTGCAGAATGTGTGTATGGATGTTGAGGTAGCTCCCCCATGTGGTTTCCTTGTAAACAATAAATCTATACAGGGGTGGATTGAGTTCAGCCATGAAAGACAAATACTGCGCGGTGTAACTGTTTTGCTTTGTCCCTCAGATGTGCATTTGGGTATGCTGGCTTTAACTGCAACGATTGTGAGTAACACTTCCTCTAAAGGCAGAAATGATGCTACAATAATAAAGTAAGGTTGTGCTGACTGTTAAAATATCATAATTTGTCTTTATGTGTTTGTTGTAGCTGCTCTGCTGGCAGTGGTAGTCGTCTCCTGTGTCCTGGGAGGAATTCTCCTCATCCTGGTCCTTGGATGGCTCGTTTACTTTTCCTGGTGAGAATACTTCAATAAGAAATCTTATGCTCAAATTAATCTTTGCTTATTTTTAATGGATTCACACACGGATTCAATTAAAAAAAGTTATTCAGACATCCTGAATTTAACAGCTTTCACTTTTGCAAACGAATGGTTTAGTTGTATGAATGAGAAATTGAGTGTAACGTTGGTTTAACGCTCTTGAGCCCAGCGTCACACCAGTGCTACAATCTGCATTTTCATTTTTTGATTAGCGGTAGATTTGAAACCAGATGAGATAGATCCATCATTCTTTTTGCGTATAAAATCTGGGGAGTTAAACTGTGATGGTTTTGTAAAAATACACAATGAAGCGCACAAAACAAAATCCTTTATAAACAGGACCACAAGTATTAGCAGAACTTCCTGCGTTGAAATTTGTGTTCCTCCACTCTGAAGTTTCTACTCCAAACTATTTTCTTTAATTATCAGATGCACTTTTTATGGATGACCATGGTTGAGTACATATAAATGTTCATGAGTATCTGGCACATTTAGAAATTTGATTGCACTACTTTATATAGTTTGTTTGTTTTTGCACTATTTTCATTTTTTTAACAGGTTACAGAATTTACTTTATCTCAAAAAAGAAGTCATGTACAGACACCAAATAAATTTCCTTTAGTTTCAAAGGATACTGTGCAACTTTTTTAGATTTACAAATTTGGGGAATACAGCTATGCAATTTCTATAATTTAAGTATGTGTCACAAAAACAATAAGGATTTTTTTTAAGGTTTATTGCACTTTAAGCAATATATTGTAGTAGTGAACACAAGTAAATTCATATTATTTAGATTTGGGTGATATTGATGTAAAGCAAATGAAAATACTCCAAAAAATGTCACTACAGTATGTAAAAATGTAAGAATATATCCTGGCAGATCGTAGGTCTTAAAGAGTGGAAAACATTTTTTAATCTAAACAGCATTCAATTCAAAATAAACCAAAAACAGTGGAAAATTAGAGATTAAGCCTCATCGTGAGTGAAGTTGACAGCACTCAGGTTTTTCTTACGGTCCAAAAATGAGAAAAATGAAAGTTTAATTGCATTATTTTGTCTCTTTTGTGTAAAAATTTTGATTTAATGCTTTAATACACTGTGGGTAAAGGTACTGAATGCATTTAAGACCAGCACCCAAATTCCGCCTTAAATTTTAAAAGGGTTCAATAATTTCATTTAAAAGCTTGATACTGTAGTTTTAATAAACATCACTTGAACAGGAGTAAATCATTTATTTGTTGTAGATTATTAAAGCTGGGATTGATTTTAATCTATATTCTGGTACTTTATTTTTGAATACTTTGCAGAATTTGTGCTTAGCTGTAAAAGAAAATTACATTTTCAGACAAAAACTGGGCAACAGTGGGATTAAGATTTGTCAGACTTTAGGTACACAGGCAACGTTTGTTAGTAGGATTGATTCATTGCGAAAGTAAAAAGATATTATGGAAAAATGTGCAAGCAGCTTTAACCCTATTTATGATTTATTATAGCAGGGGGCATTCGAAGAGAACGTCAGACCACAACAGCAGTCCATATGGATCCACTAACCTAAACCAGCCCTGGCCCACTGGAATCACTGGAATCACTCCCATCCCACGAGCCAACACCAACTGGGACTCAGCTGCTTCCATAGAGCTGACAGAAGGGGGCAGCACTCATACCCTTGTGGAAAAAAAGCATCAAACTAATGGACTGGTGAGTCAGCACATGTCCTTCTGCTGTGTTTACCATCTCAGGAACTCACCACTAACCCCTGCAAGGTGTCTGTCCTCTAAATCAGGCTGTTGATGTTGCCAGGACATCTTACACCAAGGTTTTATTAGCTTTATTAACCTGACTAACCCTGGTGGCATGCATTTGGTTAGCTGCAGGTGAAATAAACAGAAGTTTTTTTTACACATGACTGCTGAGTCATTGTCTGTGTTAGAGTTTTAGCTTAAGTTGAGCCACAACACGATGACTTTATTTGACCTGCAGACCAACAAACTCATGCTGCCTCGACACAGAATGATTGTGTCATTTAACATGAGGACGAGAGGCTTTAATAATACATTGAAGCCCTTTGCACACCATAATGTTTAACCTGATGTATATTTATGAAATGATATTAGGTAGATCCCTCCCATGCTCCCTGCTTTGCCTGACTCCCAGTGTGTTGCTTTAGGGGTTTCAGCTGAAGCAGGACAGATGGAGAAAGGTAAGGCATGGCTTTGCTTTGAGATTCTGATTTATCTTAAAGCCTCCTGCTGATGGTTTAATCACTGCACTGCGAGAATCCCAGTGGAGGGGGTTTCTGGGTGATGGGAGGCTCCCTGATAGATCTCTGATCATTGTGTGCGATCATCCTCAAGCTAGCTTTAGTGATTGATGGTTCAAAGATGCTCTGCTGACGTTGGTTGGGGGGTAGTAGTGAGTAGACTGGTGATTTGTTTGTTTTTGCATGGCTGGAAAGCATTAAAATATATGCAAGGTCCCGCTCCTGAAAGATGATAATTTTATTTTTGTTCCTGCAAATATTTCAGACGGGATCATACGATCTCAACCCAGAGGCAATGAAGACCTTCAAAGGGAAAAATCCATCACGGTACTCCTATCTGGTTCAAGGCCATGAAAACCCCTACTTCTTACCAGGAGACGAGAAGAAAAACTGAAACATGACGCCACCATGAATCCAGAATTCCTCACAAAGCTTTGAAGCTGAGTCTGAATCCTGAGGAGGATCGGTTTTATTTCTCAGAACATTTAAAAACTCACACAATCTCTACAGACATTTCTTAACAAGGAGAAAGGCACCAAAGAGATCCCTTTATTTAAGAAACAAAGACTGTTTGACTCTTGTCTTAAAGGTGACATTGTGGATCATATCAGCTCCTTAGAGCGAGCACTGTGGTGCAGACTTTGACCAGTGGGTGTCACTGTTGCTCAGTTTAATTCTCCTTTACGTTTGAATTTTCTATGCTTCAAAGAAATCAGTCTATATTCTTTTGGAATTAAGCTTCATATGTTGCTCATTGCACTAAAATGTGTAAAAGGTTTACCACTGGTTTTCCTCTGACATCAAAGGAAATATGAATGTGCGCTTTGTAAGGCTACTAGAAACTGTTCCACAGGTTTGATTATTTTTTAAACGTGATCATAAATGGCTCAAGGGGCTGGATCCCCAGGGTATTTTTTTAAAGGGATTAATAATGTAGCAGAGTGCAAACTCTATTTGTCGAAACTGTACTTCAGCCCCTTTGTGCCTGTTTTCATTGTCTGCTTGACAAACAGGAATCATGCAAAGCTGGTGATGAAGCCCAGATGTGCCAATTACCACGTGTGTACATTTCTTTTACAAACTGATATATGAATATATTTATCCTTGTGTAAATGGGTCAGTGCACTATTTTATAAGATCTTTTGAGAAACTGAAGATCTTTTGCAGGGAGTGTGTGTATGCAATGAAAATAAATGGATACAATAAAGTTTTGTGTATCATTGTATTGATCTTAAATATGATAATATATTAAAAGTTCCTCCCATGGATTTTTTTTTTCAAAATCACAGAATTGCAGGGTTTGGACTCAGGTGCTGGAGACTTACAGACAACATATTTTATACATCTGCAGCTACAAAATTGATTTCCAGTTTTCTCTTCGTTGGGGTAACATGAAATATGGAAGAACAATCTGTTATTACTTCATTTTTACTTCTTGTTTTACTCTTCAGTATCTGATACACTGCAAAAGCTGAAATCTAGTCTTTTTTTTCTTCTTTTGAGTAAAAAAATATATTATTACTTGATATGAGCCACAAATAACTGACAAGTACAGAAAAATGTCTTATTTGAAGATATTAAAAGTCAAAAATTATGTCTAAACTGCTTGTAATGAGTAAAAAAACAATAACCTGCCAATGGGATAAGAAAATTTTGCTTGTCAAGTTTCTTGAAATTAGAATAATGTCTTAATACAAGGAATTTTTCTCTTAACCCAGTGGCAGATTTTTTTTTCTCGTTACAAGAAATGAAGACATCAGTTTTGTCTTTGAATATCTTTTAATAAGACATTTTTCTGGACTGGTCTGGTGAATGTGGCTCATATTAAGTCCATTAAGATATTTTTTTATTAGAAATAAGACATAAACTTAGATTAGCTTAGATTTCAGTTTTCGTAGTGTATAGAAACACCATATATTATCAGAGGTCTTATTCTTTACTTCCTGTCTTAGATTTAAGGAGGGGTGTTTTGGTTCTTTCTTGGTTAATGATGTACATTATGTTGATTAGAATTTTACTATTTACTAATTACATCTTAATGCTTGATTTCCATAATTATCTAAAGTACAGCTACCAAAATATAATAACATTTCCTCAGCCGTCCTCCAAGAGTTCAACATTTCATTCCCAGAATCGCTTCTGCAAACATCACCGCTCTCATCTAAATTTCATGATTTATACATTCTGCTGCAGCTCGTTATGCAGAGAGCTTTTGGGCATTAAATGAGCCGCCTCATGAATCACACTGTTAATATGATTATTCTTGAGTGAAGCTGGTGCAGTCTGTGTGCTTCACCCCTCAGTATTCCATCTCTCTGGCTGCTGTGCTGCACTTCATCACTGTAAGTGACAAAGTATTTAAAGGCTTTACGTTGGTGTGTGAGTAAACTCGGCTGATGGTGTGTTGCCAGAAGTCCTCACAGCCTCTTAAAATCTGGGATTTGGTTTGTTGGGAGGCTAAATCTGGCTTTGCTGGGCTTTAATCTTGGGCACTGGGTCACTGGAACACACTGTGACTGGCACACAGAGGGTACGAATCAGATGCACATGTGGTGTGTTGATTTCTGTTTGCTTGTGTTTACCATGTAGCATCCTGATCCTCAAGTTTAATGTTGGTGCCAGCTGCATGGATGAATTTTAACACTCTGCTAAATAACAAAACCTACACACTCACAGATCTTTACATTTAATCTTCCAAAAGCTGTGAATAGTGCTTCATTAATCAAACACTGCTTAAACATATAAAGTGTTATAAACACATATAATCCATAAACATTAAATTTATCATGTTTTAAAAATATTTCAAGTGAGAGAATTTTCCCTCTGAATCTTTCATCAAAGTATTTGGAAAACTCGACTCCATCACTCAGCAGCTGCAGGTTTTAATGATTAAGCAGCCTGATAACCTTTGAGAAAAGCACTTGAAAAGCTCTGTGGTAAAAAAAAAAAATTATATACTTTTATGTCTTTTTATAAGAAGATAAGAACATAATCTGAGAGCTTTCATCTTTTTGAGAATAGTCTCAAGATTTTGAACATTTCTCCGTGGTTGATTCCAATATTTTAACCCCCCCCCCCCCCCCCCCCCCCCCCCCCCCCAAAAAAAAAAGGCTTCAAAATCAAAATGCACAAATTAGACCGGAGCTTAGAGTTGATTTTCTGCCTCGCCTGTGATGAAGTTCTCTTTCACTTTCAGCCAAGGCACTGTCTCTTATCTGTGAAGGAATGTATTTTGTACCCATTACTTCTCTTCCAGCTCTTGCTGCAGCACATCCCATCAGCCCAGCAGCTCAGCTGACTGATCGATAGACCACTTAGCGGCTGTGAGCTGCACATCCCACCAGTCATTTGACCTGCTGAAGCTGTGGGAATGGCTGTGCAATCCAATAAGCATCGAGCCACAGAGACAAGAGAGCCGGATCCCTGGCTCAAAGAACTTCCTCCTCCCTGGAGAGGCAGGTACGGTTAATCTGAAGATCAGGCTTGATTCTATACAGTCAAGATAAGATGAGCTATTGACTTTGTGTTTTGATAAATAAGATCAGTTTTGGTGTTTTTCATGGGTTGCATTTTTCTTTTCTTTTTCAGTAAATAGAAAACACGATTAGGTCCACATATGGAGTACCTCAAGGATCTATTCTAGGTCCTCTGTTCTTCTTTGTTTTTGTAAATGATTTGTGTTTAGTCTCTGAAAAATATTTTTATCCTCTTTGCTGATGTTACCAACATTTTCCCAAGTATCTGTTTATTTATATGAATGAAAAACTTAACAAAGTATAAGCAAACATATATTGAAGGCTTCAAGAAACCTGAAGAAATGTTTTGAAAGAGTAGCAGCAATTTCTCAATCACCTCTCAGCTCAGGCTTCTTGAGCTCAAATGTCTCAAAGGGCTAATGTTTGCTTAACAATATTAACTACAAAACCCTGATTATATAAATCAAATCAACATATTCATCAGTTATGGGGCACAAAAATAAATCTCAGATTGGCTGCTGGGGTCCAGAGTAAAGCTCACTGTCTTTAAGGTGGCTCAACAGGCAAAAACTGGTCATTTTGACTATTTTTTAAGATTATACAACACTCAATAAGTCCTTTATTGTACAAAATTTATGTTTTACACTCTTTGAAGCTTTCCAATTTGGAATTATAGCTGAATACCTTAAATTCCTGAGGCCCCGCACCCAAAATACTGACTGCACCCATTTCGAGGTGATTCAAAACAAAGTTTACGCTAAAGAAAAAAAATCTCTGAAGAAAAATTTTACATCCTTCAAATTTTGCTTGAATAATAATAATACCCAGAACTGTGCAGCCTGACACTGAGCTTAGTACTGCACATAATCCAATATTTATCCAGGCTCAAAATAAGTACTCCAAAATATGTAAATAACTTCAAACAAACTCTTGTAATGCTTCATTTATTGATCTGAATCTCACTAAAGTGGAAGGTTGCACAACTTTGTTCATGTCAAAAACATCCTGAAAGTTTCCCTTTTATGGTTTATACAAAATTGCAGTTCTTCGCACATTAAATGCAGAATTTGAGAAAAATGGACACAAAAAGTTCAGTTCTTCTTTTGTAACTTCAGAAGTTTCCTGGCTCAAAGGAAGGACCTTCTCTTATATATTATTTTTCTACAACAAATGTTTGTTTTTTTTCCACTTTTTTTCCTATATCAGTCAACTTAAACATCAGCAGATGGAGATAAGTTTGTAGTTTTCAAACACAAAAGATTACAATCCACAAAAAACAACAAAACAATCTCATAAATTATCGCCTAAAGGTTCACAAAGGAAGCCGAAGCCACCTGCTTCACTATTTAACTGCTGCCTCTCATTCCTTTTGACTGTCCCCTCCTCAGCTTTCTGCTCCTTCTCTCCTCTGTCTGGATGAAGTCATGCAGACAGCAGTAATTCACTTTCACTAATGCCTCCCTGCAGCAGCTGGTGAAGCACATAGGATTATGAAACACTTTAAAGAAACCTGATAGAGCTCAACGAAAACCTGCTACAAAAAAGAAAAAGAAAACCTGTTTATGTTTCAAATATACAACTTTTTGTTTTATGTATGTACAGTTGTCATCTTCTTAGTTAAAGTCTGAACACCTTTACACGATGGCTCTCTGGAAAACACCACAGGAAAATACTACCATTCAAGTACCAGAAACCAGTAAAATCATTTCAGAAATAAGGTTTTAAAGTGGTTCTGTAACTGAATTCTCTACAGCTTGATTTGTTATCCTCCATCTTCCCTGTCATTATCTCAGAGGATGGAGAGGAGAGAGCGCTGGAGGCCTTGGAGGAGTCTGAGTGCCAGCAGATAATGCAGCGAGGCCAGACAGTCGGTCATGTTGTGATTCTTGCAGGCTGAGAGAATGGTGAGAAAGTTGCGGCGCCAAGTCGACGTTAGACTAAAAGGACATTAAGCTTCCTGCTTCCAGACAAAGAGCAGCAATCTGATGAAAGAGGGAACGATAAATATGATTGCAGTAAAGTCACTAACAGGTAATACCTCCCATGTTCACGTTGATCCAGGAGGAGCTTATGAAAGGTAGTCCTGTGCATGCTTTCACTTTTTACTCCTTTTTTCACTTTTTACTTTTTTACTTCATCCGTTCTCCACCTTCAGGCCCTCAGACTTTAACTTCACAAGCCACAGATTTGCTCACTTGCGTCTTGTTTTCCAATCACAACATTGTTATTTGTAAAATTTGTACATTTGGATTTACTCCTTTTCTTGTGAGCTTTCTTTGCTTTACTATACAGATAAAATTCACAGCTGTTGCCTGACTCACAGTCTGGATTTGGGGTCTTTTTCCTCGCTGTCTCCTTGCAGATTGTGATCCATTATAGTCCTAATTCACCAAAAAGCATTCTGACCCACCTACAAAGTTTTGTCCTTGTGTTTAAATCTCGCTGTACATTTTGTCCAGAGACTAAAATGCTTCATGCTTTATTTAAAGAGCAGAGTTTTGTTCTTGCATGAGGATGTGCAGACAGTCTCAAAAGCACTGCAGATAGATGATTCACTGCATTCCCCTGTGTTTAAAGTTTTTTCTTTTGTGTTTTGTCCATTTTTTCTGAGCTAACATGTTGTCCACAGACCTTGATACCAAGATTTAAAAAGTTAGTGCCAATAGAGAAGATTTCAGGTGCACAAAAACTGCTTTTGATTTGCTTAGTCATTGTGCCTACAGCCAGAACAGGGTAAACAGATGCCACAGGGACAAAAAACAAAGTGAATTTCCTCTTTCACCGCAGGCCATGTCTGGAATCTTTAGTACTTTCATCATGAGGTGATAAAACACATTTTGCTGCCAGACACATCAACACTCAGTGCAGACAAATGGGCCAAAAATAATGTTTCCCATGATGTGACCTTCAGTCTCACCATGTGGTGCTCATAGAGCAAACCAAACACAGATCCAGCCAGTGTGGGGTCAGAGGACCGCTCGACCTCCTGCTCCCCATCCCCATCATGGACAACAGGCCTCTCCTGGTCCCCAGAGGATGAGGCCAGCAGATGTCTCTGAATCAATTTGGCCAAAGACCCAGAACGACCGCTGATGTAATTAATAAGGATGTTTGGAATTTGAATCTAGGCTTTTTGTCCAGCTGACACAAGAGAGCATCTCTGTTTATGAACAGGTCAGAACTCAGATCTTTTTATATATTCTGAGTTATGTGAAAAATAAGTTAAAATATTTCTTAAAGTTTTTTTTCTCCTGGATGTATCAACATATAAATAATATGCACTTGTAAGTTGTTTGTGGGTTTTTAAAATTCATGTATGCAGGTCTGTGTGCAGCACTTCATCTATGTAGAGTCTAGCAGCCCAGACACTAAAGAGAGAAAGGGGCACAAAGCACAAAGACAGACTGGAGACACCCTCCATTATCATAGACAGGGAGGGCTGGGTTGAAGGGGCATGTGTGTGTGTGTGTATGTGTGTGTGAGAGGGGGGTCAACCCATCATTAAGATGCTGTGTGTCCACTGCATGAGCTACATGCATGCAGACAAAGAGCCAGCAGCCCTGCTGGAGCTTGAGTTGGACCGCTGTAACCTCTGCTTCTTTTCTGCCAGGCTCAGTAAGAGGGGGAGGGGAACACTCCATCAGAGGCAGCCTATCAGATCCAATTAGACACCACAACATTACAGAGTGGAACCAAGCCAGAGTGAAAGGGGAGAAGATGTGGCTGTTTGCTTGGGAGACGTTTTTCATGCCTCTGTTATCTTAACAGTTGAGTTAAAGAGCCGACACTTTTTGAAAAAAAAAAAAAAAATCTCCATATAAATCAGGGTTATTCCTCAATAAAACACAAAAACACCTGCAACAGAAAGACTTTTAACCCGTTTTAAAAGTTTACAAGTTACTGCTTTACTCCTTAACCTGAAGTAATGTTTTAAAAAAAGGTTTTATTTTCCAAATTTAGTTTCAGACATCAAAATGTGATTGTTATTATTGATCACTAGGCTCCAGCCACCCGTGACCCTGAACAGGAGAAGCGGTATAGAAAATGGATGGATGGATGGATGGATTATTGATCACAAAAGAACACAGCAAAAAAAATCTGCAGGTAAACAATGTCAAATTAGTGTGCCCTGTGTGGCTAGCAATAGCAGAGCTAGCACCACGACCCCTTGTGGGGGTCCATGTGGATAAATGTCAGCATACGGTTATTTAATGCTCTGCTCAGGTGCCATTTTAACCAGAAACGGCCTATTTATAACTTTATCTCCATTTCTTTAATCGTAATACTGCCAACCATGCTAGTCTACCTGTCATCCATGCTCTTCGGTAATACCTTTATGGTAGAAATACTTGCCCTGGCTAGTGCCAGGTGTTGGTATACAGTGGATTTAAAACACACTATATTAACATTTTTTATTGTATAATCAACTAAACACCGAGCAGCAAGCTCTGGTTTAAAAACAATAAAACCTATACAGAAGTGCTAAAAAACGCAGTTTGAGTATTTGCTTGAGGCTATGCAGAAAGACTGGAAACCACATACACACCAAGTCAAAAAAAATACTTTTTACACATAGAGTGTATATTTAATGGGTGGGGTCTCAGTGATGTCACCTGTAACTGATTTTTTGAAGCAAATAGGCTGGAAACAGGGCGGGCTTTGAGCCTCCACAGTAACAGCTATAGGACGCCCGTCAGTCATGTGAGCTGAGCTATGCCTCCAATTGGGCAAATTCACGATTTTAATAACTTCTACACTGCCGAGTTAAAAAAGAAATTAAAAAAATCACCCCAGAACAGAGTGTGCCATTAGTGAAATTAGCTATTCAGAAGGGGGAATTTTTTATTTCTGCTGTGAAAATGGCTTTTTTTGTCTGGGTGTGTATGTGACTTCTTTTTAAGTATGATCCTACAATCTCTGATAGTTTTCAAGTCAAATCAAGTCCTCTGCTTGTGCCTTATTCCTTTAAGTTCTTAGGTGGCAATGGCTATTAGCTGAAGAAATAGAAAAATGCTGAAGTCATAATTATGTCCTAGCTTATCAGGAAGACGTAGTTTAGCACAAAACAATCTGATGTGAACATAGAACTACAAATCCTCTCTTTGTGAAGGTTGCAAATGTTTTTGAAACAATTTCAATCGTTAATTCAAAGTTTAAATTCTTCTGAAGATGATTTTTGTGATGCTGTTGTGGTTTTTCTTATCTTCTTCTTACTTAGTCTTAGTTTTTCTTATCTATAGTTTACATTTAGCCTTATTTAGATAATTAGTGTGGACAAAATAACCCTAAATTTTACTAATGAAAGACTCAAAAGGGTTGCATATGTAAATAATTTGTCTTGAATCCATTGAAACATATAATTCATATTATAACCTTGGGTAAGATCTATCTATCTATCTATCTATCTATCTATCTATCTATCTATCTATCTATCTATCTATCTATCTATCTATCTATCTATCTATCTATCTATCTATCTATCTATCTATCTATCTATCTATCTATCTATCTCTTTACAGATCACAGGCAGGGGTTTCTTCTTCTTTTCTAATATTTTCTTGACAGAATAAGGGTCTTTTTCGGACCATAGAAGGACTCAAGCCTACTGTATGAGGTTTTATTTAAAGGTTCCTTAAAGGTTCGTTAAGGTTTCCAGAAGATTGTAAAAAAAACTTCTGTTGCGGAAAAACCGATGCACAGCTCAGTGACTTGAATTTTAAGATAACATGAGATGCTCAAACTAGGGCAAAATTAGACCCTCTGTATTCCTGTAGCATTCCTCCATCGCTGATGCTGAGCTCAGAGCTCAGAGAGAGCATCAGAGATGGAGATGGAGAGGGAAGTGGAGGGGAGGGGCTGTGAGAGGCAGAGAGAGAGAGAGAGAGAGAGAGAGAGAGAGAGAGAGAGAGGGGGGAAGAAGAGGCGGACACTCAGTGGCAGTAGGTTTGTGAGAGCAGCAGCCCAGAGGAGGAGGAGGGAGAAAGACGAAGGAGGAGGAGGAGGAAGAGGAGGAATCAGAGCGAAAGAAACCGTGTGGCTGCAGTCAGGAGGGACACAAACAGAGAGAGAGAGAGAGAGAGAGGAAGAGGAGGAGAAACGGAGAAGAGAAGGTGAGAAAACACATCATTCTGCCCACATTTCATTCTCTTTAAGCCTCAATTTGAGGTATAGGGATGTCTGCAATCCAGCCTGTGTGTGTTTTCCTTCTTCTTCCCCCGCCTGCCAGCTGCCAGCTCGCTGTATGAGGAGAGAGTGGAGCGTCCTAGCACTGCAGAGTGATGCAGAGAGATGGAGGAGGGAGAGAGAAGAAGGAGGGTGGGAGGGAGGGATGGAGGGCCAGTGTTATGCTGTAGAGACAGGAGGAAGTAAGAATGGAGAGGAGGAAAACAGAGGAGGAAAACATCTGCCTCTGTTTTGTAGTGTAGCAGTGTCAGTGTGAGTGTGTGTGTTTTGTTGTACAGCATCTCAGTGACAGTGTGTCAGAGTGTCTCAGCTGTCAGCCTCACTAGTTTCCCTCCATGTTGGACATGATAGAAGTTTCTGTTTGACCACACCCTCCAGATTACACCACGAGCGCTTTGTGGTTCCATTTGTGTGCACGGTGTGAGTCTGGGAAATGTGTGTGCGCGCGTGTGAAAGGCACATTGGATGCTGGCCAAACATGCTTAGTGTTGCCTCCCATTACTGTCACTGGGCACTGGATTAGCTGGTGTGTGTGTGTGTGTGTAAGTGCTGTTCATTCTCAGGGAGCCGAGCCAAGATGCTCGATCATGTTCTGACTGAGATGCTGTCAGCCTCAGCTGTGAGTGCGTGTGTAAGGACACTTACGTAGATAAACCATCCACCGGTGTGTGTTTATTTACCTGTGTTGTGTCAGTACATGCTGTACGCATGATGCTGTCGTACAACAAGCCTGCAGTGCTTGACACTCAAACAGCCATCTGCTATGTGCTTCAAATTTTGATGGAGGAGTAAAAATCTCCACCATATTTGTAAAAATCACACACAGCTCGGACTGATTCTGTTTGCAACAGCTTTCCCGAGCATTTGTTGTTTTATAATCTCCATGCCAAGGCGTTTTCACAGCATTGTGGACAATACATGTTCATTCACAGCTGCTCTGTTTGATGATCCCTTTACCCTCACATGCAACACCATATCTGCTCCAGATGGCAAACATATTTAGAAATACAGAGGACGAGCTCAAACATAAACATTTAAGATTGCCAAGAAAATGACACCATTAGTGATTTTAACACACGTGTACCAGAAAAGAAGGATAGAGAACAGGTAGTTCTACCCCATTGGAATCCTGGATGATCTTGTTTCGCTGTGAGGAGATCGTCCACTCTAACCACCTGCTCCTCATACATTATTCTATTAATGATGAAATAAAAGCACAATTTTTAACCAAATGTTGATTTCTGAAGGATTTTTTATCAATTTAAAAGGGATTACATTTCTTGAACAGGCTCACGTGAGTCAGCTTCACAGCTGGTTGAATTTTTCTGCCAGATTCTGTGACAATTCTCTTTCCAATTTCACTTCTTCACCATTTCTAATATGATCTACGAAGAGAAACATAACATAAAGGAACACACAAATGGAGAGGGAAGAAAAAGAAAGAGAAAGGGTGTGAAGTTTTGTTTAGTGTCACATTTCCTGTTATTTTGGTTAGCAAGCCTTTAATTGAACACAGGATTATGTGTTAATGCAGGAACAGCACACTAGTAACAGCTGATCCGTCTGCGTTTGAGATAAATGTGTCTGGATAGATGTTATGTGACGGAGGCTGTTATGTGTTCAGCTGACTTCTGACCTCACTGGAGCTTCAGCATGTTTGTGTGATCTGCAGCTAAGCTCTTAACTAGATTTGAACTGAAATGCCATATTTGCGGGGATGAAAAGCACAAAGTGTGATGTCTGAGTCTATTTCGGGATCGGTGACGTGTGCTGATGTGATGTTCATAGCGTACTACTGTTCGCAGGGATGTTATGAAGTACTAAGCTGTGGCTTTCTGAAGGCACAACTTTGGACTTGGACCTTCTTCTGCAGGTTTTTCTCTGAAGTCATGAGCTGAAGCAAGCACTGACAACATGGATCAGTGAACTCCTCTTTATGAGCTTGACAGCACAGGTTTAGCTTTTGGATGCTGTATCAGCTCAGTAGTGTTGAAGCTTTTCTGCTACCAGCTTGTGAAATGATCGTGTTCACTTGGAGAGTTACTGAAGACCGGTTACGCAAAGGTTACGCAAATTCCACATTGATCAAACCCAGAACACTTTGTGTTTGAGTCACTTGCATGTTTGCATTTCGCTACAAATCGCACACAGTGACAGCGGACGTATCGATCCGATCAGTTCATAAAATGACCGGATTGGTTTTTATCCCATTGATGAGTTCAGGATTAGGCAGCATCCTCTTTGACTTCTCACACAGCAAAACAATACAGAACATGACCGCAGCTGGAGAGAGAGTTGCTGCTATGGTTAGAAAAACTGCAGTGAAAACAATCGTCCATGCAGAATTATTAGTCCTACCTTTGTCATTCACTGTTTGATAGTAATGTGGTCTCTGATCAATCCACGACCTGTTTATACACTTGAATGTCCTTTATTTTCCAGAATTGATGTGTCCCTTTTAGATTCTGCTAGTCAACAAATGATTATGTAAACCCAAAGTGCAAATAGAGCCTGCTAACAGAAACTGTTATTTGACTTTTGTGAGCTTTTTGGCTATTAGCATCTCTCTCTCTTTTTTCGCATCTATTGCATTTCTTAACTTTCAGTAAGTGCATCTAATCACTGCTCTTTCTTGTAAAGGAGTTCATGTTGGTTTTTGGTTGTTTTCTCATGCTTTCAAATTATTTTTACAGAGCAAATAAAATGTACTGATGCATGTATGCTACTCGATAAATGTCAAAAATCAAGCTGACGCATCAATCTGCGTTTAATCCGGGAAATGATTCAGGGACCATATTTGCGGGTTGGTACAATCTGGTGTTGACTGTTGTGTTGATATTCAGCGGGTAATGAGCAGTTTCATTTACAGAAACAAGTATCTGATGTAGCTTCATCTCAATCTGTGCACAATGATTCATAGTTATCAATATCAAACCACTAAACGCACTGAGTGACCACAACCTCCAGAATTACACGACGTGAGAAGCAGCTAATGTTGCCTCTGGAAGCTGGCCTCGAACAGAGGAGTGAAGCAGAAGTCTAGTAGGCGTTTGTCTTTGTCACTTCTAACTTGTAGTCTTCAGACTTTTCTCTCCTCCCTCTGGAGCCACAGGAGGCTTTGTACAGCTCCTCTGTTTTTTTATAACATATGCAGTATAACCCCCAAGACATGTCAGGGACTTTGATGTGAAAAACAGTCTCACTCTGCTCCAAAAATAACTTCATTTCAATGGAATTATATTAATCAGCACTTCCTGGAATAAATCCAGGCAGAGTTTTTGGAGTTACTCCGACTTTGGAGAGTTTGCCTTTGGAAACTTAAGAACAAGGTGTTTAAAATATAAGAGAGCTAACATCTTTTTCTTTTCTGTACCATCCAGATAACAGAGCTTCTAAAACTTAAACCCAAAAACAAACATTTATGAAAACTGTCACAGTCTGCAGAGGATTCCTGTTTCCATCTGAGCCCAATACCCCAGGAGTGCCATTTAGAGGCCTCACACCACACATCACACTGATGACCTCCCCAAGTTGACATTAAGAATCAGTTTGCAGGTTAGATAGCCAATTAGCCGCTCAGCTGCTGCCCATAAACAGCCTTTCATTGACCTGTGGTCCAGTAATATGCCAGTGTGCTCCTTATTTATCTGCGCTTCTGAAAACACTCCTACTTGTGAAGAGTTTTTCTGCATTTCTGAGAGTTAATTCAGACACTAAGCACAAGATGAAGCAATTAATCATTCCTGGAGTCTTTGTGTTGATAATTAGATGTTTTTTTTGTCTCTGAGTTAAATATATTGAGAGGTTAGATGGAGAAAATTCACTCTGATGTGACACACTTGAGAGAGAAGAGGCTGCCTCTTGAGTGCTGAATCTCCTGACAACACAAAGAACGATGTGCCTCCTCACTCCTCCTCCTTCCCCTCATCCCTCTCTCGCTCTCTTTGTCATATCTGTATTGTTCGTGATTATTCATTAGCTGGTTGCTCTGTCTGTTTTTGCCGAGGTCAATCATTTTCTGACTATGAACCATCAAAGTGCAAGGACGCCTTTAGAAAAATGCCTCAAGAGGAGAAGAAAATAATTGCAAAGTGACACTGCAGAGACATGCACTGAAGCTTTTCTTATACATAATCATGGATCAGTGAAAAAAGTTCCACCTAACCACCTCATTTTTGTGGCATTTCCGGCTGTTCCTCTTCAGACTATTGTGCAATAAGAGATCTGGTGGTTTATGTTATCGACTTGTGTTTCCACAGGGAGGATGTATGGCGGGTATTGAGAGGAGCGACAGAGATATTGATCAGTGGGGGCTGCACTAATCCAGCTGTCCATGCAGCATTTTGGATGACTGTGTCTTTAAATCCTTTGTTACAGATTACTGCGACTCATATGGAGATAACAAGTGGCAGAAAGTATCAGAGTTTCCGTTGGTCTGATTGATTGTTTGTCCAATTCCTGTCAACAAATTTCTGCAAAATTGAGGACGACAAACAGAGTTGGCTTTAAAGGATTTTTACTGTTGGGTTTTCAGACAATGCATAAAGGATGCATGTTGCATCCAGGTTTTAACAATGGAGCCATGCAGGTGTTTGTGAGGAATATTTAGTGGCTGCAAAAAAACGCCCAATTCTATAAGACCAGATGGAGAAGCAACCATTTATACCATCTGCTGTACTACCTCAGTGATGGTGTTATTTGCTAGTTTTAACTCTTCTTAGATGGACTGATGTCAATCTTGAGTCTTTGGGAGTTTGCTTCCTGTGTTGCCAAAGTTGCCATACCTGGGTAGAGATGCAGCAATGCATGTTGGTGCTTTTGTCCAGTTTGGTTGCTTCTGGCTCCAACGAGAGATTGCATTAGTCAAATAAGGTTTTGAAGCAGGATCCAGCGAACCCATTGGTGTCTGCTCTTTTTTCACAGCCAATATGGTCTTTTTTGTGAGTTCTTGTACAAGTGTAACGCTTTCATATCATGCAAGATCTACATAAATATCACTGTTGAACAGTGAAAAAAAACATCCAGCCCATCCCAGCACAATGTTTAGTGGAAACCTGTTAGCCAGTGAGGCTAGTGCAAAAACATAATCTGTACTAGTTATCTAAAATACTGCTCTGTTTGTCTTAAATTTCCTGTTTGTCTTGTTTTGACCCAAAATACTTACAAGTAGGGAGTCGCTGAAAAAGAAACCAAGAAATGTATAAAAAGGCTGGAAATTTTCTACCTGTTGTATCAATTTTAATTCAAGAATGAAACTGAAAAACTACCACTTTGCACCTTTTCAAAACGATATCCTGCACAATCCTTTAAACACAGTTAGTTTATATGGTAGAGCCACTTGTGTGTATCTCAGACTGTGCAGCTGCATATAGGGTCGTGAACATGCAGCAGATTTCTGTTCCAACAGGATCATAAAATTCCTCCATCACGTATGAAACGCTGCCTCATTTATTACACACAGGTTTGTACCTCGATATCTCTCTCCTGCTCTCTTACACACCAACACACAGCCTGGTGAGCGTGGTGAGAGTTGGTGTGATTAATAAGACCAGCAGTGAATGTTTATCTTACAACTACAGCTCTGTGAAACAGGCAGGCGTACGCACACTCACCTACACACTCACAGATGAGGTAACTGCTCCGTGAGATGTAGCCAGATTTACGGAATGAAGCCTGCAAAGAGATGATTGACGGCTGAAATTTCAGCACATGGGTCCCCAGATGCCTTTACACACAAATACCAGTACATTCTCTTCTGTTTCTATCTCAGATTTATAAAGCAAACGTGTTTAAATGTTGATTTGATTTCTCTCCTCCTAGGTTTCCTCCACTCCCTCACCTCACTGACCCATGAAAGAAGCCATGCCGGTCCTCACAGCAGGTGCAGGTGAGATGACTTGGCGCATAAGCTCGACACATACTGTCCATATGCAGCTTGTAGCTCACTGCGCTCCATCTGTTCGTGTTAAATTCAAACGCTAAGTTTTCTCCTCCCTCCTGTGCAGGCCTGCACGAGACGCTGGCCCTGCTGACCTCTCAGCTGCGGCCTGATGCCAATCACAAAGAGGACATGGTCTTCCTCAAAGATGTCTTCAGTGAGAGGAGCCTGGGATACCTCATGAAGGTGAGGATACTGCCAAAGAGGCGCATCCATCTGGGCCCATACATATCATACCTGAGTTAATGCTTTTCTTAAAATCAATAGATGGTGGTAATGCACCTTAAAACATCCCAAAGCTCAAACAAAAGCAGGGTGGAGGAAAGTGGGGCTGAGGAAATGGATGTACGCATTGCAGGGTTTTTAAATATCTCTCTGAAAATTAAACCTGCAAATGTTTGTTTGTTTGGAGGAGGTTTTTCTGGTCTGATGTGACCCCTGAGAGTGCTCACGATGCGTTTCAGTGAAGAACACCAAGTCTTATCAGCTTAGAAATCCTGAGGGCAGATTTCACCTTCAGCTTCTCTTCCTTTTGTTTCTCCGTGCTTCAGATCCATGAGAAGTTGAGACAGTACGAGAGACAGAGTCCAACGCCCGTCCTTCACAGTGCCTCTTCCCTGGCAGACGATGTAAGTTCATCACACACACACGTACACAATCCTCCCACACACACAGGTCCTAAATTACTTTCCCACTCAGGCCCAGCAGTCAGTCACGATGAGTTAGCTCCGACAGAGAAGCGATGCAGGTATCAAAAGTGAATTTTAATGTTGTCAAAGTGCTGACTCATCCTGATTCTCATCTAATGAAATCCATCTCCTCACCAGTAAGCAGCGGTGAGGAGGAAACTGCTGACCTCAGCTGCTTGCCACTTATCTCCCATCGTGTGCACGTCTGTGTATCTGTCTGTGTTTATTCTCCAGTAAGCGGCTGCGAGCTTTACTGGCATACGCATGAGCAGGGTCACTTCAGGTCAGAGCTCACTGTTAGTGTGTGTTTTTGATCCTCAGGTGGCTGAGGAGCTGCAGAGCGGGCCAATGAGCACTGAAGAGAAGGAGCTGCTGCACCTGCTGACGTCACCGCATCTTAAAGTAAACACCTCTGCATTAGACCGCACGTGGTCGCTTCTCCATTTTTTTTTAAACCAGTCCTGATATAACTGTAAGCACCCTGGTTCGATGTGTTTAAAAGACCAGGCTTCATACGGACGCCCCTTAGAAGATTTTCAATCTCTCCTTTCTTCCTCGAGCATCGTGAAAACTACAAACACAAATACAAAATAACTCAAATGCTCTGTATTTATGCATTATTAACATAACACTCAATAGTAAAACATAATAACCGTGTGTGCCTGTCAAACCATGTGCATAAAAACCGGTTGGAGCCATAGACTGCATAATTAATGGACGTAGTGTCCTTGACATCATCCATCTGTTTCTGAAACAGACTTTTGAAGCAAAACAGCCGGCGCGGCCATATTGGAAATGAGGCAGGCTGTGAGTCTCCACAGTAACAGCCATAGGGCGCTCCACAGTCACGTGATCTGAGCTGTGCCTCTGATTGGATGAACTGACGATCTTAATATTGTAGTATTTCGGCTGTATAAACGGCTTTTTTTGGCTTGGTGTGTACGTGACTTCCAGTACTTCCAGAGCCAGCCTCAAGCGGACACTCGAGGAGCAGCAGACGTCCACATTGTCTCACATTTTCAGACGTGAAGGTTGTCGCTTGGTTGGAGCTGCGTGTCGATCTCCACTCTCATCTCTTTGTTTCTGACTGACACACACAGGGGGGTCACACTTTGACCTAACATCCGGTCATGACATATAACCTTTGACCTCATGAATTTAAATCATAACCTTTTTTAGCAGTACATTTTCAAAAACATTTGATCAATTATTTATTCTATTTATCACTTTCTAATGCTCCAAATAATCTTCTAATAAATATGAAACTGCAAAATGATTCATTTATGAACTCACATACAACATTAATTGGTCTCTAAGACAGTTACAATGACTCTTTTTTCATCAGGCTGTTCTCTCCGTGCATGACACCGTGGCTCAGAAAAACTTTGACCCTGTATTACCGCCGCTGCCGGACGACCTTGAAGACGAGCTCGAAGAAGAATCAGTCAAGATTGTCCGGCTAGTGAAGAACAAGGAGCCTCTGGTGAGCTGCGAAAGGATGAGAACGGCGAACATTACATCCTGCAGGAGACAAAGAGAAGAGATTTTTGTTCTTTCCTCTTAATGATCTGTGTTGTTATCCAGGGAGCCACAATTAGACGAGATGAAACCACCGGGGCGGTGACCGTGGCTCGGATCATGAGAGGAGGTGCAGCCGACCGCAGCGGTGAGTTCCTTTAATCTTTTCTGTGTGGGCTTAAACGTCTCTCATCACTGACTGTCAGTATCTGTATTCTCTGACCACGATGAGGAGAGTTTGTGAATTTTTCTGACATTCCTTTTCAAATACTTCAACCTCCTGTGAGGAGGCTTATAAGTTGAATAAATAAGTTTATGAACTCCTCACACAGAAAAAGTTCAAACTGAAGGATACATGTGAAAAAAAAAAGTTCCCTGCTGAGAGAACATCCAGTAACATCTGAGCGACCAGTACACCTCAGGAAGCTGCTGCGTTTGTCTTTACACAGACTATGCATATCGGTTTGTTCGTGTGGTACACAGAGAAAACCAGAGACTGATGCTGAGAAGAGAGATGAAAGTGCGAGAGAGATGCAGAGGCAGCAGGAGGAGCAGAAATATGAGCGCAGTCTTGAAACTGAAAGCATAATTCTCCTGAGAATCCATCTCATATGATACAAACCCTGCAAAGACCCCTTTGTGAGCGTTACCATAGAAATAACAGCCATGCACAGGAGTATCTGTGCATGTTTTGTTGTTAGGAACATGCATGCTGGGAGAATAAACCAGTCGTTGTCCAGTCCCATTAATCTTTCATGTCTTCCTCCATTTTCTGCTGCGTCATGTGATGGAAACAATCTGAGATAGAAGCTGCAGAGAGCCGAGTCTTTCCCTCAGGCCTCTCACTGTGTGTGTGTGTGTGTGTGTGTGTGTGTGTGTGTGTGTGTGTGTGTGTGTTAATTGCATACATTAAACTGTATGTATTTGACTGCACAATAACGTGTCTGCTGTCCTGAGGGCGAAGCTTATTGATCCAACTTCCTCGCCGACTTTGATTTCATTGTTGTGGCTGCAGCTGAACGGATCCCGGCGCTGGATATCAGCAGTGATACTGATGCTGGGATGGATGATCACAAAGATAAAGACCATGCTTTAACTCAGAACTCTCTCTTTATTTTCTGCTCATAGGTTTGGTGCATGTTGGAGATGAACTCAGGGAGGTCAATGGAGTCTCTGTGATCCACAAGAGACCAGATGAGATCAGCCAGCTGCTGGTAAGAAAGATGATAAGAAGATTAAAGGAAAGGTGTCCACACATTTGTGACATCTGGGTACAAAAGCAGCCATCCAAACTGTGCTGAACTCAAGCTTCAAGCATGATTACCCCCCACAGCGCTGCTCCTCACTGGCCAGTAGTCACACCTCTCTGAAGCGTGCCAAAGAGGAGAAGTGAACCACGCTCAAGGGCGGTCACACTGGCCAAATGAACTGGACTTTCTGACTGTAGCGTGCTCGGGCACAGTACCTTTGGCCACTGCGACCACATCCTAAAGCTCCAATGTGGAACTTTTCACTTGCTGCACATTAAACCACTTTTAGATCAGAACCAGTCTCCACTTTAATTTGGATTCTGTGAGTTCTGTCACTGTCTGCAGTCTGTTTCTTAAAAAAAAAAAAAAGGAAGCACTGATAATCCCTCAAAAGTTGAACCCACCTAAACTCCACAGCAGGGTGCCTTAGAGCTGAAAGTATATTAAGGATTGGTATTTAATTTGAGACTTTGCTCACAATCTCCTCTGCTCTTCTTCCCCTGTCTGTGTGCGATCTAGTCCCAGTCCCAGGGCTCCATCACTCTGAAGATAATCCCCGCCATTAAAGAAGAAGACCGCCTGAAGGAAAGCAAGGTGAGACGGAGTGTCAGTAACAGAGCTGGGTGAGATCTCTGAAAGGTTGATAAGAAGACATGGATCCATTGTGGGAGAAAGTTTTTTCTTTTTTTCTGTTGCACCGATTAAAACATCAGTTCAGCTTTTTCCTCTCATCAGAATAACAGTAACGCTTCTTGTCGGTCATCTCAGGTGTACATGAGAGCTTTGTTCGACTACATTCCCTTGGAGGATAAGGCGACACCTTGCCAAGAAGCAGGACTTCCGTTCAAGCGGGGAGACATCCTGCAGGTGGTGACCCAGGACGACCCTACGTGGTGGCAGGCCAAGCGAGTTGGAGACAGCAACCTGCGAGCCGGCCTCGTCCCCTCCAAACAGTTTCAGGAGAGGTGAGAGCACGCAGGACGTCAGGATGTCATCACATTACTATCAGGATTTGCCGGTCCACACACACAGCCATGATATTGATTTTATTCAGCTGTTTGTAATCTTTTAAATCCACATTCATGTGCTCCACTTTGAGGGGTCAAATATGAGTGGATGGAGCATCATAGCTGCCTGAAAAATAAATCTGAACACAGCCTTGAATAGGCGAGTGCTGATACTGTTTGTGTCATAATCCATCAGTAAGATGATCTCAGCAGGCTGGGGGATCCCTGCCAAACACTGCAGCGTCTGTTGGATTAATAACCACGGCTTAAACACAGAGACGCTCACAGATCAGAGGGTTATCCAAGCTCTGCAGTGCCGAAAAGATGTGATTTCCAGGCTGAATATACAGAAAATATTATATTTGGATGCTTAATGACTGCAAAGGGGCACATAAATCATGAGGAGACAAAACACGCACACCATGATGCTCAACTCTTTCATCTTTTCTCAACATGTGCGATGATGTGGAGGATCTTCTGTCGTCATTTATCCCACCTCTGTAACTCCTCCTTATCTTCAGCTTCCTGTGCACTCCTGACCTGATGATTCTTTCTTTTCCTCCTTTATCTTTTGCTCTTCTTCCTCTGCGGCACGCACCTCCAGGCGGCTGGCTTACAGGATGAAAATGGGCACGCTCCCGAATCCTAAATCGCCTAAAAAGCCAGTCTGTAAGTTTCTGCTCCTCAGAATTCCTCTGCATCTTCAGCATTATCTCATGATTACAACCTGCAGCATCTCTCACGATCAGCTCTCCTTTTTTCCACCCGTGCACTCGGTCACTGTCATTAGAAGACAATAATATCTCTGCTGGATAAATGCAGCCATGTTTTTATTGACATTTATTGACCTTTTCTCTGCTGGTAATTGGCGATCTCAGAGGCATTAGTATTCATCGTTCATCCCCCGCACGCTGCTGTGTAGACATGCTTTTAAAAGGGATGAGAGGGAGATGGAGGGGCGCTGAGAGGGAGGAGGGATAACAGTTATGAATTAATCTCTTTCATGTTTTGCTCCATCTGGCTAGCTAGCCTGTCTTGGGTAGAACCGGCTACTACAAATCCTCAACAATACATCCTTCTGGTCATTTTCTCATGCCGTGCTGTGGAGGCGACAGCGTGTAAATGGACAGTTATAACGGGTAATATGAGTGGCGGCTCTTCCAGATGATCTGAGTAAGCCGTGGCCGCGGGGAGACAACAAAAGCTTAGCAATATGGCAGCTAGCTGTGCTTTACTAGCAGCTAGCCAGCCTGTGGAGACTCCCCTCTCAGCTCCTCCAACTCTCTGATTAATTCCCCTTAAATCCCAGCAGGGGCGCTTTGAATATCCACACTCCTTTGAATTTAAAATCTACAATCTTCCCTCCATTTATTTCCTTCTTCTCATCCTTTGGTTTTTCTCTCACTGACAGCATAATTCAGCCTGTTATACTCCGCTCTGATCTAACACTCTGCTTTTCCTTGTTGCAAACTCGATCAGATGACCAAGGATGTGATAAAGGTGGGTACATGTGCAGCAGTACACTCTAATTTGTCCGACACACACAAATGAGAGACACAAAGAGGCCTAGAAGT
The DNA here is from genome assembly GCA_030710495.1 of Labroides dimidiatus. Classification (NCBI taxonomy): domain Eukaryota; kingdom Metazoa; phylum Chordata; class Actinopteri; order Labriformes; family Labridae; genus Labroides; species Labroides dimidiatus. The sequence goes on from CM061163.1 coordinate 7,740,782, forward strand.
GTGTGTGTGGGTGTGTGTTCGGGTGCCTGTTAGTGTGTATTGTTCAATATTTACTCCCTCCAGCTTAATTCCTCCCCTCCTGTTAGTGAACCAGAACAGAATAAAGATTTCTTTTCCTCGTCTTTGTTCATCTTTGTGTGTGTGTGTGTGTGTGTGTGTGTGTGTGTGTGTGTGTTTGTGCACCAGGTGATGTGCAGGCAGAGCAGCATCCCCAGAGACTTAAGCCCAACCATGCTGGGGTTGTTTAAGATAACAATAGCTCTACGGTTCCTCTGCGTTATCCTCTCTCTTTATTATCTTCTGCTCTGTTTCCTCTCCTCGTCTTCTCTCTGCTGCAGTTTTCCTGATCTTTATCTTCACTCATTGTCCTCTAAAATCTTTAATTCTTCCTATTTCAAAGATCAGAAATCATGGCAGTCGATTAGATGTGACAGAAAAGCCATGTTGACAATTTCTTTAAGGCTGAATTTTTTAGGTTTCTGAGGTCTTAAAAGAAGCCGGGCTTGTTTATGTGTGTGTGTGTGTGTGTGTGTGTGTGTGGATAACTAAGACTTCTCAGAGCTGGATGAACCAAAGCATCTTTCCTGCTCTCCTATCCTCTACTTTCTCCTCTTACTTCTCTGTGGAATCTTCCGTTAGTGCCTCCGACAGCGCTCTTTCATTATCTCTTGGCTGAACTCTCGCCTCCTGCCGTCTGCTTGCCTGCTGCCTGTTGTCCGCCCCGCCTGCCCTCTCCAGCGCCAGTTGCCCGTACCCCTTTCCCCCTTCTTTAACTCTTCCACCTCCTCGACTCCTCCTTAACTATTCCAGGTGTCTTACCCTGTGCTTACCCCCTCTTTTCCCTGCTTGCCTCCCTACAGAGGACTGTGACTGTGAGGGCTATTTCAATGGACAGTACATAGGTGAGAGCGTGCACATCTTTCTCCACCTCCTTCTCCCTCTCTGCTCTTTGCCTGCTGCAGTCTGCTGGCTGTGCGCTGGTTCCCCCGGCTGCTTTTTAGGGGCTGGGGGTCAAATGGACGACCTGTCTGGGGCTGGGGGTCGAGGGATAAAAGAAAGGTTACTAAGGGTCAAGATTCAGGGTCAAAGAGCGCGCAAGAGAAGGCAGACGGACGATGGTTCATTTGTTGCTCTGACAAGAAGAAAGGAGGGTCAAGTGTTAAAAAAACAAACAGGAAAGGAAAAGGAAGTATTGACTTACACCTCTGCAGGAGCTTGTTACAGATCTTAAGAGTCATGAAACCAAATAAACTGGAAATGATTAAATATTTCTAGATGACAGTTTATGCATTTGGAAATAAAAAAATCTCTTCCTTGTGTTTTTGATTGAATATTTATCATAAAATGACAAACTGAGAGGTCCAGATTAGTGTTGAAGTTGTTGCATTCATCACAGACTGGAGTTTAACAGAGCAGTAACCAGCTTTAAGGAGATCTGATCCGGATGGGAAGAATAATTAGCCCCCTTTAACCCCAACCCCTCTGCAGCCCTCACCTGACCTCCCCTCCCTCACCCCTCTGCAGCCCAACCTGACCCTGTTTCCTCCCCCCACACCCTGCGAGCTGCTGGAGTGATGCTCAGCTCCTCCTCACTGTAACACAAAGTACAGAGTCTATGAATCTTTGTGCTTCCTGTTCTGCTCTCTGCTTGGAGCTGTGAGCCCTCCACACCCCTCCCTCTGGACCCTCCTCCTCCTCCTCCTCCCTCTCTTCCCTCCTCCTGCCTTGCATCAAACTACCTGCCCCGGCTGCTGTGCTGTGGTCAGTGCACTGCTTCCCCTTTTAACACCCTCCTCCCCTCGCTCCTCTCCCCACACCCTCCCCCACCTCGAGGGCCCTGCTGCGTTGGACGCATTGCACACTCAACCAGGCACGTTTGCTGCTTGTGTCACCCTGTGTGGAGGTGTGAGGCTTGGGTTGTGTGATGCTCTAACGCCAGTTATAGTCTCTCCTAAGTGTAAAGCAGTGGCGCCCTCCTGTGGCCAGGTGTTTTCCTGGGAATTTTACTCAGGTACAGTTTCCCTGCTCATTCCCTCAGGTACACACCACTGATGGGGGACACAGGCAGTCCTGGCTGTGGGATAACCCCGACCTGCAGCGACTGTGTGCTGCTGACGTGGTGTTTCTCAGGGCCAGGCTGTCCTGTGTGTCCTGCCTCAGCTGTAGCTTCGTTCAGAGCTGCATGCACTGTGTGGACCATGATGTTGGAAAATGATCACTTTAATTTATTTCAGACTGCTGAGAAAAAGGAGTAATTAAAAAATGTTTTGAAGAAGCTTCTTCGAAGGCTTCAAGATTTTGTCGTGCTGCATGTAACCGAACCTGTTGTTGAAGCATGACGTCTGATTGGCTCACACATCAAGATTTCCACGTCAGAGTAGATTGATCTGTTTGACATGCACTATTTACTCAAGGGTTTTATTGCATGATTATCGTTAAATGAAAGCTGCACTTACTCTCTGTAATGATAAAATGTTTTTCTTTGACAATCTCGTGGTAAAATGACCCCACGTGTCTCTTCTTCTGTTTCTCTCCCCTCCTGTTTCTGGCCTTGCTGCAGCTGGTTTACGAAGAAGTTTCCGCCTGAGTCGAAAGGACAGACAAGGATCCTCAGGGGAGGGCTCGGATCCTGGAGACCCCGACTTCCTGACGTATGAGGAGGTGACCCGCTACCAGCAGAGACCCAATGAGAGGCCGCGTCTGGTGGTTCTGATCGGTGAGACTGAGCCTCATATTTTCTCCTGTGATGACAGTGACATCTAGTGGATTAAAGCGTGTATTGCAACCTAAATGTGACCCATTTCTTTGCTCAAAGGTTCACTTGGAGCTCGAATCAATGAGCTGAAACAGCGCGTGATCGCTGAAAACCCTCATCGCTTTGCAGTGGCTGTTCCACGTGAGTTTCCCAAAATTTACTCAAACTTTTTGATAAAAACATATTAAATTCCTTTATCGAAATCTGTTTTTATTTCCTGTCAGATACCACCAGGCCCAAGAAGCCTCATGAGAAGGAAGGTGTGGAGTACCATTTTGTCACCAAGCAGCAGTTTGATGCAGATGCTTTAAACAACAAGTATGTTTACACTCGTGTTTTGTTGCATTATTGTAAGAATCAGGATCATTTTTCTGAAGTTAAAGTTCTGTTTTTTTTTTTTTTTGTTTCCTGCACAGATTCATTGAGCACGGTGAATACAAGGAGAACCAGTATGGCACCAGTATAGAAGCCATCCGATCGGTGCAGGCCAAAAATAAGATGTGTGTCGTGGACGTGCAGCCCGAGGTACGGCTCATGTTACATGTGTAATGTTCAATTTGCATCCAAATCCATCACAACATGTCAGGAGTGAGAGCCAGCAGCAGTTTGCTTGAGTTAATGAGGACTGACAGCCTCATCAGATCTGCGTCACTGCTGGATTTCTTCCATCATGTTTAATATCTGAACTCTGTTTACTCTGCTGTATGTAAATAATCCTTCATCATGTTTCATTCATGCAGGCCCTGAGGAGGCTGCGGACTGCAGAGTTCAAACCCTACGTCATATTTGTCAAACCTCGGGTTCCTGAGAGCAGACGTCGACGCAGTGCAGCTACATCACCAGGAGGGGGCGATCATGGCCGCATTACAGTGAGTCCTGAGTTTTTCTGCAATAAAACGAGTTTAAACTCAGGGGCTGAAAGCTTCTTGAGCCCAGACAACAGGAAATTGAATGGCTTTTGAATCACCACGTGCAAGAATACACTATATCTCGTGATGGCTTTGCTTTTTGAAATATGATGAATTTCCTTCCACTTATTGGGATGTCTAGAAGCATCTAAGCCAGGCATGTGTGTTTGATGCCTCCTGCTGACTGATGTTTTCACTAACAGAAATAAATAACAAATAAAGCATTCGTGTGTTACTGTGATGGTTAATGAGTCTGTCAGTAAGAGCTGCTGGCCCTCGGTCATTCTCACAATCAAAGCAGCCCTCTGAAAATAGTTTGGACACCCCCAATCGAAGATAATGCAAAGGATGTTTGGCTTGCGTTATTTCAAGTGGCCAACAGAGGGCTCCCTCTCTGGTTGCAAAAGTGCTGTTACTCCTTAAATGTCAACAATAATGAGTTTATGGTGATTTCATACCCCTAGAAACAAAATGCAATGTTGGAAATTCAAAAATCAAGGGTTTAAAATCCTGAGTAGTCATTTCAGAATAGCTGAGTCTTGATATTTTCGATTGGGGAAACAAAGTTTTTCTTTCTGCAACAGGATGAAGACCTGCAGGAGATGAGACAGTCCGCCATTCAGATCGACCAGCAATATGGACACCTGGTAGACCACGTCCTGATCAAAGAGGACTCAGCCAGCGCCTGTGCAGAGCTGCGGGGGATCTTAGAGAGGCTGGAGCGAGAGTCCTTCTGGGTGCCTGTCTGCTGGGTGCGGACCTAAACCTACACCCCCCACCCCCCCCACTCTTTAAGAACTTCACAGACAATCCTGACCCGATCCTGCACCAGTTCAGAGCTCCCCTCCACCCTCCCCCTCAAATCAGCTGCTGGTGCAGCCTGCAGAGCTCCCCGTCTGTGACTGATGCAGGGCTGCTCGGACAGCCATGAAGAGAGGCACTGAAGGGAGAGAATGATGTCAGAGGAGGACGTCATCGTCTGGGATGTCACAGCTGAGCGATCACAGCCAAAACACAGCCAAAAATCACAGTTGTACTGTCACTTCCCTGAGTCATAACCACTCAGGGTTTGATTTAATTTATTTGTTGACTTCAGAGACGAGAGACTGATGCTGTTTGGCTGAGCGCGTCAGGTTTCAGAGGAGAGCCTCAGTCGCTCCGTCAGCTTTATTGTGACTCTTGTTGGAGTACCTTCAGTAGCATGTTTTTAATTTGATTTTACGCCGATCTCAGAATGCTTCCTGTTCCTGCTCATGCATCCTGTACAGCATAAGAACCATCAGACACCTTACAGAACAGGACGACTTCATGTAAACAGTTAAGTGAATGCATTTAAACTATTCTCTTTTGGGTAAACATCGATGTAATTCCCACACGGACGGAAACGAAACAGAATGTGAGAAGCTGATTTTCTACGGGACTGTTTGTTTTTAGAGATGCATGTTTATTAACCTCAGATGTAAATACTGTAAATGTTTACTCCTCGTGTGCCAACGAATGATCTCGTAGCACTTCAATGCAACCTGTTTACCGTAAATCCCTGGGAACCCACATTTGTTTGTGTGTCGAAAAGAAAACACTTTGCACAGAGACAGTGTGGATGGATGTCACTCTGTATGTTTACATACACCAACCTGAGAGTCTCCTTTTACAGACAGGAAGTGGTTTTGTACAGTGTCCTTGCACACATCAGTATTTTTGACAGCAGACGAAGATGAGGGCACCGTGTATTAGTTTTGTCTGATAATCAGGGTTTGTCTTTGTTGATGTTTCGTCAGACTGGAGACACGCTGCGGAGATGAGAGACAGGTTTCAAACTGGTCCTCTTGGTTCAGAGAACAGAGACTTCTACTTCACTTCCTTCAGATTTCTTCATTTTGTTATTTATGTTCAAAGAAAGCCAAAAAGTATTTGACAATAGCTGCTTATTTGGAGCAAAATTTCATAGAAATGTTTGACCTTATTTCAGATTTTTTTTTTAATCAAGAAAATATTGTTCTGTTATTTAATTAATTTAAGATCTTTAATTATGTAATCAAAAATATTTCTCTTGATGGCTCTCAAACATTTTGGATAAACTCTCTTCCTGTTCCGGCATGTTCTAGAGAGAGAGAGTATCACTGAATCGAAGCACTCTTATGTTTCCTTTTGCACATGCAAAGTGTGTGTTTTGGTCTCTTTGTGTGTGGTTTGAACCAGGAAATCCTGAATGTTGAGTTTGTAATGTGACTTGTACAAAGTGCCATAATAAAGCTAGCTGAATCAAAGTTTTCAGATTAAGCAGAATAATTCTTCCCTTCCTGTTACAGGGTGCAGTTTGCACAAACATTCTGATGTCACGATGTTGAATGAATGGCTTTAAGGCGTCTGAAAATGCAGAAGGACTCTTCAGTTTGTGTCCAAAGCAGCACACATCCTCACGTCCCTGTTCTATCAGCGCTGTGTTGCAGGCGGCGGGCTCCGGGGACAGATTATTGTCACGGTGATAGATAAGTTAAAAACAAGTTGAAGGTCTGGATAGAATTTAGATGCGCTCCAGCAGTACCTGAAAGCCGTGAGTTCAAACTATTTCATTTCTTCACAGAGGCGGTGGGGTGAAACTTGTTATCAGCGGCTGCTGAGGAGACAAATCTTTTGAATGAGATATTTCAGACTGTTTTTAAGCCTGTTTCAGAGTATCTGTATTTAACAGATAACTTTTGTTGTTACTGTTTAGAGACAAACTTTTGGAGACTCAATAGGGAGACAAACTCCCTCTGTCAATATCAGATCAAGCTGGTTTCTTTACGTGCGTTCTGTTTTTTTCTCAGCATTTTAGTAACTGACAGTATCGAGGAGCTGTACAGTGGTATAGTGGTTAGTGCTGCTACCTCACAGCAAGAAGGTCACCAGTTTGAATCCCTGTTCGGATAAGGTGTGTCTTTCTGTGTGGAGTTAACATATTCTCCCTGTGCATGCGTAGGTTCTCTGTGGATACCCCAGCTTCCACAGTCCAGAAACATGCTCTAAATTGCCCGTAGGTGTGAGTGTATGAAAGGTTGTCTGTCTTTGTGTGTCAGCCCTGTGACTGGCTGGAGACCAGTCCCGTGTGTACCCCGCCTCTCGCCCTAAGACAGCTGGGATAGACTCCGTCCACTTGTGACCCTGAACAGGATAAGAGGTACAAGATGGATGGACAGCCCTGAGTTTAGACTGAGTGGAACCAAATGATCTCAAACAGTCTCAGCTTCGAGGTAAGATGCAGATTCATTGATCAGTTCTTACTGATACTTCTTCATCTTGATCCATGTCTTGTGTTGTACTCTTTGTCTCTTTTATTTTGTAGTTCTTGCTCCCTGTGGCTCTGGTTTTACTTCCTGTCCTTTTGTTTCCCTCCTGTGTGAACGCTCTCATTTGTGTCACTTGTGTCTTACCTCACATGTGTGTGTTTTTTTTACCCTCTGTGTGTTTTTATTTTAGCTCATTGTGTCATCGATCCTCTGTGGCTTCCTTGTGCTCTGGTGATGTTTACCTCTTGTGTCTCTTCCCTGCATAAAGCTTTTTGTTTATTAAATCTTTTCCTTTATCTGCACTTGGGTCCTCCTCCCCTTCTTTTGTTGCCTCAGGCTTAAATATAAAAAAACCCAAACAGAAATAATCACTCTTTTCAATTAAAGTCTTGTTTGTTTTGAATATAAATAAAAGAAAACTCGTATGAGCTCCAGTTTGAGAAGGCAACCCTTAAAACTACAGCTGGAGTAAGCTAACCCATTGTGCCTTCTGTGGGGTTGATTAAAACAATTCAGATGGATTTATTGGCCAGAAAATGAAAGCTTAAAGTGAAGTACTTTTTTGAGCAGATTCTCTAAAGTTTTTGTACAAAATGATGACAGGAGTTTGCTGCAAAGATCTTTTGAAACTTGCTCCGTTTGTTCTGACATTTTAAAGAGGCACAGCAGGGGAGGAAACATTTTGAATTAAACTTTTGGATCACACATGGCTTTGAGGTAAAATCATACAAATAATCACAGAAGATTTGATATTAAAAACTGCTGAATAACCCCCTACTGATAGCCGTGATTAAAGCTGTTCCCCATGGAGCCTAAAAACGTATTTACCTCTCATAGTAAACTCCTTTTCTGCACTAATTCCTCATTACCGTCTCCTTTCAGTATCTGTAATTGAAAAAAGATAGGGAGCCCATTATACAGCCTGTGTGGCACAGGTTTTTCTGTAAGTTTTGTTGGGGTTCATCACCGGCTCGCCATCTCTCTCGCTCATACGCAATTACCTCTGCCAGCGTTTTCTGACTCCTGAGACTGCCGCTGACAGAGCCAATTAAACTAGCTAACAATCACTGTAATTAGCAAAGCTGCTCCTCTGAGGAAATGAAACTATGTTAGTGTAAAGCTGTGCTGAGGCTGCACACAGATCCTCTGGCTTTCATTATGGACAAACACAATATGCTTTTATTCTGCAGCTCAGCAGTTTGTACCGAGGCCACTGACTCCCCAGACCTGCCGAGGAGAGACAATGACATCTGTTTTATCACCGAGCATCTGCAGAAATGATTAGTTTGAACTTAGAGTGAATTACACGCTAACATTGAGATTCGTAAACCTTTCCACCCTCTACTCCCCTCCTGCTTTTAGGTTCAGCATAAATAAGGAGCTAAGATAGCTTTCGCCTCTCTGGTCTGCTCATCTCACTGTGTGTTCAGTCTCATATCAGGACCTCCTGGCAGCTGAAGCCACAGACCGAGTTCCCTGGACTCCCACACCAATGATGATCCTCTCCTGGTTCATGTTGGGCTGTAAAACCTCAAACCTGTTGACTCCTGGTCTGGCTCCACTTATTATGCCGGTTTGTTGTTGTAGTCAAGATAAATGCTGTCTGGTTTGGAAACGCTTTGTTTTATTTTGAAAGTCACTGGGTGTGTTAATAGGGTTTCTGTGCACGGCTTCCTGCTCCACTCAATCAGCTTTTTATAAATTTTTCTAATTTATAAAAAGCATATATATATATATATATATATATATATATATATATATATATATATATATATATATATATATATATATATATATATATATATATATAAAACATAAATTATGTCTTAATTTACCTGTTAATTGGGGCTAGCTTAGCTAACCCAAGCATGTCCCTTTAAATCACATCGTTCAACCTTCTAATCACAGCGTCACAAAAAGCAAACAAGCATAACTCCTAAAATCTTGACCATTTTCTTTAAAGATTTAACAGCCTAAACATGATTCACTCTTTATTAACAGTTTGTTTTGCTTGAGCAGCAATAAAAAGTGATGTCAAGGTTCATTATTTTTTATGTGAGTCTCAATATGCACCTATATTCACGGCTCTATTTAAGAGCGCTTTATAAAACCAGCTTCCTGCAGAATGATTATATGACAATAGAAAACTACTTCACCAAGATATTGGTAATTCATAAAGTTAGCTAATCAGTGTTTGCTGTCCCTGTGTGCACTCAGAAAATCCATGGAGTTAAATGAAGCAGCACAAATAGTTTGATGTACTTTTCTCAAGGACAAAACAAAATGAGACGAGAGAGGACAAACAGAGTAGGAGAGGTAAGAGCAGAATCATGCAAAGAATAGAAATCAGTGGAGCGTTTTGGTCTAACTGAATAATTAATGATATACTTTAATACTTTCAGATAAGGTTTAGGTTGAATATAACAGTGTCTTTGAAACATTTTTGAACAATGCAAACCTATTTACTAGCTGTAGTTTGGCTTTAAATAAAGAGACTAAAATAGGACTGGATGCATTTTTTAGGCATGAAGCGTAGAAAGTAATGAAAAAGTCGAACCATCACTGAAGAAAGGCTTCAGCTCATTTGGGCTTTAGATTTGGTGGTAATGATGACGATATATGGAGCTATTATAGAATCTCAATTCAATTACAGATTTAGGTGTTTGGCACAGCAGCACCTCTGCATGAGCACGGCTGGAGGTAATACAGGTTGAAGACCCGGCTGAGGGTAAAGTGGAGTTTAGAGAATGGCTCCCAGCTCAGAATGTTTTTCTGCAGATGGATGTGATGACCTTCAGATTAAATCAGGTGAACAGCTCACTTGTTTTCCTATTTGACAGAGAGGGTCTGAGTACAAATTATTCAGAAAGCATTTGATAATAAATCACAAAGGTCTCAAGTTTGTGGAAGAGACGCAAAGTTGAATCTGTGAAATGCTTTTTGATGCATTAACAGTTTGAAACGTATAATATTTATTAAAGGACTTCCTAAGTGACCTTGAAAAAGTCTCACTTCTAGATATCTGCCTGATTGTAATCTATAACTTAAAATGAGATTATCAGCCCCAATATAGTCATTTCTAAATGTTATTTCTTAGCTTCCCGATCGGATCAGACAGGACCAGATTGATTTATGGCACATTAAAGTCCCTATGACAACACCATGCTGGATAATGAAGTTCAGCAATGAGAAGACAAATCTGTGTTTTGCTCTGCTAAAAATTATTTCTGTGGTTCATTTAGTAGTGATGGTGGACACTGGAGCTGAATTGTCTGACAAAGGACAAAGGACGTCAGAACAGAGAAAAGCTAAACGGGAGAGCGATAGCACAGGCTAAAGGCTAAAACATGAGCTAATCTGTTTGTGATAACGTTCCTTCCAATCCACATGCAGCAGTTATTCTGCAGTGATCTGATCAAACTTGAGAGTCTGTCAATAAAATGAAGAGTGAGGTTACGTTAGCTCTGATTGGTAATGATTCGCTAACAAGTTAGCCTACAGTACATCTCAGACCACTGGGCTGCGACTCACACTAAAAACACTGTCTACTAAATTACGGTACTGTTTCAGACAACAGCGCTCCGTAACTGTTGATAATGTATCAGGTAAAAGTTGTCTTGAAAAGTAGTGTTAAAAAGAAGATCTGATCTCCATTCATTTCCAAAACAAACACACCTTGTTAAGAGTCATGTCATCACGACAGTGTGTGGGCGATTCCAGCCAAAAGGTGTCGCTGTGATCCACTTCAGACAGAGAGTCCTCACAGCCAAGAGGCTTGTGTTTGGTCTTCTTTGACTTCTTGTTCTGCAGACTTGTTATCGATTAAGTCGTTTTGCATCTGCATCCTTGATGTGTGTGTGTGTCCTTTGTGACCAGATGGTGAGCAATAAGCTGATGAGACAGACTCGATATCTTACTCAGGGGCAAGTTTGTTGTAGAAAGATGCTGTCATTATCTGAAAACTCAATGAACTTCATGACATTTTTCTTAGTGTCAAAGAGCAACAGATGCACAATCAATAACTTTGCAGCATGTGCATCTGAAGTAGCTTTTTAAAGCCTTTTTTAAAAGATATTTTATCATCTGTTGCAGAAAATGTGAAGTGGAAATATTTTTCTCTCCATATTTAAAGCCCTATGTTTGTACGCGTTTGCATATCAAGTCCAAAAGTATGTCAGCTGAAGAGAATGCACAGGGCTAAAGTCCAGCAAACAAAGCTGTTCTCATCAGATATTAGCTTGACATACATGCCTGCTCTTAGCGTCTGGCATCAGACTGGTTCATACATCTTAAACACTGGTCATGTATTGCTGTGCTGATCTTACTGCATTTTATTAGAACCTTGAGAGACACTAAATTTCTAAGACTAACAGAGCAGCAGTTGTCCATCTCCTGAATCAACTACAGAATCAACCCTAAAGACAATCTCTTAAAGCGTTGGGAAAGATAAACTCCAAAAGCACATTTTAAAGTTGAAATTATCTCACCATCATGTCACCAGACGTGAAGAAGAGACACTTGAACACCTCAGAGGTCATATCAGTGATCTAACCTCCCACTAGATGGCACAAGCAGAGCATGTGGCAGCCTGCAGTGAGACAGATGTATTTTTAGTTTATTCAAGATGTTTTCCCCCAAAAACTGTTTTGTGGTGATAATGTTAACATCCTCATTCAAGCTGCCTTCAGGCTCCGGGCGTTCTGTCACGCTCCACTTTGTTTACTCACCTGCTCCATGAGATATGAGAAGAAATAAAAAGCTGGTAAATACTCGTTCCTCTGGAGTGATTGTGATAAAGACCTGTTGTTGTTGATTCAGAACCCAACATCTGAGCATGATAATGCACAGAAGTCGTCTGCTTCTCCTCTATCAGGCTTTTTAATCTCATCTGAGCTGCTTTCCAGACACCCTGCAGCACTGAGGCCACACACTAATCTCCCCAGATGACTTTGTTCAAAATGTTACTTGTACCAAGTAGATTCCTCAGTGACTGATGAGCTGCAGACAGAAGTATTGCAGTGGAGGCTCTCTGACGGTTTCCCTCATGTCCTTGTTTTGTTGCTTTGGCCTGGAGCCCCCCCTGCAGGTTGTGTTATTTATCACTTGGCACAATAACACTCGGATAAACATGAACAAGCAACGCACGCTCACTCTTCTCCCATTCTGCCAGTATATTACCTGGATGATTGCTTAGGGATTTCTGGTGTCTTTCATTATTCATTTTTCAATTTTAATTTAAATGAAAATTTAAATTCCAGGTGGTGTTTATCTGCTCTGGTGGTGAGGTTGAGATTCTGTCCTGGAGGAGTCTTTTTTTTAAGCCAGCGGTTGAAGATACTCTTGATGCAAACCTCCAGAGCAGAGAGGCCGACATGCCTCTGAGGTCTGCCACGGGAGGGTGCTCAAAGGTAGACACCTTTTCCACGAAATGCCTCTTTCTTTTTTACACTTGGCAACAATAAGTCTTAGAAAATTATGTAATTATTTATTTACTTATGGTGCATTTTTGACCATTTTTAATACTTAGACTTCATGACAGTTCTTTGTAATCAGTACTTCAGAGGTTCAATCCACTGCTGAAGTTTATTACTTTTTTTTTTTCCATTAACAAATTTATTGTGCATTTTAAGGTCTTTTTAAAGTACAAGCATAAAAACATTCTTTGCTGTTATCTCTTTTTTGTAAATTTAGTAGTAATTTCACTTCCCCTTGAGTTTTTTTTGTGCCATGACTCAAGGTCCCCCCAAAAAGAAAATGATTAGAGTTGAACGTCCTGAAGAATAGGGACTAATTTATGTTTCAGACCTTCATACTTATCTATATGTAACCCTCGGATTAATCTCATGACTCCAGACCAGTGGCCTTGACTGTCTGAACTGCATATAAAGTATTCAAAATTCTCTTTGCCTTCGCTCATAGACTGAATAAATAACAGATGTCAGATTGAGGGACTTACAAATGAATTCAGAAGTTATTATGCATCTTTCACCACTTTGAACCCACATTTTTTTCTTACAGCCTTGGTTATACACATTTCTCTCAAGTACCATCTCGGTGAGACTGAAAATTCCTGCTTCAAAGTAAATCTCTGAAACTCTGCCTCATGTCTGCACAGGAGCAAAAGAAAATATTTGGCAGATGTTATATTCATCTGGGGCTGGAGGAAAGGGCTCGCTTTAGGCAGGCTGTGACGTCAATGCCGAAGAGAGAACAAAAACACAGAAAATTATTCAACACGAAGGTCATTTAAAGGTAAAAATTTGAGATAAAAAAAAATCAATCCATATTTGGACTCTTCATCCATTTGAGGGAATTTTTGTTCAACCAATTAATGGATTTATCCAGACTGACTGATTGGTATTTTGGCATCACTTCTGTGGCTGATTTGGAGACATGCATCGTTATATTTGTCGTACGATGCTCTGTGCTTGGAACAGCTTTTCATTCTGATTCGACCAGATTCAAATACTACTTTTGATTGTTTCTATATCCTTTAATTCTTCAATTTAAATTCCCCCTGTAAACATTTTTAAAGAAGAAATTAGTCTGGGGCTTTAGCTCATCATGTAGTTATGATTTGATGGACGTGGGACATTGCAGCCTTGTTTTATTAATCATTATGGCACACACCAACTGTGAAATGGTCCTGAAGGATCTCAGGATGTTGACACACAGCAGATGGGCAGCTGGATGCATGTGGTGTTTTATTAGCCAAGTTAACTATAGCGTATGCCTCTGATTTCCCATGGGCCTGTTAGGAACACAACAAAAGAGCCCTGATGAGTCAGAGGCTTGTGATTAAATTAGTAATCAACTTAAGCAATAAACAGAGTCAACAGGTAATTAAACATGATTTAGCCTTGGGTAATAACCTGTGAGTCTATATATAAAACAACAAAGAGGATCTGGTCAATTTACGTGTTTCTTTGGGACAGCAATTTTAAGCAAACCTGTTGTTCTGGAGTAATAAAAGACATTCAGCTTAGACACTAAAGCTTTCTGACGTTTGCTTCTAATTAAAGTAAACCATTCCTTCATCTTCCTAAGTTTGTTAACCTGACATCCAATTTTACTCCACCATTCATAATAAATGCCAAGGTTAACTGAAGATCTTGATGTCTGGTTGGATACATCTACAGTGGGACTGTTCTGTTCTGGATGGAGAATCTGTCGCAGGGAAAACTCACTGTTCCCACTCTGTCATGTGCTGCCAGCACCAGCTAAAAAGAAAAAATGAAGCCAAGGTTTCATTCTCTCTCCCCGATATGGTCTGTACTTTCTCACCTCAGCTCTGCGGTGAGACTCTGTCAATTTAATGACTATTTGTTCAAGTTCTAATTACCACTAACACTGTGTAATCTCTTCACTGTGAACAAATGGCCTTATTGTGGCTGTTTAATTTTTGGTCAAAATGTTGAAAAAAAAAAACAAAAAAAAAAACAACAAAACCAACCAACAAACAAAACACCTGAGCCCGAGGAGTGTCCCCAGGGTCTTTTTGTCAGCAATTTGTTTTCTCAAAATTCAAAGGTAAACACTGAGGAGTTATATACCACTGAGGTGTCTTGATGGGGGCTGCAGGAGTATCCCCAGTGGATTTTTTTCCAACATTTTTTGTTTGGAAATTTTGGGGAAAAAAAACAACTAAAGTTTTTTCTATTTTTTTTCAAATGATGAAAAAACTTATAGAGTTAGCCTTTTTTTAATTCCAAAAAGTAAAAAAAAAAAAAAAAAAGATCAAACCCAGAAAACTTATAAACCTGAGGAGTTTTTTTAGCAGTCTGTTTTTTCAAAATGTTCTGAATAATGAAAAACACTTAAAAACAGCCCTGAGGACTTATAAACCACTAGGGTGTCTTTAAGGGACCCGTAGGAGTGTCTCCAGTGTGATTTTACAGCATTTTATATTTGGTCAAAATTTGGGAGAAAGAAAAACAGAAGGACTTAGCCCTAGTTTTTTTTCAACATTTGACAAAGGAGTTGGAGTAGACTGATCAGTTACCCCAGTGTGTTTTTTCAGCATTTAAGCAGCAATTTTTCAGCATCAAAATTTTGAATAAAAACATCAGGGGTTAGCTTTAGAACTTTTCAAAATTTTCCAAATGTTGAAAAACACCAAAAGAGGTACCCTGAGGACTTATAAACCAGGAGGGTGTCTTTGTGGGAGACTGAGGAGTGTCCCAGTATGTTTTTTCAGCATTTTACTTTTGGTTAAAATTTTTAAAAATATGTAAGGGCACCCTAGCTGTTATAGGTTCTTAGGGTACCCCTGGGTGTTTTTTACCTTTTTGGAAAATGTCTGAAAAAACCTAAGGGGTTTGTCTTTGTTTGCCCTTGGAGTGTCCCAAGTGTGTTTCTTCAAAAGTTAAAAAAACACAGATTCACACTTTGAGGGATTCTGAACCCTTAGGTTGTCCTATTAAGCATCCTACTAGTGTCCCGAGTGTGAATTTTTAGAATTTAATGTTTGGTCAGAATTCTGTATAAAACCATCAGGCTGTCTTTGCCTTTGTTGTTGTTTCTTTTTCAAAAATTTTCAAAGTTAACAAAACACCAAAATTCAAACTTGAAAGACTTCTGAACCCCAAGGCCATCATCTACTTAGACCCCTTGAGAGTCAACATCATGATCAAGATGCACACACATTTTGGCAACGGAAGCAGCGTTTAGCTCCATTCATTCAGACAAGTAATCTTTCTTTAAACATTAAATTCAAACTTTAAACAGCATAAAAATGTCCATGTCAGAAACAATATTATAGCATGGAGTCGACTTCTATCAAATTTTGACCGTTACGCAGCAACCAGTGTTTTTTGAGGAAAGAGTTGAGACACTCAGCTGAATGTGTAAGTGATTGTCACCAGTTAACAGGGTCCCACTTTACACCGAAACACCAGTGACATCTGTGGCCATGGTATTAAATGTGTCTTCTTTATCCAACTTCAGTTAACCAGGTTTGACTGCAAATAAATAATTTTAACTGCTGATATAGTAAATCCAGTTTTTACTTTGAGTATTTAATGAAAAAGTTGGATTGGAGCTAAAGTTGGAACAAAATATGGACTGAGTATGTAGAGTCCGCTTAAAAATGTCTGTCCACTGAATGTCTGTCCACTTGTTGATGTTTTCCATCCAGTAACTCATTTCTCATGAAAGTCGTTTACCATCCATCAAATTGTTATTAAGTAAAAAAAAGTGTTTTTGATGGTTAGCCTTAGCCTTTGTGTTTTTTTTTCCAAAAATTTCAAAAGTTAAAAAACCGCACCAAAACTCAAACCTTGTTGGCTTTTGAACCTTAAGTATGTGTTTTTTTTAGAGCCCTATGAGTGTCCCCAATTTTTTTTTTTTTTAGCATTTCATTCTTGGTCAAAATTCTTGTCACGTTTCAATTTAACTAAGAAATGCTCTGAATTGAAGATTCCCTTGTCTGAGTGACAAAATTGATTTTCACTTTTTTTGTAACCTTGTGAGAAACAGCAAAAAAAAAAAAAAAAGAAGAGGAAAAAAAAGAAAGAAAACTCCGTTGCAGAGGTCACAGGAGATATGTTATACTGAGTAACCTGACTGAACTTTTGAAGTGAAGAAGAGACAGAATACTTTCAGCATTTCAATTTAAGTCCAACACAAAAAATGATGGATAGGAAAAGTTGCCCTGATAGATTTTGCAGCTCACACTCTTTGTACTTGCTTTTTCTCTGTTTTACTCTCCCTGTGTTGCAACATAAAATTGATTCATGAACACTTACACACCCTGAAGTAATGGATGCATTGTTTCTTCTGTGCTCCTTTAAGCACAGTATTAAGTGCTGGTGGTGAATTCTCAATCCAGCGAATGTACAGTATGTTTAGAATGAGCTGCTGCTGCACTGTGGCTGACCTGCAGGCAATATCTGCTCCTAAATGTCTGCTAAATGAGCTGAGACTGAACTGAGGCTAACCACAGCTGGCAGCAGCTTCAGATTAGAGTCTAAGTCAATGTGTCGAATGTTGATACAAGTCAGCAGAACCTTGGACGATTTTCCACAGAATTCAACTTAAAAAATGTTACTGCTGGTGAACCCACATTACATCCATTAGGTAAAGGAAACAGGAGCGTTATCAAACTGAATTAAGCTAATAAATGTGTTTACAGGCAGGCAGATAAAGTTCTGTGAATTTCTGTTTGCTGCTTCTGCCGTTGGATGGTTTCAGGAGTAACAATTCTTAATAAAAGCTGACCGTCAGCTTGGAGCAGATTCTTCCGCCGCTGTGGCGTGACTCCCTCATTGTTCGAGTGTCTGTGTTCCTTCGAGGCTGTACTGCAGAAATACTTCAGCCAATATTAGGAGCATGTATCACAGATGTCAGAGGGGAAATCGCACCTTGCCAAGCTGCAGTACGTTTAATTCAGCCTGGCTCCCGATCTTCCAGTTCTCTCTGCAGATGTCAAGCGATTTGTGCACTCATTCTTTGTCTTCTTTCTAACTCCCACGTATGAAAGTTGAGATGGCCCCTGAGTCAGTTTGTAGGTTGCTGTCAAAACCTTCCAAGAAATGACACACATGCTGAAGAGGACTGCAAGACTTTACACGAACAACTTGAGGCCAGCTCCGACTGCTCTCGTAAAGAGGCTTAAACTTTTCTAGGTTTTCTTTCTGAAGGGAATCTTTGCATTTTACATTTCAATGTCTTTTTTTAGCCTCTTCATCGGCACAGATATAGAAAGGGGAGAGCCAGTCAAAGAGTTTGGTCTGTGTTTACGTATCTCTACAGCTATTGGATGGATTTTCACAGATGAAAATGTTAAAGGGGTAAGGAAAAGTTCTGAATTAGGTCATTATTTGAAGATTGGTCAAATGAGACAATTTAGGGTAGCATTGCCCCAAATCAAACACTGCTGCTTTGCACTTACCGTAAACAACGGTTGCATTTCACAACAGTTCACAGGTGTTTTTCTGTTATTCATTGATTACATCCATCAACCATTGTTTGATCTGTTCCCACCCCTTCCTCCATGTGACCAGGGGGTCTCAAACTCAACTCACCAAGGGGCCACTGGAGGTAGCGTCTGAGTGAGGCTGGGCCGCATCAAGTGTTCCACAAAAAAAGGGCTTCAAGTATTCAAAAAAAAAAAAAAAAAAAAAAAGGAAAACTGATCCAATCTTCTCAGTCTTAACAGGTCAGAACATGAACAGTTCTTCAGAACATTTGACTTGAGGGAGGAAGCAAGTGAGACCCTCAGTATGTCTTTAAGATGCTCATCTTTAAGCTTGGACCTGAACTTTGACTTATTAAACCTCATTATGGAGAAGAGCTTTTCACACAGATAGGTGCTGCCAAAAAGACACGATTCATGGATCATGGACACATGGACACCGTATAGCATTAGGTGACCCTAACATGTTACAAGGGACCACTTGCTAATTTGCGTTGTTGTCATGAGCCTGAGCTATGGTAGCCCACAAGTGTTAAAAAATATAAAACGCCCAGATGCATGTAAGAAAAACGTGCAGGCTGCACTAACACAAAGCTTTGATTTCAGGCAGGGGGCTACAAAATATTGTTCTGGGGGCCACAACTGGCCCGCGAGTTTGAGATCCCTGATGTAGACATAGGAGTCACAGGACGGACCGGGAGCCATGGTGAAAACTGGGAGCCGTAGCAATAAGTAGACTTGTTCTTTGATCATTTGCGTCTCCACCTGATGTATGTGAACAATAAGGAGGTGGCTGCGTTTCAAAAGTGATCCTGGTATTGTTGCTCTGATAACTCTACGGTCATAAAAACATCTTGTTCTGTAGGAAACACTACGTAAGTATCTACTCAGCCAGATAATGCAGCTGTTATATGAATAATGTTGTTAGCTTAGCATCTTGTTGGACACTGGTCATTCACAGACAGCCACGTAAATCAAATCCTTAGACTTTAAGACTCTGGTCTTCAATCTGATTGGGATATGACAGTGGCTTTTTTAATCTCAGGTAGTCTGTGTTTTAATTTGCTGACTTTTATTATTTAGCTGTAATCTGTGCATTAGGATTCTTTAATATCATGTCTAAATGGATTGAGTTGTCTTTGTGTTTTTGGTGCAGCACAATTAAACTCGCTCAGCACTGTCACAACACAACACCAGCATTGCAAAACAACTTTTTAATTTAATTGTTTCACATTAAAAACACACACTGTATGCTGCATCACAAAATGAGAAAAAACGCTGTTCTGCGGTAACAACTGAAGCCAAAGTTGAGAGGGTAAACAGCCGGCGTTGTCTCACACCCCCGCAGGTCGGCTGAGGATCTTGTTGGTATTAAGCCACGACATGAGAGAGTACACAGAGACAGCAGGTAGAGCCACAGATGGGAAATCATAATTCGGACGAAGCACTTGAACTCATTCCTACCTGTGATGTACGTTACCATGTTAACAGAGACCATGCTGGGATGATCATGGACTAGAACCAGAAAACTTAGATGCACTTCATCTTCCACTTGCAAGCTTTTGGTGTATAGCCATATATATATGTATGTTATATATATGTTACTGCTGTTTTTCAGGATGCTGAGAGTTCAGCTCAGTCTGTATTGGAGAGGATGCCCGGTAATAAATCTGTGGTTAAGTGTGTTACATCTTGTTCTGCGTGACATTCAACTAATCCCGGTATGCTACTGCAAGTTACACAACATTCTCACCTACTGAGAGCTGCAGATTGAGTCACATCAACAAAATGTGATCGATTTGAAGTTGCTTTTGGCCCTGGAGTGCTTGTTTCACTCAGCTTCTTTTAAATAAGCTCTGCCTCAGGCATGTCTGTGTGGTACCCGTTTTCTATGAGGAAAAGAAAAAAAAGATATTTACACCGTAACACAGCAGACCCTGTATCCTTGAAATTAATCCCGCCTGAACCTTCTGTGGGTGCTTTTGTAATCATTCAAATGATCATGAAAACTCTTCAAATTGACAAGGCTGGGGATTTTTTTTTTCTCTGCAGGACAAAATGATTCAATCCTCGATGGAGTGGCTGTCTGAAACATCGCAATGACAATCTTTTCATGAAGCAATGGTTTAACAACATCGGGGGCATATTCATCTGTGGCAGAGCTTTGTACACGGCTTTCTGTCTGGCAGGCAAATTCAACGAGCTCATGGAGCTGGGTGCTGTGTTGAGGCGTGGCATCCAGAATCCAGTTGGTTATTTACAGTAAGAGTGAGCCATCCCTTTGAAGATGTCCCCGGAGAACAGCTTGGCGCACCCAGGAGACACATGGCAGACATGCCATTCAAGAGACAGATTCAACCGCAACTGACAAGTGGAAAAAAAATGCAAAAAGAGGGCCTGAAAAATGTTCATATTTGGCTCAATTTTCAGTAAACAAAACAATGTTCTGTTGTTTTTCCTCTCAGTAATGCGCCTCCATCACTGACCTCTTCCCTTTAAAGATATGTACTGTTACCACAAAATGATAAACCCCTCATTTCTCTGGCTGAGGAGTTATTCAACAACTGGGCATCATGAAAAGTGATTTTTAACAACCATTTGTACAATCTGTACATTCAAAGTTCGATATCCCACCTGGGCCTGTGTCCCAGGCTGTGTCGCAGGTAGACGGACAGATGGCACACATGTACGGCAAAGCAACACTACAGTCCAGAGTTTCTAGCCGCAAGGAGAGCAAGAGAGATCGACGCATGCAGTTTGGAGAGTTCAGAAGCAGTTTTGTTGAGTTCGATTGGCAGTGACCGGATTAAGAATGTGTTTGTTACATTGGTACTTTGCGCAAGGGCGAGCCCCACCCAGTCTCTTCAGTCTCTCATCAGTTTGTCTTTCTGTGAGGCAGACTTCACTGCAGGTCTGGCACAGAGGAGGCCACCCCCCCACTACAGTACAGTGCAGGGTGACAGAGAGGGCCGATAAGTCCGGCCGACAGCTCCTTAATCCCCATTAGTGCCTCGAACAGGGCGGTGTGACAGAGCGCAGCGCTGTCTTTAGACCAGCCCAGTTCTTGTCCTTGTGTCCTCCTCTCCTCTGTCAGGATGTCTTAACAGAGGACGTAGCGCCACCCAGTGGAGGACTATCTGGACGTTTGTGGCTTCGATGGGAACAGTGGAGGGCCTCAGCAGGCAATCTCCTCCAGGGTGCCCAGTGTGGTCTGCAGGGGGACGGTCACAGTGTGGCTGATGGTCTCCGAGTGGTTTGCCACCGGGTCACAGGAGCTCTGAGGAGTAAAAATAAAAGTCTCAGCAGAGAGAAAATCACATTTCTGTTTGCTAACTGTGGTGCAAAATGCTACGCTACAGGTTGAACCAATCAGCTGCAAACAACCCAGAACCAATGACCAATCTTGTACGGACAATTTAACTTTTTTTTAACTGATCTCTTTAAAGCAGTTTCCAGAGGAACACTGTCATCAGATGATGTGCAATGTTTCTCATTTATCTTGTAGGTTAGCTAGCCACCAACATGCTCGCTCAACTCAGTAGACTGGCTGCTAAAAGCTTTATTCAAGAGATGTAAATTACTGATTTCTTAACACCACAAGGTTGTTTTCAGACCTCCAGCTTACTCTGACCCTGAAAACGAAGAGGAGTGTGAAAGATTGTTTGAGTGAAGCTACACTTAAGTTGAATTTTCTCCAAAAAGCAGCTCTTTCTCTGCTCACAGCTGATAACTTTTTATATTCTGCTCACAGAGACAAAGTGAAAACAACACCCTGAGCTGATCAGTCTCCTCCTGGCTGCTTGGTGATTTGAGCTGCAGTTTGGTGCAGCCTCCTCTTTCTGCTATAAGTTTTTGTGATTACTGATAACTAAGATTTGATGTTCATGCGCGCACTTGTTACGGAGGGATTAGCTGCTCCCGGCTGAGTTCCTACTCGCTGCTGGGATTCTTTGAGAGCTCCCTCAAAGAGCAGAGCTTTTCCTGCCAAATTGGCATGCGGCTGTCAGTCTGAGAACAGTCAAAGATTTGCCGGGTGCTTTTTCTCTTTACATGCTGATGTGGAGCGGTAGAGATAGTGCAGCTCTTACCACGTCCTCTCCGTGACTCTCATCCTCATCCTCTCTGCTCAGTAAATCCAGTAGTCGGTCTTTCACCACCTGCAGGTTTGAGAAATAAAAGACTTCATTTTGACTGTAATAAAAGATCTCTGCGAGCTCGCTTCGTGTAATTACTAACGATACAGGAACATTTGACTTCAGAGAGTCGAGTAATTAGATGGCAAATGTGGCAACCTGAACCACTACAATTAGTTCAGCATGAAGCCGAGCTGAAGCTGAGCTCTGCTTTAGAGCAGCTCATTGTTAGAGACATGAAGGGTTCTTATCCCCATTACTCCATGATGGCCATTGAAATGGAAAAAATACTTTCCCAGTGTATTTCCAGTACCCTTTTGGGGGGGGTGAAGACTATTATGTGCTTGTCAGGCTGTGTGCAGCTGAAAGCAGCACAAGGAGCTCTAAAGAGGAGCACACAGCAGAGCCAAAGGTAATGGAAAAGTACCATTGCACTGTCTTTCATCTGAGTCAGCTCTGAAGTGAATATCTGGCTCTTATCTGCTTTTTGTATCAGTGACATTGCTTCGGCTGCCAGCTTTCATGGTCAGAGCTATAGCTATTCACTGAGAGACAAAAAGAAAGGCTGTTTACGATTCTTTCACCATCAGGCGCCGTGGAAGCCTTCAGAGAGGTGATGTGTGGGTGTAATTAAGTACCTCAGCGGGGAAACAAGTGTGTGGAAAGCATATTGGAGCTGACCTCGTACGCATAGTCAAACAGCTCCAGGATGGTGAGGATGCTGGCTCCGATGAACAGCCCCATCTGACCCCCAATATCACCTGTGCAGAAAACACAAGAGACAATAACGGTAGAGGACGTGATAAACTTTACTCAAAACATGATTCTAGTAGACTAAACCTGTTCTGCTACAAGGTTTACGATACTGGAGCTGTGTGTGGGTTAAAGTGGCGGTTAAGGAAAGACTGTTTCCCATCCCTGATGACCTTTAGCCTGACGGGATTACACATCCTGGCCATACTCGTCTTTCATACCTTTATAGCTCCTGTGTGGACTGTCAGCTGGTTATGAAACAGTCTGAGATTAACACTGATGCTTTTGTACAAAGTACAAAGTACAAACGGCTGATTATTTCTCTCTATAGGGTTATTTTTTTAACGCCTTCACATCTCGCCTCAGGGTAGCTGTTGGAATAAATTAAGACGTGCATGCCGCTGATTTTTATTTCTCAAAGAGCAACAGATGTGACTGACAGAGGGAGCAGGGTAGGATGTTTCTGTTGTGCTTTAAATTGGATAAAAAGAAATAACATGTCCACAGGGGGGCGCCAACATTCACTCAAACCAAAAGGTCCTCGCAGGAGCAGACAAAATACGCATCTGTTATTAGATTTTAAAAGTAATGCAGATGCAACCTTAATTTTTTGTACATTTATACACAAAGTGGAACTCTTTAGCTTCAATTTGAAGAATTCAATGAAGTCTTTTAAAAACTGGAGCAGCTTTTCAAAGAGGGTCTGAAGCACAACCTCGCTGTGGATATTAAAAGTGCTTCATTAAATATAGATGTTATTGCGCAACATGTTGTTGTGAACGATTATTAAATATTAACGGGTTTAAAACAGGCTTTGTTTTTACACTTCACGAGTAACAAGCCTCAATAATCCACCTCAATGTGTTCTCGAATCCCCAGAATTCCACAGGAAACAAAATTTTTGATCCATCGAAGGTGTTTGGGTAAATTTTTCAAAATTTTTTACAATCTAAAAGATTTACATCCACGTCATGCCCACAAGATTGCAGAAGATCCCTGTTTGTCTGGCGAAATGATCCAAACAAAGGAAGTGAAAGTGAAAAGGAACGGTGAGAAGTGAATTCTGTTTGCTGCCAGATTTCTCCCGCAGAGGAGTGTGGCTGCCGCTAATGAGATTCACACGGAGAAAAATCTCACCCAGCAGTCCTGCCACCTCGTAGGCTTTCTTCTGCTCGATGGTCTCGTAGTTCAAGGCCTCAAAGAAGACGTCCAGCACTAAGATGTTGTCTCTGCAGAGGACAAAACGAGACAGTGCTTTAATGAAGCCCACATCAGTCACACAACAGTTGGCAGGCAACACAATCAAAAGCTGTCCGTCCATTTCACAGAGAGCTGAGCATCATGGGAGAACAACCACTGTGTGGGAGGAGAACACACTTGTTGCACAGCCAGATGGAGACTCGGCTCTATGAAAGTGTCATTTAAAGGACTGTGGGAGACAATGTGGGCAGCAGAGAGACTCTGAAGTTATTGTTCAGATTTCACACCGCTCCTCCCTGAGATCATCGCCCATGTTGTTTTTCTCTTAGACGCTCAGCCTCTCGCTGCAGCAGGTGCATTAGAGAGACACCCCACTGTAGATGGATGTAAATGTTTACACATTTATATAACTATGTGCTAAGTGCTCTAGTACCTCTTTTGCTTCTTTTTTCCCCCTCAGAGTTATTTAAGTGTTTAAAAGGGATTGTTTCTAATATTCCTCTCAGAGATTGTAGGGATGCACTCTGACCCTCTGTCTCCTGCATGTTTAATTATAATTCAGGATAAATTTTAAAAGCAAATCTGTAAACTTTTGAGTGGTTAAACATTAGATCAATATGTAAAATGATACAGTCTTAAGTTAAAGTATTAAAACTATTTCAAGCAAACAATCAGGTGCTTCATTAAAATAAGAAGAGGTGTTGTCAGCCCAAGTAAATTAAGTATGTGGGAAGATGTTAATTCTGTTTTTTTTGTTTGACTTTGGTTAGATTTCTACTTTTAGTCTGACGGTAAAACTTTTCAGGGCTGTAAGCTGCACCAAAACAGAGTTTTGCCGTTAACATCTTCATGATTTTCTTGGTGCAAAGTGAAACCACCAGAGTGTACCGCTCCGTCCGCTTACGTGATGTATTTCTCTGACTTGTTGAACTTCTTCTGCAGGTAGCGGGCCGAGGTCTTGCTCGGGATCTTGACCATTGACAGCTCTTTGTTGTAGCGGGTCATGTTGCACGGCGTCCTGCACATGCAGCTGCTGCTCTCCAGAGCCGACAGTTTAGCTTCATGTGGGAGGAGTGATGGAGAGGTGAGCGAGGTCGTATCAGAGGATGACATGGAGCGAGGTGTGGGAGGATGAGTTTGGGAACATGACAGAGAGAAAATACTCATATTAGACTCAAAGGGTTCATATGTTTCAAATTAAAAGATTCCCAGGGTGGATTTCCAAATATTTAGACAGCACTCTGAGCACTTCTTGGCGTTGGTAATATTCTTTACATACAAATGGGGTACCGATAAGAAAACCTGCAGATATAAGTCACTTACTTTTACAATATTTCAGTGTTAGATAGAATTATCCATATGTTTCATCTGAGGACACTCTAAACCTTTATAAACTTGTGTTTTTTATCTATTTATTAAAACATTAAGTGACAGCAACAGTCATAATTTTTATTTTTTTCCAAAAAATTTCAAATGCAATGTTAAATGGTTCCAGTTTTTCCACCATTGGTTTTGGTTCCAGCTTTTAAAATAACAAAATGAGCTGCCAGCGCTCATCTCTATGATTGGAATTTGTTTTTCTTTTTTGGCTCTTATTTTAGCAAAACATAAACAGACATTCATACAAGTCGTCGTACCGTTCCAGATTCTTCCTCAGTGTTTCCTCGCAGATAATCAGGAACATAAGGAAAGCTTTATATTTAGCTGGGGAACAAGGAGGGCGAAACGTTTGGCGGACAAGAAGTTGGAGATTTTTTTCAAAGTTTGCTTTCATGAAAACTTTTCTAACCTTTAAAACGGATGACCATTTTTTGATAGGAAAATTATTTGATAGCTTTTGATTGGAAGTTATTCAATTTATCAGTTTATTTCTCAGCAGTGAGTAAATGTCAACTGTTTATTTGTGTTTTCTCACCACAGATGAATTCAAAGAACTGACCAACAGACCTGAAGCTTTAGTGACTTTAGTGACTTTGTGTTTCTGCTGGTCTCACCTTGGAGCCTTAGAGACATACATCAAGCCTCAAATATTTCATACCTACACACTCAGACTCACAACTTCACACTCTGTCCTCCTCACAGGGCATCCTAACAGCAGCAAAATTCAGAAAGACTGTCAAAGTCACAGGGGCGAGCGTGTTCAGCCCCAAACGCAAACCCGCCCTGAAGCAGCCTCTGTGAAACAGCCTTTACCCTGACAGACAAAATCCTGATGCAGAACTGCCGGGCTCTGTTCACCGCTCTGCTTTGGCAGTTTGACTCAGAGAGATATGAAAAAAAAAAGTTACAGGCAGTGGATGATTTCGTGTTAAGCCCACAGCCTCCAACATAACACCAACTCCCTCGCAGTGACGTTAACGTTAAGCGACACAAGCTTTTCAAACATAGCCCCGTCAAGAGCTTCTCAGGCACCGAGGCTGCTCGCACTCCTCACAAATCACTCTCTGAAGCTGGAGTCTGGATTTAGAAAGTTTAAACACAGCTCATTTCATTTCTACAGAGATCACCAACTTCCTTTCTGTTAACTTCTGCAAACTTTGGATTTATAAGCCTTCAAATATTCAAACCTGCGCCTCGTCCTGTGTGAGAGGAGGAGGAGGAGAGAGTGAACAGCATTAGGCTTATTTCTCAGTGAGACAGCTCCATGGTGGCGGCCCTGCAGATCACAGAGCATGAGGAAGCGAACCCCCGCGGAGCACTAATACCAAGCGAGGCCACACAGTCACGTAATTGCCGGGGAAAATTCAATATGGCTTCTCAGCGCTCGCTTATTTTTATTCAAATGAGACTTTATTGGATGCACAGGAGCAAGGCCTCGTGCATTCAAATGATTGATTTCCTTTTTGGAGCCTCTCACATTTGTCCATCGACCTTGCTCTTCACACATTATAATCTAAAAGGCCAAATTTCCATAAGGCACTTTTTCCTGATAACTTGTGTAGTTCGCTAAATGTTAAAGTCCAAGCAGCAGCTATAAGAAAGAGATAAAAAGCCTGAAGGTGTGCTTCTTTAAAAGGTGTACTACCAGAACCCTCATTTAAAGCAGGTTGAATCCTCTCTTACTCAGCCACCGTGATTCATATGTAAAATAATTATTCTCCATCTGGGTGTTTAATTATGTGTTAGCAAGTTGTTCTCAGCCAACAGATGCAGCTGCTTCATTTCAATAAATATTTCCAACTCTTGAAAACTTGAAGGACACAGTTAAAGAGAGAGGACGGCCAATCAAAACTTTGCTCTGTGAAATCTTCTCTGGTGGATAAAACAAATTGGCACTGGGCTTAAAATGAGAATTTATTTGCATTCAATGATCCAAGCGTGCACGTGTGCTGGTGTGTGTTAGATTGTGAAAGCCTTACTGTTCTAAAAATGAAGCCAATTACACCAAAGCGAGAGCTGTCTGGAATAAGAGCCTCAGAATAAAGCCTCATATAACTCAGTGTGTGCTGTTTCTGTGAATGTTGCTGAGTTACACTCCATGCTCTTCAGTACCGGAGCCTGCAGCCCTGTTACTAATTGCCTGGAAGTTTTGTTGCCCTTAGCTACGTGTTTTTTTTTTTTTCTTCTTGTACCTTTCTGGTGTTCCAGATATAAATGTGTCCTCGAGCTGGAGGCTGAGCAAAGAGAGACAGGAGTGGGAGGATAAAATGTTTTCTGATGTTGCTGTAACCACCGGACAAGAGCCGAGGAGGACGAGGTCATACATTACTTAACGTGCTTATGAAGCGAGATATTCATCATCTGATGTTTATATTTTCACTGTGTTTGGGGGTTTTTTTTGAGGTAAAGGTAATTTTGCATGAGAATTATGAACAGTGACTTCACTTAATACTTCAATGCAGGGGTCTGCAACCTTCACTGTCAAAGGAGACGTTCTGCCTCTTTGAGTCAGTCCGGAGCCACAAAATCTACATTACCATCACAATAAAGACAATACAGTGTTTAAAATTTTATGCATTGTTAATATACATATCTAAACAAGAAGTTTTTGAATTTATGAAATTGTAGAACTACTAAAATTTGATAACATACTGATTATGTCACTCAACACATCATTTTTTTGTTGTTTGCTAATTTCTGCCACATTTCAAACATGTATATTAAGACAGCACGTTGGCAGTTTAATGAATCCATCCAAACAGAACTAAAATCTGTCTTTCCTCACAGATTTGTCTTTGTGTTGATTTAGTTATCAGGAGTGTAAAGCTCTAGGTTAGCCACAGGTGCAAGGAAAGTCGATGGGTCGTTGATGTTGTAGGAAGTGAAGCAGAATCCAGAAGGTTGCAGACGCCTGCTTTAATGCTTTGAATGCTATCCACCACATTCACGTTTTCCTTTGATGCTAATGAAAAGTGATGATAATTTAATCCAGGTATCATGAGCTTGCCTTGTTTTATCACTGATTCCCGCTGAGCAGATGCTGTTTTTATGTCCAATGAATCATGTTTCACAGGAGTCCTGCAGTGTTGGCCGCGTTGGACGTGTAATAATGATAAAGAAAAGAGTCATTTTTAAATCTTTCTTAACCTCAGCTCTAATGCTGTCAAAGAGAAAACTCTAGCTGACTAAATCTTCCTCCTCCCTGACATTTCTATCAGGAAACAACAGCTGCAGCACCGCCTTTGGTCGTAACCTCAGGGACTAAGTACATCAACCACCAACATGCTGTTTGAAAGGCAAATATTTGGAAGAGGTCCAAGAGTGCTGAGTGTGGCTATGAGCACCACAGAGGTTTGTTTTAGTGGATGTGGAGCACGGGTCACGCTTCACTTACTCATAATCTGAAGTTTCAGAGGTCGCCAGCAGATAACCTCTTCCAACAGATATCACAGATTTAAAAACCCTCAGTCCAACATTTTAATAAACTATAAAGAATACTGATATGAAAATAAAAATAAAATAAATCAAATGAGAGATTCACTGTGGAGCAAACACCCTTTCACAGTCAGATGATCAGTGCTTTATCCGAAGGTTACTAATTAAGCAATTAGTATTTTGTTAGGCATCAAAATGTGTTTGATATAAAACATTTGAAACAAGCAGAGAGAATTCAGGAGAAAGACAGAGTAAGTGCAACATGATGAGTTAAAAAAATCCGATCTTGGAACAGATATTTTTCTCATCTTATTGTTGGACAGTTGGATTTTATTTTGTTAAATTATTACAGAATTCTTTCCGCCAATTAATAACATATGTTGTTATAGAACTCTGTGTCTTTTCCATTTACATCCCTGAATCTCTCACGGCCAAAACACACCAGATGCAACTTCAGTCCAGCTCCGCTCCGCCACAGCACCAATCAGATAGCTTTCTACTCAAGTCAGCGAGTCAACTCACACTGGATCTGCTCCGCTGTGGTCTGGATGCGTGACGCTACACAAGTCTCCTATTTTTGCCAGATGCCAGAGCAGCAAGGGGTTGATTTACAAACAGAGATTGAGCAAGACACCAAACTACCAAAAAACACACCAATGACTTTCAAAGTAAAACAAACTGCGGTATTTATCTAGACTGCAACAAAAAAGTGACATCATGAGTGGAGCCAGACCAGGAGTCAACATGATTGAGGTTTTACAGCCCAACATGAACCAGGAGAGGCTCATCATCGGGATGGGAATTGAGGGAACCCAATTCCCACCAATGTGCAGGACTGAACACAGGTCAGTGTGAGTTGATGGATGAGAGAGAACGCAGTCAAGACACAGCAGAGTGGAGCTGGACCGGAGATGCATCTGGTGTATTCACACTGGTCCTTAAACGTGATCAGCAAACATGGGAACAGATGAAGAAGAAGAATGTCATGTTGATCTGCTTCTCTAAGAGGCTTTTAAACACATCTGTTTGGATAAAATCTCAAAGAGGCTCTCTCATCAGAGTCTCATGTGATTTTTTTTTTCTGCTCCTGCTTTTGCCCAAACTAAAATCTTCCACAAACAAGCTCTCAGGCAGAAAATATATTAATTATTTATGTGCATTTATTAAATGAAATCAGACTTTAATAAAAAATGAATAAATAAAGTCCTGCATTAAAAGTTTGGATAAAGCTTTGATAAAAAGCTTTTACCTGCCTGAATTATTCACCTCAAATCAGGAGATATGACCCATCATCAATGTGAGCAACCATTCGTTAAATTGAACTCTTACACCGCAGTCCCTGTCTGCTCAGATGGCGTTACACACATGATGAGTCCTTCACACAAGAGAGGAAATGTTGAGATGAATCCTGTTCTCTTGATAAATCAGAAAGTTAAGTAGTGGCACATTCACTTTCCACTTTAAATCATTCCTCAGTAAGTGCTGCAGCATAATGGAAGACTACTTATGAGCCTTCAGCGTGTACGTGCTGAGCTCCTCCTTGACTTAAGATCAAATGACGGTGTGAAGAGGAGGATGTATAGTATGGATGTAGAAACAATTTATGATGGAGATCTCTTTCACTCTTTATTCAAGCTGTCTCAGTCTTATAACTCCCTCGTGTTTAGTGTTATATCTCTGCATACAGAAAGAAGTTCAGCCTCTTCTTTACACAGGCCATTAATATTACACAAAGCAGAATACGTGTGTGTGTGAGTGTGTGCAGACTCACCAAGGGCAGGCTCAGCGCAGTCTTTATACTGCTCAGGTGTGCAGTAAGAAGCATCACCTGAGGAGAGTTTAAGAGAAACACAATCAGTCGATCGATGTTAAAACATGAAGTGATAAACAAACAGCTGATTCAACAAACAATACCTGAGCTGCAGCACCTTTTTCCTGCCAGACATACCGTCTCATGGCCTTTCTGTGTGCCAGCTCTGTATCCAGTATTGACTTGTCATATCGATATCAGGCCTTTGTTTTTTTTATTCTCCTGCTGGTGTTATAGCTTACCGGGCATGTGCACCATCCTGCAGTTGCAGTTCTCAACGATGTATCTGGTTTCACAGTCGATCCTGCAGGCGGTTACGCTGTAGACCTGGAAAAACCCCGACTCCAGAGCCTTGGACTCACACTCTCCCCACGGAGGAGGCAGGTAGGTCAGCTGTGGGTGAGAGAGGAGGCGCAGGGTGACTGTTTGAGACTGTTACAGACAAGACATTGTGCACTTTTTAAGCTGTTTCAGAGCCAAATTCATCAAAACTGACACACTGGGGCTCACATAAATTTATTGACAAAATCTTATTCAGCGTTTCGCTCTCAGTACAGGCTGTGAATCATAAACACTCTGTCTGAAGCCTCCTATTCAGCAGATTGTTCCTCTGGAGCCAGAAGTGACCAGTATTAGAAAACAGGATGGGTACACATTGTTACGTCTCCAGTGACACAAAGTGAAGCTTTACCTTATAGCAAACCTGCTTCAGTCATCGTTTTCTCTACTCAACTGGACCCCATGATATGGAAGAAAGTGATCCTGCTTTGAAAAAGTCTTGTTAAGGAACAGTGAGCTTAAATTCATTGAAAAACACATGTCGATTTCATCTTCTGGTTTCTTTGAAACCAAAGACTGTACAGTAGATAGACGTGGTCCAGTGACGTCACACCTGCTGGTTTCACACTAGGCCAAAGATGGAGGCTGAACTTGTCACAAGCGGGCCACTTCAACCGTTGGAACAACTGCACTTCTCAAAATGAATTATTTACAGTCATGTTTGTCTCCTCTTGCGAACTTGCTGCCAGACACCTGAGAGCGCTTCTTCTCAGACAGCTGAACCACATTTTCTCTGAGGGAGGAGGATCAGCTGAAACCCTCGGTATGACTTGATGGACATCATGAAGTCTGGACCTGTTCTTTGATTCACCTCCTGGTCCTTTCTTGCTCTCTGGAACATATTTTTGTTGTGTTGACAGCTCTTTCTGTAGCTGTGCAGCTTGTTGTGTCTGTTCACCTCCCTGGTACTTTACATTCTGCTCCACGTTCAGTGAATAATGCTGCGTGAGGTTATACTCCTGAAGAAAGACAACTTTCCACAGGTGTGAATCACCTTAAACTGGACAGAAATAAAAATTCTCCCATTCCTCCTGAAACACTCTGTGCCTGATATCAACCTTTCTTTTGGCCTTTCAAAGAAACATCTTGATTAAGCAACGTTTTGAAGATGGTGGCAGCGTGACAAGTATGTTTTTTTTCTGCTTGGATCGACACAGAAATTGAATATTTCTTCCTCGGGCTGGGAAATATATTGATTAATTATTGACCCGATTAATGTTTGAAAAATGTACATTTTTCATGATTGTAGGCCCTGTCAGTATTGCACAAACACTTTTAAAGGCTTGTATTTGTTTTTTAAAGAAGATTAAATATTGATCAGAGAGTTTCATGTTAATATACGATGAAAATACTCAGCCCTGAGTGTTTATGTCAAACCCGCCTACGTTTGAACAACATAATCAACATTTTTATGACACACACTTTAACTCTAAGAGGGAAATTCATCATTCCCATTTAGTCTGGGAAAAAATTTTGACAACAAAGAGGCAACACTTGATTTATTTAATTTTTGTATCACTGGGAGAGTTTTGTTTTATTTATTTATTTATTTTGAGAGGGGAAACAATAAATTAAAATCGTAAATCAAGTGTTGTGGGAAAAAATCAGGGATTTTATTTTTAGGCCATATCGCCCAGCCTTATTTCTCTCCTGGTCCCAGCAGCAGACAGGGCCATGAACAGGGTGGGTTGGATTTCACTATGAATCCAACCGATCGAATACGTGGTTATTTTATAAACAAATCTACTTCCTGTACAAATTTCTGAGCAAAGAAATACAATTTTAAAGCAAAAATCATTTCAAACACTCGCTTGTACAATTAAAAATGCGTTCTTTTTTTTTTTCCTTCAACCAAGGTTACCGAATTCTGTCAACCAATGAAGTCACTCCATGCTGTCCATCAGATAGAATGGAGAACAATTAGCCTTTAAACCCTAAGGTCCTCCAGTTGGGGGACTTTGATAAAACAAAACACTTATCAGATATAAATATACTGCACATCAGAATAAACAGGAGAAAATCAGCTACAAATGCCATATGTCACTTGAGTTATTTAAATTTTCTTAAGTTCATCTTGATATGGGAAAAAGGAGTTTTAGATATGCGGCTCATGCAGCATGGAACCTGTCGCAGGAGAGTTTGGGTCTAAAGGAGCAGGTCTCTTGACAATTTTTAAAAGTCGACCAAAGGTGTTGGAGGATGATTCACTGGACTGTAAATGACTTGATGGCTGATTTTTCTGATGCTACTCTGGATGTGGTGGATCTGCTTTTGACATTGTTTTGACAAACATTGTGTTGTTTGTCTGTGGTTGTGTTTTGTGACCTGCTGCTGTCTTGGCCAGGACACTCTTGTAAAAGATTTTTTTAATCTCAATGAGGCTTCCTGGTTAAATAAACTTTAAATGAAAACAAATAAACAAAAATAAAATTCACAAGTGTTCCCATTATTATGACACCAGAATGATACAAACATACCTCACAGATGCTGAGATATACTCTTTTCAATCTGTGTATGCCATTTTTCTAGCAAAGACCTAAAAGAGGCCAGGGCTTAAAGGGTTAAGGCTTTTGTTATGGGTGTTGTCAAACAAGCAGTTATAATCAGCTCCAGCATGGCGGACAGGATGATTATTCAATGTTAAAACTTATTATTTCTTCACACTGCTTCTTTTTTGTGTCTACATCTGACACAAAACATCAACAGCTTTTGTTGTTAGCTGCCATATTTCCATTGGTTATGGGTAAAAAGGAGAACCAAATAAGGAAATTATTCCATTAGGGAGAGCATCTTAGGTTAGAATATGATGAAAACATGTTGAAATACTTTAAAAACAGGAGTAATGAAACCAGATACTGGGCTCATCCACACAAAGCTGCTGCAAGAAAATAATAATATGAATTTTTTAAGATCTTTAAAAGGCTTTTAAAGGATGGCTTTCAGAACTTTTCAACTTTCTCTTGCAAATGTCTTGCCACCACACAAGCTAGCTGAGAAAATCCATGTATTGAGCCCAAAATGTAAACAGATCCTGACAGCAGCTCTCACAATCGCACTCCTTATTCCCTGAAACTTGTCCAATACCCAAAAGAGCCTCCCATCAAACTGGGCTGTGCAAAAAACAAGTCAACAGATAGCCAGAATCTGTCACAGAAATCCCACAACGCACGGCAACATGAGTGCAAAAGACTCCAAATGTCCCCCCTCCCATGCTCCTGCTGCTATGAAGACCGGGACAGCAGATGAGGAACGAGGGGCGCTGGGCAGAGCTGTGTGGAGGCCCATCTGCTCCACAACACAAGCAGCAAGCTCTGGCTGCTCTCTCCTTTTCCATCACCCACCACTCCTCTGCTCCTCTGTCCCCCTCATTGTCATCACAAGGCTGTTTCTGCTGCCAAAAGAGTCGCTTTTTCAGGGCAGAAGAGGCAAAACACGACAACCTGCCAGGTGGAATGTGGCTGCAGTTCGTCTGTTAGCGCTGACAAAACTTCCAGTGGAGTCGTTTCTCTGCTTCCAGTGAGTGAGGAGACACAATCACTCCACTGAGAGTAAGACGGGGAACTAAAAGTAAAACTGTCCCAAACAGCAATCCAGAAAACTGTGCTTTAGTGTCAAATGGCTTTAGGCATGGACTCTGTGTACGAAGACTTAGTTCTTCATTTGAAAGTGTCGCCCATGTGGCTCTCTGTTGGCCAGCAGGGAGGTTTATCGGTTGCAATCACAGAGTGTTCAAAAAACAAACTGACAAGAAATCAAATCCCATCAAGATCAGAGAAAAAGGTTTGTTTATCCCCCACTTCTGGGTCCAAACAAACAAAAACAAACAAACAAAAACAAACAAACAAAAAACCAAGATGAGAATGTTTACAAACAAACTTTGAATCATGGTGGCTCTATCCACCTTTGACAGTCGATGGCTTCAGGCCATTTCACAACACGCCTGGAACGTCTTCATCGGTAATTAAACATGCCGTCCCTGATGGCAGCAACAAGCGCTGCTAATGAATACCGACATGCAAGCGCTATTAATTTATTTAAGGGTCTTAAGAGACAATCCTTAACCTTTACAATCACCTTCAAACCTCTGCTAATCTTCTCTTCAGGCCTAATTAGAGTCAGCTCAGGCTGATTCCAGATCTGATTATTTTCTCTGTAATCAGATAATCCGAGGTGCTCAATATCACTTTCCAATGAGGTGAGACCTGCTGACCTGATTATGGTCTATGTAATAAGAGCTGATGCCTCTGCCCCCACTCAGTGCACTATTAATCAATGTACCATTCCCCTGTCAGACCGGGCTGTGCTTTAATTAAGCTTTACAACTTGGTCAGCAGGGACTTTGTTGGAAAAAGTGGGACTGAGAGCTGGATGGTTTATAATAAGGTCATCGTTTTACTGCTACTTGGGCGAGCTAAAGAGGACTTCCTCATCAAAGAAGAAGGTCACAATTTTTCTCAAAGTTCAGGCTGCCATGTTCTTTTTTTTCCCTCCACGTCTTTCAGCCCGACTGAAACATTAAGATCCTGAGCTTGAAGCAGGAGGAAGAAATGAGGATAAAACAGTTATTTTTCCCCTCCAAAAAGATGATTCTCTCCAGCACCCTGGGCCAACCTGACCTTTTCTCTTCAGTCCGATTCACAGAGTGAAATGTCTTCATCTGGAGAGCTACAGTTTGATTTGTCTCTGTTTGAGCTCTAAAGACTCATTTAATCTACGTCCCATGCTCTTAGGCAGATTGAGCTCACCTGAAACGTGTTAAATCCTCTGCCACAGGCAGACTGATTGGCAACCACTGAAAACATCAATAAATCAAGAGTTTAAAAACAAGATGAACAAACAGTAGGAGGCTCCATCCATCTCTGCTCCAATCATTACAGCAGCAATTTCTTTTTGCCCCATTTGAATGTGCGCTAAGCTTAGCTTAAAGGGAGGAAACAGAAGGGAACACTTCACAGCAGGAGGGCTCTTCCCTCAAAGAAAGTGTAGCATTGCATTAATTGGCCTGAGCTAAATTTGCATCCTGGTACAGAGGGGCAGAAACCTCTCAGTGGGCAAAGACAGGAAAGCCTGCCAGTCACAAAACTGGGCTGAGTGATGCGTAGAGACAGAAACCCTGGAGGATCATTACCCAGAGGCCCTCAGCACCTCTGGATAGATCTCCTCCTCTGCCTGCTGCGGAGGTGACTCACTGTGTCGCTGCAAAGCACAAAGCTGGCACAGTGAGAGAGAGTGTGAGAGAGAGCGTGAGAGCGAGAGAGAGAGAGAGAGAGAGAGAGAGAGTGTGACAGAGAGAGCGAGAGAGAGAGAGCGAGAGAGAGAGAGCGAGAGAGAGAGAGAGAGAGAGAGAGAGAGAGGAGGTTTCAAATAACATGATTTTATTTTGCTGACGTTCATTGTGCTGCATGTTTATTTTAGAATCTGTAATTGCAGTCACTGTCACGACGTTTGAATGATCTTGGAAAATCACTTCACAGAAAGTACTGAAGGGTGTGTTGAGATGGACTTTAGACCTCGTCTCACTCTCCAAGTTATTTTCACATAGCAATGAACACATTTGGACAAAGTGTTCTGGAGTTTTGTTTCTCATATTTAGATTCATCTTTGTGTTTATTCTAATTTAAGTTAAACTTCTGATGATGTAAGTCTTATTAATAACAAGATGTAGAACTCTTAGAGCAATCTTTTCCCAGAAGTACCTCGTTCATTTCTGATGCAAAGTCTTAAGTCCTTTTCTGCACATATTAAACATAAAACCTGAGCACATATTCACATTAACATAAAATCTTTTTTCCCCAGGAGTAGTTTGGCTTCTGTCAGCGCCGCGATCCGTCAGCTTGAGCCAATTCACACTGGATCCGTCTGTGGAGCGGAGCGCAGCTCAGCGTGCTCTATAGCAGCTGGACGCCCAAGATCACAAAATCACAGAGATCCACATGTTCCCACTGGAATCACAACCCATGACAACTACTTACATGATAATTAATTACTATGCTAAACTTCAGCAATTCAGTCCTTCCCTTTTAGTTTCTGTTGGTGTCCTTATATAAAGGATGTGTTGTATCATATATAATTATAAGGTTTTCCACCTCCAATATAAACTTTTCCTCGTCCAGGGTGTCAGATTTCCTCTGGGTCTGACCCGCTGATGACTGCTGGTAGTTTTAATATACGAGGATAATTTTACGATCAACAGTCTGAACATGGTCCTTTATTTTGAAAAGACCGGATACTCTGATCGTTTTTTGTCTGTTTTCCTGTTTGGTACGATCTGCTCTGCGGAGATTGACGCGTTTCTTCAGCGTACTCCAGCAAGAATAGACTCGCAGCGGAACAGCCGCAAGCAGCTGTTGGTAGCACGCGTCGGAGACGGACCGCAGTGCAGGGAGTGTGAATGCACTGATTGAATTGAATGGCAGTGAAGTAGAGCGTAGTGCGCGGCGCTGACGGACCGCAGCGCTCACGCTGTATGTGTGAATTTGGGGTAACATGAGTACATCAATAAAATAATCTCTAATTCCATGTTTTCCACAAATGTGTTTGTATCTCAAGCTTCTGGTCAGGCTCTTATCTCACACTGTAGTTCCCATCGCTACTTGGTAACCTGTACACAGACTCAACAACTTCCTTATCTCTGAGGAGTTTTTTGTAGAGGTGGGCATATCAATATCAATATTGATAGTTTTGATACCAAGGTAAGTATTGGTATCAGGTCGATACTTTTGTTGCAGTATCTCTTCTATACGTCCAACAAATTATTAGTATTTCCTCCCACAGTTCATGCGAGTGCAGCTTCTCCACAAGTCTGTCTGCGAGAAGAGAAAGGCTGTGTGGACTTTAATCACTGCGGCTGAGAGGGACACTGCTACATGTGATGTGTGCAAGAAAGTCATTCACCACTGTGGCAACACCAGCAGCTCACTCCGAGAACTCTGAGCTGCTTAAACAGGAGATCCCCAAACCCAAGTTATTCTTTTATATTGTTGTAGGTAGTTGATTAAAACACATTTTTACTTGCCTAAAAATCTTTGTCCTGATTTAAAAAAAACAAACAAAAAAAACAATAAACTAACT
Source organism: Labroides dimidiatus (assembly GCA_030710495.1). Taxonomy (NCBI): domain Eukaryota; kingdom Metazoa; phylum Chordata; class Actinopteri; order Labriformes; family Labridae; genus Labroides; species Labroides dimidiatus. The sequence goes on from CM061163.1 coordinate 7,778,750, forward strand.
AAAGCCAAAATCAGAAAAATATTCATTGATCATGTCATTTCAAGTGAAAGTATCAGCATCTGTATCAATATCATTATCAGTGATATTAGCCTTGTATTTGCTCGGTACTGGATTGATACCAAAATTCCCAATATCACCCATCCTAGTCTTTAGAGAGCTTCAAATTAAGACTGATGCCTTTATAGGATCTCCAATAGCAAACTGAACTATTGACAGGAAGACTGACGTCCTGGATGTGGAAGATTTTGAAGGCCGGGTAGGTGCGAGGTAAACCAACGTGTTTATTTCTTCAGAAAATCTGACAGCTTGACTCCAGCTGGTGTGTATGAGTGAAATGTTTTTGTGAGTTAAAAGCAGGAAAAGGTGTAGGATTTACAAACACACTGACAAACGTAGCTCATAACCTTGGTTAAACTGACACGACTGAGAGCAGTCACAATATGAAGTCGTGCTCACTGAAAACGGCTCAGTTTAAGCCAAAAGAGAGGAAACCAGAGGAGGGGAGGAAAGTGATGTGCATCAGGAGTCTCTGAGGACAAAGTAAAGGCTCTCCACATGAAATGCTTTTGGATGTAAACACCTTTGAGAACTGCAGGCTTTAATATCAGCCTTAATGGAACAAAGCTTCAGTCTGATTGAGTGTGAGCATAGAACCTCTGTGCACCAAGGTCAGATTCACTGACAGAGAGGATGTCATCAATTCTGAGTCCACGTTCACCAGGACACATAAGGATCTGACTCATGACCCAGAGAGGGAAATGGGACACATCCAGAAACTCACTCACATGCACACACGTAATCCCATCATGTCTGCTACTTGTTTATCAAGAAGGGTTTTTTTATTTATCTCTGAGCGTGAGGATAAGAAGGGAAAAAGCAGCACAAGGGAGAGAAATGATAAAGAAAGCTTTTAAGTGTGTATCAGTGGAAGTTTAGGGAAGAAACACCTACCCTCTGCTCCTGTGTGGCCACAAAAGTCTGGAAGCCGGGGGCCACGCCGAAGCCCAGCTCGTGAACGAAAGGGGGCTCCGCCTGGCTGTGGATCTGCACCCGAACACCTGCCTCGAAGGCTGTGTCTTCTGCAAAGGAGGAGATAAATGTGCAAAAAAAAAAGGAGAAGGTGTTAATCATCTTAAGGTCAAGCTCAGGTAAACTGTGAGATTCAGAGAGTCAAAAAAAAACAGGCAAAATTTCCCTCTTAAACAACCTCTGAGTGCTGCTGACTGATCATCATTATTACTGTTGTCCCATTCGTCTGGACATCAAACATGTAGTGAAGGCCACTTTGTGCGGAGATGAAAGGACTTTTCATGGCTCTCTGTTGGAGAGTCACAACATTTGCAGGGAAAGGAGAGAGCTCAGTCTTTGAAGAGATCGATAAAGTTCTCTCTCCATGTCCTCTCATTCAGAGCTTTCCTTCCAGGACATTCAATCAAAGCTTTCACTCTCACGGCCAATCTGCCGGACACCTCGAGGTGCTCTGCAACCGAGACAGCGCAGCCTTTGGGCATGGCCAGCCTCACAAATCAGCTTCGGCGCCTTCGCACTGAGGGATGGACCAAGGGGTGAAACTTGCTTTATTTGGCTGAGTGAGTGTGAGGAGTGAGAGAAACACTGACTGTCTGAACAAGATAATCAGTTTGTTTTCGGTCTGAAAACAAGAGAGAACGTGTGTGTGTGTGTGTGTGTGTGCATGAAAAACATGGCAGATATCTCGGTGTGTGTGAGAGGAGTGCTGCAGGGGAGCTGTATAATTTCTGTGTCCTGCCCTGTCCACTGTGTAAATATAGCATCATGTCCTGTGTAATAAAGGTCTTGTACGAGCATGCAGCTTCGTGTCTCATCCTGCCCTGTTTGGCTCTCTGACGTGTCCTTTTTAATGTGTTTGCTGTAAACAAAGTGACACACGGGGAAACTCAACCGTCGCACAACATTTGTGATTCCTTAAGATGTCACAAGCTGCTGTCAAAAAGCTTCCAGCATGGTTTTAGACCACATTCTGCTCAAATATAGCAGAGAAAAAAACATTCATGGGGTTTAAAGTGATGCTGTCCACAAACTTATTCCCATTTTTAGCCTGGATTAAAGTCATTAACTCTAAATTTAACCAGAAAGAATGTGAAATGTCTAAAACAACCAATAAGCACCTTCCCACACCAAAAATTGCACAGTTTGACGGCTTTATCAATTAAAGCTAGTATAAGTAATTTTTTACCTTGTTTCAATCTAGGCGCCCCCCAGAGGACAAAACAGTACATCTTCTTTTTTTGCTGATCTCATCCTCAACTTTTCTCACTCTACATCTCATCCAGCTTTCTTTCTTTTGTCAAATGTTGTACTTGCTGAGATTTTTTTCTTTAACAAATGTAAACAAAGTCGGTTTGTGAGCGTGCAAACAATCATCTAATCCAACCCTATTAGGGCTGCAGCGATACACTGATTTCATGATACGATATTTATCACAATATTCAGCCAACAATAGGATTTGATATGATTCAATACGATTTCATACACTTAAATCATTTTCTGATAGATCTTAAAGGGACAGTGTGATTTTGGTGACATCTTGACCGCTCCATTGACTTATATTGATTTAATTGAACTGAAAACTGGAGGCATCAGTTACACAATATGTGGCTCTGACTCCACAGAGACAGAGTCTACAGCTTGCAAATGCTGGACAAAAGGAATCAAAGATGCGGTTAGAAAATTGGTTTCCTTTAATTGAAACAGAGCAAACTGTAGCTTACAAGCCTTTGAGCTGTGTAGTTGTGGGAACAACTGTCATTCCTGTCCAGAGTTGTTTGTTTTTGGTCACGTCACATCTTGTTTAGTTTCTCAGTCAGCATTACCTCGTCCGGGTGGGGACGTTTTAGGTGCGCTCATAGGTTGGTCGTATTTCCAGAGTATTTCACATTTGTGTGACACAGCTTGCACACTGCTGACCTTTGATCTAAATCAACCCCGTCCTTCTTCATTTTAAAACCAAAGTGCTCCCACACCTCTGCTTCTAAGCATGACAGTGCTGGAGTTATATTCGCCACCATTTTCTTGATTCTCCTCTCTTTGACTTCTTCTGTGTAAAGACAGCATCTAGATGAGTAACTTGCAAGAAATGCTCCAATACAATACACCAGCGGCTGGTTGACCTAATCACTCATCCTGCAAAGCGAACAGGGTGAGGGGGAGGGGGGGCAGGGAGCAGAGTGCTGGGCGGAACAAGAGGGATTTGAATAAGACTTAATGTATCGATACTTGTGGCTGATAAATCGACACTTTCTAGGAAAAAAAATATTGATTTATATTGCAGGATAGAAAAAATGTTCAGCCTTATAACCTGTACTAAGTCTTTGCTCTCAAAGTATCTATAAATATCAAAAACAATCCAGTTTCAGACTTATTTGCTTTACTGTAGTCTCTGAAAGACATCGCTTTTAATTTCTGGTGTGTTTCTCAAGTTTTAAATTTTCCTTTAAACAGATTTAAATCATCGTGCTGGAACTGTTGCCTTTGGCTCTCTTCGGGCTCTAGTAGCTTGCTGTATTTTGCTCGAAGTGTCGCTGTGAACGCACTCCTGCACTGTGAACACTGATCTCACTGCTCTAAATTGATCCACAGCAAAGGTCTTAACAAAGCTAAAACAGAGCGATTGAGTTTAATCACACTTCAGGATGAAGTTGTTGTTTCTTTGTGGAACTTAATGGTGCTTTGTGCCCATGATCCTCTTCAGAGAGGGAAAGGAGCCCTCTTAAAACTGTTTCCACAAATCTGAAAGCATATTAAGCTCTTTAGACTGATGGTGGTATTTTAGATTTTCATAATTACAAGAAAACATCGTGCAAAACTTTGAAGAAGCGCCCTGAGAGCTAACTTTTACAGAACATAATTTGCATTACGTGTAGGTTGTTAGTGTTAATGTGGCCTAAACAGTGAAAAGAAAACAACGTTAAGAGCTGTCGCACTAATGCTCGTATAGCAGCCCTATAGCAACACTAAATCTTACATAATCAGCCACTGTTGTCCCCAAAACAATCACAAAAACATAAAAGAGGCAGAATGCTGCACTGACCAACAGATTCCTTCATTACTGCACAAAAAAAACCACAAGAACTGCATCCCCCAGACTGATGTGATTACAACATGAACAGGCAGACTTAGCTTTGATTATGATAAATGAGTGCGTCCTCTATAAGGGCACTGGGAAAAGGAGTTCCTCTAATCACTTTGATTCATCGCACTACTTTCCTCTGCTGCAGAAAAGAGTCGTTTAAGTCCTTTTCAACAACACTGGAGTACAGTGGGGATCAATGCAGGGGTGGGGCTGTGCTTTTCCCCCCCTATTTGGATGAAATAAAGCACGGTAAAGGAAAAGACAAAATCACTTTACAGAATTATATTTTCCCTCAAAGTGCAAAGGATGGGAAAAAAACCTCTGACCTTCAAGTCTTACTGCATATATTTCAAGTTTGATAATTAATGATGCAGCCAACGTCAGCTCTCTTTTGAGTAATTTTTGTGTCTGTTTGGGATTAAATCTAGCCGAGGTAAGGCCTTAAAGTATCTTGCTTTGTCTGACAAATTGCCCATAAACCAGACTAATCAGTTTTATGACATGAAAAAAAGGAACAGAACATTTCAACAGCGATGAGGCTCTTTTAAAAGCTCAAAGGCAACGACTCCTTTGTTTAAAACTTAATCACAGTCTTGTTAACATTTGCAAACATGTTCAGTCCTCAGAGTAAGCAGTGCAGAAACAAACATGGAGGGCACTGGAGACTGCAAAAGGTGAATCTGGTGTTGTTTTTGAGCTGATGATTCATCGCTAAGGCAAGAAAGAGGATATTTGCTTTTCACCCTCTCCTGTCTGCTTCAGGACGCACTGAGAGCACACGTGTTTACACGAGAGCCACGGATCAGAGACGACTCACTGTGTTTGTTTTTACCCCAGTTATATCAGCTCTGCTTATCAGACAATGATCAAGTGGATCATGTTAACTATGTTTGCTGTGTCCGAATCACTGATTTAAAGTTACTTTAGGTTTCATCATCACCATCACGCTCATTTAACTGTGAATGACTCCACAGAGTGAGCGAGGCAGACTCAGCTAAGATCTACTGCCACACTCATAACTCAGACCTAGTTGCTCGGTGTGACAGCAAATAAAAGCGGGTGGTGTCCTGATTTCACCTCCTTCTTCGCCCACATTATAAGTGATTCTCTCTGTGGGAAAACATGAGAGACGAGATCAGCTGAGGTAAATCAGAAAACTGATCTAAGCTGGCACGAGTGTCAATTTGAAATGTAAAATGCAACCAGCAAGACTTCCTGGTTGTTGCAGGGTGGGAGTTAATGAGCCAGCTTTTATATGGATACCACTCTATACGCTCTCTCTACCCACACAAATACACACACATACACACACACACTTGATGTCCATGTCCAATTTTTTCCAATATCCGTCAAATTTAGAACCAGACATGTCAGATCAGGTCTACACCAGGTGTTTGAAGTGACTGATGTAGCTGATTCCCTGACTTTTCCTCTACTTCACAAGTTATATGTAATATTCAGTTAAACAACCACCAATTTTTCTTTCAATGTGTTTTCTGGATCCTTCAAATGATTTGTTTTCCGTCTCATCTGAAGCACCTTGAACTACCTTGTTGCCAAAAGTTGCGATATAATAGAACGTGCCCTGCCTTGCCTTAGCTTCTCATGTACAGAAAAGAGGTTTGCTCTTCTTACTTTGGGCTTTGGCGTTCAACATATGTACAGATTCACAACTTATATTGCTCAAAAGTGCAATAAACCTAAAAAATAATAATAATAATAATTGTCTAGGTTGTGTACCATGAGGGTCATCCTCGAGTGGGTGGAACAGGTTTGAGTCCAGCCTGTGGCATGTTTCCCATGTCCTTCCCGGCTCTCTCCCTGTTTCCAACTCCATCCACAGCCCTTTCTTCTCTGATTAAAAGCCCCCCCTCAAAAAAAAGCTTTAAAAAGCCTTTTTTTTTCTTCACAAATTTAACAAAATACAGAAACTGCATAGCTGTATCCCTCTTTGGTACCACGGGAAATTTATTTTGTGTCTGTACATAACTTACTTTTTGAGATGTAGTCAATTTTGTAACTCCTAAAAAAAACCAGTGCCAAATTTGCAAATAGGAAACATTAACATCAAAACAAACTATTTACAATAGTGTTCTCAAATTTCTAAGTTGGCCAGATACTTAAGAACACAAAAAGTACATTTGAAAACAAAAGAAAGCTCATTTTGACTGGGTCGAAACTTCAGAGTAGAGGAAAACAAATGACAGCTTGATGACATTTATTTCAACACAGGAAGTACTTCAAATACCCGAGGTCTCGTTTATACCATCACGTCAATGAAAAAGCACTCTGAGACATGATGAATGTGTGAAATGTTAGCGTAACTCCCCTGATTTTACACGCAGAAGAATGATCGATCTATCTTATCTGGTTTCAAAACGACTGCCGATCAAAAATGAATATGCATAGAGTGCACTGAGGCGCTACGCTGGGCTCTGTAGGGTTAAACCACATCCTTCTTTTACTAAACATGATTTACATTTTCTGTGCTGCATATTCACAAGCTGAGACAGCAACAGAGAAATAATTCATAACAAAGATGTCATATTTGCATCCTTTCCACAAAATGTTATCCTTGTAAATACGCTGCTGGGTGCAGATTTACTCAGCCATGTGCAGCCATCAGGAAAAACCACAAAACTACAGCTGAAATGATACAAAACCTCCCTCTAAATAGCAGAGAGAGACAGAGTGTCACTGACAGCTGGAGTTCACTCAGATCAGCATGAATTAAAGATATATTCTTCAGTCTCCTATATCTTAAACAGCCTTTCATTCACTGAGGTACGACGGTGTGGTGCTCCTCAAGGAGAGCATGAGTTCGCAGCCCACATAAGCAAACATAAAACTAATAAAAGGATAAAAGGATCAAGGTCTCTTCACTTCCACTTGGCATTCAGTTTAACCTGTTGTCGAACAAACATTCCTTCTGCTCCTTTCAGATGCCTCTCAGAGTGCTTTTAACCAGCGCTTTGCTTTGATTTAATAACAGCCGACACAAAGAGCGCAGATGCAAGGCGAGATTTTAGCACTGCACTCAAATGCTTGTCAAGCTCTTCTTGCCTGTTTGCCACATAAACTTGGAGCTTAGATCCAACATGATAGATGACACACTGACTGGGAAACAAAATAAAAAAGGAGACGTTCAATGAGGTGGAAGCAAACAGAGCAAAAACGAGGAGATTAAAAGCGACCGTGTAACATTCTCCTTCATTTTCAGAGAGATTTCTTCGTTCAACAGCCCAATAAGTCTTTGCAGAGCTCCTACATTCTGCATCACTCCTTCAGTGTTTCAGTTTAAAATAGACTCAGTGGGTGAGCTTAATGTTACTGGTTGCCTGGGAACTCCGAAATGTCAGGATTCAAAGTTTACTTTCTGTGCACAAGTGCCAACGTGATCTAAAACAAAGCTCTGTGATGTGCCTCATTTAAGGGAAAAAGGATGTTTCGGAGTCTGTGCTATAAGGAGAAATAAAACTCCAATGCCATGACGCGTTGACAGGCTGTGATGCCTTTGAAGGGCTTTCCTCCGCACTGCAAACATTTTGTATCTGCGCTGATGAAGGGAAACAGGCGGTGGATGCTGACTGTGTGCGCTTTGATCAAGACCGCCTGATGAGTGTGACACCACGGAGGATAAAAAAACACTTCATATGACTTTTCAAAAGCAGGTCACTGCATAGCAGGAGCTGAGCTGATTCCAAACCCAGCAAGAATGAACGTCTGAAGCACATTCGTGCTCATAAATCCAGACATGTACGAGGAATTCGTATGTGAGTTGGTTAAAGACTATTCTTTAACGGCCAAAATACACCAGATGGATCTCCGGTCCAGCTCCACACCGTCACGGCACTGGATCTGATAGCTTTCTATTCAAGTCAATGTGTCAACTCACACCGGATCTGTGCCATTGGGATCCAGCTGCGTCCCTGCTCCGGCAAGTTGGAGCCAGATGCATCAGATACACAAGCCTCCCGATGCTGGAGCTGTGACGTGTCAGCCAGACAGGAAGTTGGGCACAGAAACCACCTAATAACACCCAGTGACTTTCAAAATAAAACAAACTGTGTCAAAACCAGATGGTATCTAGCTTGGCTACAACAACAAACCGACACAATGAGCGGAACCAGTCCCAGCCCAACATGAACCAGTTGAGGATCATCATCGGGGTGTGAATCCAGGGAACTCCTTGGTCTGTGACTCCAGCTGTCTGGAGACGGTGTGAACTGATGTCTGCAGTCAACACACAACAGAGTGAAATCAGACCTGAGATGAATCTGGTGTATTCCCGGCGTAACACTAACCAACTTCTCTTCTCTCACCACACGGTTGAGAATGAAATAAATAAGAATCAGGTTTTTGCAAAGTCTTAATCTCACTGTTTGACCGAGCAGACTTATATCGAGACTCAGAACCTGGTCTGGAACTCAAAAACCCGACTGTAACTGATCAGCTCAGTGAAAACAGCCCTGTTGAAGCAGGTCAGGTCAAACCTTCTACCACCAACTGACCAGAGGATAAAAGTGTGATATAAAGGGATATATGCAGCACAGTTCGCTGGAAGCCCCTGCTCCTCAAATGATCAGAGTCAAGAAATGTTCAAGCCTTGCCGCGACCCAGAGCTGAGTGACGACCTGTCAGGTTGAAACATCACTGCAGTTTCCTGGGTGTCCAATATTTGGAGAATTGCATTTTTAGAAACGTTTTAAGATCAGTTGTCAAAAATTAATGGTCTCATTCTGAACTCTGAACAAACTTCTCAGGTTCATCAGGGCTGTGGTCTATATTTTGGACCTGGGAAGACCTCTGCCATTCACTACGATCACCCGTATACAGCAAATGAATTCCTTTCTAAGGAAAGATTTCAAGTTCACTTCTTGGAAAAACAGTAAAGCAGATATTCCGGCCTCCTCTGATAGTCAGAATCCAAACTGAGACATGTAATATTCCCTCAATCTTTTTTTTCTATTAGATATAACTTATTACACTGGCATCAAAGAAACAAACCTGGCATCTGAGCTTCATACACTTATTTCTGAATTTCAGCAGGAATCCTATCCTGTATTAATCTACTGGTGTCATACAGTCTATATCACTTCAATTAATTCCCCAATAAGCTTCCTGAACTCAGTCAAAGTTCAGTAAAATATAAAAACAACTTCCAGATTGCCACAGCAAGAATGGAAATGACTGACGGACCCTCAGGTCCATCCATTATTCCCATCACTGAGCGGTTCAGTCGGCCACTCATTGAGGAGAGAGCAGTGTATCCAGGCAACGGGCTTTCTGTTTCTCTTCCTCCACTCAAACTTAGATCCATCTTGTTCATTTTTTACTCCATGAAGCATGCTGTTTTTTTAATGTTTGTCCAACATGATAAAGTGTGGGGGAGAACCATGGCTGCCCTGCAGCTGCCCGGTTGGAGCAGACTGCTAATGGAACCCCAGAGAGTGATGGCCAGCCTCTGGATGATGCACAACGAGAAGAAATAAGAATGAAGAGAATAGAAAAGAGAGGGAAAAAAGATAATTGGAGGGAAGAGGTTGGGGAAAAGTCTGCGTGCAGTTTGTGCGCATCATGTCTGCACAGCCAAAGGACCTGGCTCAGTGGAGGAGACCGCGCTCCCCACTGAGGCTGACTCAGCTCATCTGGGCTAATTAAACCACACAGGGATAAACAAGGGCACTGAAACCAGAGCCTGCTGGGAGACGAAGCGTCACACGCTGGAGTAGAGCCTGTTCAGATGAAAAAACCATGAGTATCTCAGGCCTGAATGGCAGCTGAGGGCCCGTCTGTCCATAGATGAACATGAGGAGGATTGATAGGATTCGGACGTTTTGATGATAGATCTTCTTTAAGTTTGAGCCGAGAGTAAATAAGGCCCATCTGCCGGGCTTCTCCAAGCTTGGCTGGGTTCTTTGAGAGCTCCCCTGTCTGCCTTTCCAAACTGGATCAGACGTGAGAAGGCCACTCAATGAGCTCCACTGTGGACGCACTCAGGCAGCAAGCCTTAACATACTAAATCCACTAACAAGGTCTCTAACATGGACATTAGTATGGAGGATAATGCTTAGCTGAACTGCTTTATAATAAAGATTATAAAGGAGGCTCTGCTGCTTCACTTAAAAGGGTTTTTCATTTGCATTAAGATCACTGAGAGCTCTGAGTTTGTAAAGAAAAATATGATCACAGCTGGTCAGGAAGGGGCCGTGAAGTGCCATGAAGTATTCACAGAAGACGGTGAAGTGTCTACATGGCATGATGGGGCATCTTTTATTGCTTTAGCATCATGGGGAACTTTTCCGTTGCCGCAGGAACTTCTCCTGAGATAGTTATGGATATTTTTAACTCAACATTTACTGTTTCTGATAACTGAAGCATTTGATCTTCAGGAATGTAGTGAGTATGACTCTCTGACTTTAAAATCCATACCTTTAAGTAAAAGCAGTGAAAACAGCCTTGAGCCATATCACTAAGATTGTACATGATATACATTCATAACATCTATAATCGTAGCTGTTATAAGCTAGAAAAAAAAAAAACCTTTTCACACATTTCTGGAGATTGATTGGATTAAAATTCAATCAGAGTTTCTGCTTTTTAACAGTCCCCTGAGTATTTCCATCAGGATTAATTTTGACTAAATTAAATAAAGTGAGTTAGAAAATATATACGTGACCTGAAGGCTTAGCATGTGACTTATTTTGGAAATTATATTTTCGGATACTTATTTTGATTTCCATCATCTTAAATTGACTTTGAAGCTTTCAGAAAAATTAACTGATGAGGTTTGGGTTTGTTTCTATCAAATGCTGATCAACCGAAAGACTGAAAAGAAAGATGGAGACAACAACAGCGTGAGCTGTGAAGAAGGTGTGCAAGCCCGTGTGAAACCATCTTGTATCTGACACGAAACGAATATTCAGAGTGACAGTGTGTTTGCTCAGTGAAGGAAAACACATTGCTAATCTGGATGGAAACAAGTTGTTTATGACACGAAGGACTGACTCATATGTGGAAAACTCTGACATGTCCGCTCGATGTACCGGATACACTGTGAGTTTGACTTCAGACTGCTGACTGCTGTTTGCTGACTTGCATTTAGAGTTTTTATGTATAGCAGGAGGGATCTAAACATGGTCTATCATCAGAGTTGCATTTTACATTGGGATAGTTAACCCTTTAGAGCCCAGTGTAGCGCTGACGTGATGATTTGCAGATGAAGTTTGACAGATTTCAAACCAGATGAGATCGATGGATTGTTCTTTTTGCGTATAAAATCTGAGGAGTTACACGTCATATTTTCAACACGTCCCAGCAGTGCGCTGTTTCCTGTTTCCTTCCACTAATGTTTTTGCAGAAATCCAGTATAAAGTGTAAATACAAAAACATTACAAACAACACCGTAGTTGTTCACATCACTTCCTTCATTTGATGTTTACATTTTTCAGTGATACAGACTTGACATTTTTGTATTTAGAAAAATGTTTGTCAATTTTTTTTTTTTTTGTTTATTGCACTTTCTAGTATGTATTTGGTGAGTCTGGACATAAGTCTGTACTTTTTATTCAAGTCTGGGATATAAGGTTTGTTTTGATATATAGCTAAAGGTTAATTCAAAAACTGACACTACAGCATATAAAAATGTAAAGACATGCCTGGAGACTTGGTATGGCAGGTCATAAAGGGTTAATGTTCCCTCTAAATGTTGATTAAGAAGCATCCATTATCTAATGAAACCACATGCTATAAATGTAATCTCACACTGCATTTAAATGTAACAGAAACTGTTTCTACCTGTGTCCCCCCACACCGGCAGGTACTCGTCTTGTTGGATGTCCAACATGATCTCCAGACCGTTCCCCGTCCCTCCCTTCATGGTGGTGCGGAGCGTCTTTCCTTCCTCTGCTGCGTTGAACATGTAGCACTTCCCATACCTGGTGAACACCTGAGGGGTGACAGACAGAGAGAGGACTTATCAGCGATGACTCTCACACACTAACACTGCAGTCCACACACTTGCTAATCGCACGTTTGAAAAGCCAGATTTTGAGGGTTGGCTCAGATGTAACTGCGCTTGCATGATGATGAGCTTTAATAGGATTTCTCATATTATCAGATGTAAAGAGTTTCATGATGGGATTTCACACTCCAGCAGACAAACATTAACCATCTTCTTTCTTTTGTATTGAACGCAAGAAACTTATCTTAAAACTGGCATCTGAAAATTCTTACACAGAAGCACACACACACACACACAGACACACATTTATGCAACCCTGATAGCGACAGGTATCTCTGGAGTGCGTCTTGCTGTAGGACAAGTCAGGTAATAAAGTCCAGCTGCAGAGAAGCTCTTCTCCTCTCCGACACTATTCACCTTTCTCTCTCTGTGTGGACTTCTGCTTCATATGCACAGCTTTCATCAAGGACAGGCTGTTGCATACCCCGCAGGATCAAAAAGCAGGTAGATAAACAAAGCTAAATGTTTAAAAGCACAATAGCATTACTTATCCTGGTCAATGTGTGTGTTTAGAATATAAACTAACACACACACTGAAGCTATACTGTATGTGGACGCATCTTCCCACACTCACGCCCACGCACCACCACAAACAACACCAAATTACTGCAAAGCATTAATGAATAAAAGATAACCTGAAATTGCAAACAGCAGCCTTTTTCTTTTAATAAAATTATACATACATACATACATACAGAACATCTGTAGCACAGTAAACATGTAAATGAGACTGTAGTTGTATGGTCTCCACTCATGAATAGTTATCCCCTGAACAACCATGACAGTTAGTGGAAACAGGATGATAAACCAGGAGCGGTGATGCCCTCTGGACCCCTCACTGCTGCAGAGGAATTTAAACACCCATTTGAAGTTCTGCCATGATTTACATCTGTGACACTCTGTACATCCTGAATATTTATCAGTGCTGCTTACTGCCGCTTCTCCTCACGCTGAACTTCTCAGCTTTCACTCAGGGATGTGAACGGTGTCGTGCGAACGGCGGAAATCAAATGACTCCACAAAAAAATAAAAAGAAAAGTCTGTGTTGGCGGTAGAGTGAGAGAGTTTGTTGAAAACACTCATCAATAGCTTTTTATAATGAAAATTAGATATTTGCCAAAACATAATGAGACCTAACCTTTAGGTCCAATCTGGTAATTATCTTTTTATTTACTGTTTATTTTGGTTTTCTTTCAAGTTTGGCCTTGATTGAGCTTCTTTCATTCATCAGTTCCAACACTAATAACCTATTAGTCAAGTTTTTAATTAAGAGCTTCTTCTTTCTCCGTCTTTGTGTGACTAGATCCAAGTAATTTCCACTTACTTTGTAAACAAAGTTTCTCAGTTTTAGATTTTATTCAAATTAATTGCTGCCATAATTAAAATCTGAAGCATTTATAAAGTGAATCATCAGTCCTGTGTGGGAGGACAGCTAAGACTTCATAAAACAATGAACAGTCCAAGGACATTCACACATGAAGCCAGAAGTTTAAGAGCTCCCCCTGGTGGCTGGAGAAGGAAGATGTCTCAAACTTTGAAATTAAACATGACAAATAACATTTTGCTCAACAGAAACTCAGGCTCCTTTTGGTTTAATATCTCACATTTGGAGGAGCATGGAGCAACGCTGACCATTTGAAATACAGTTAGAGGCAAGAAGGAAGTAAAAGTGAAGAGTGAGGCACTTTGGGTTACTTGTTTTAAAATTAATACAAGAATAAAGTCAAATTCAGTAATATTTGAGTTTTGTCTCAAGCCTTGCATGAGAAATACTAACACAAGAGAGATACACCGTCATATTTTTATGTGAGGACTTTTCAGAGTGAGAAAATGTTGCACTGGGTTGACTGTCGGGGAAGCAGAGTTTTACCGGATTTACAGCAGGTATTTCCATTTTTATGAGAGCATTTTAGCAGATCAAGGAAAAATGAAAATGCAAATCTTTGCTGGATGCATTAAAAAAAAGATAATAAATAGGACTCAGTGATCAGACCTGGCTTACATTCAAATCAAACATTAGTCAGAGCGTGAAAGATAAGTAAACACGACACAAATAAAGACAGCAAGACATGCAAAGGCTCCTAACACCATGTCTACCTGAAATCATCCAAATGACAAAAGTTGCCGCCTAGAACCACTACCAACAACCTCAGAAGACTCATGTCATAATCTGTTAAATGAAGCGTAACTTTCTGAATGCAGGAAGACAACACAGAGACACAAAAACTTCTTTTCTCAAACCTTTAACACATTCAGCTCAGTGTTAAAGCAGTGACTGCAAAGACAATAGTGCCTGTCAGCCCAGGTCTGAACATCAAGGTAATTAAATGCAAATTTAATCAATGCCGTGCTATTCTAGTATCAAAAAGCCATCCTGCTCAGCCAGCAATGAGAAAACTCTCAACACTGAATCAACGAGCTTTTCCCTCCACATCTCACATTTTTATCACAGCAGCAGACTGGAAGAGGCAGCTGTTGGTCTGCTGTGGAGGAAGACTGATTGTGATGGTTGTAATTACGTGTTAATGTGGATCAAGAGGCACTCAGCTACCAAAATAGGAAGTGTGCCGCCAAAATTGCTACAGTTCTTTCGACTGGAGTTTGATCTATCAAGGCTACCATCCTGAAATATTCTGTCTCGATTGTTCTGAGTGATTGGAAATTCTGAGTCAGGAAACAAAATCTCTCTTCACTTCTGAAAAGCCAAAGATTCAGCACTTGTGCTGAAAAGACAAGAAAACAGAAGCCAAAGAGAAGCACCAATACCTTTTTTATCCTTGATGATTGGATGGATTTTTCGTTCCATGCTCCTCCTCCTTTATTGACCCTTGCCTCTACAGTGGATGGTTTACAGACATGATTGATCGACTTGCTAATGCCATGCTGCAAGAGGTGGTGCGGATCAGACGAGTATGAAGTATCGCATTATGGGTTCATTCACCTATGCTAAACAGAGGTACTCCCAGTTGATACGAATCTACACAAAATAAATGACACACCAGACATTGCTAGAGCGTGTACTGAAGAGGACAGAGGATAAATATTTATGGTGCCATCACTCCTCATTTGCAGGCACAGGAAGTGGTGGGGTTTTACGTTTTTATTTCACACAGGCACAAGGGAAAAGGTTCTGCACTGGTCCTTTACATGACTTTGTACAAAATCCAAACAAAACTGAAAGCGCAGAACCCAGTCTGTAGAAATGCTGTGTCCACATGGCTCACATCACCCTGAGTTCATTAAAATGAAAGTTAATGAGGCTTCATATTGAATTAATTTGTGCCAAAGATGAACCCTCACTGGTTAATTGGTTAGAAACTATTACTCCAACCAACAGATATTCGCCCGTCTGTTATATATTTCTTTGTGTGATATAAGCCCAGACTGGTCTGAATGTTCCTCCCTTGGTGGCATTTTTTCCCTGTCTTTTCTAAGAAACCGGCTCCCAAGGGTTGACTGTCAACATCTCTCTCGCACTTGGCTTTCTTGTGAGGAAAAATAGCTTTCAGGGGGACACGCTCACCCCTTCTTTCACTGCCTTTGTCAAGACTGATGATGTTTGACAGACAAGACAGGGGTCTGGGTCAACATCCCATTAGACCTCACCCTGACACAAAGGACGCTCTGCACCTTAGCTACAGGATGACAGAGACGACCTCGACAGCAGGGTTCTGTTATTTTGAAAATCCTCACGACTGACCTGCTCTCTGTCTCTCGCTCTTTCTCACTTTCTGTCCTGACCTGCCGCCTCCGGTCGAGCTGTCAGATGGGAGACGTTAATGAGTTCTCAAACCTGTCTAGATATGTAGAGTAGCAAGAAGATACTGCTTGGACTGGAAAAAGTGTATGGGTAGACAGACATCCGTTCTAATTTTACAGGTGAACCGCTCCAAGTGAAGGCAAATGGATAACATTGACAGTTAGTGTTAGTGTCTCTAAGTTGTTCTCTCTGCCAATTAAGAAGAAAGTTTCCTCCTGAGAACAAAGCCATGACGCTGTGTCAATTATTTATCATCAACACAACAAAAATGACATTCTGAATTCCCAGGGTCTCTCAATGGAAATATAAGTTCCAACTTGACGAGTCTCAAAGTTAGAAATCATTTAGCAAGCAGAGCACAATTTAATCTTATGAAGCTGAACACGGCTTCACAGAGTCTGTGGAAAATAAATGGTTTGCAAAGAGTGGCTAACACTAGCAGAGCTAGCACCACCAGACTTCAATCCTTCTTGGAGGTTAACATCCAAATTCCTTTGATTCAGTCAACACACAGCTTTATCACCTTGTGCTAAACATCAGCACAAAAAGACTTTAAAGACATCTTTTTATATAAGTTGTAATATTTTCTGATGTCTGTCCCGGTATTAAAATGATTGTATCTCTTTGAAGCACATGGTGCTCAAAAGAAACAAGGTTTTGAAAATCATGACAGTTCTAGTCCTGATTTGAGTGAATGGTGTGAAATTATCTTCCTTTTAGCACCTTTGTCTATCAATAAAAAGCCACTGAAAGTGAGAAACCTGCAGCTGAATCAAAGAAGATGGGTAAAAATTTGAGGTATGTAATGTGGTTGCTCATGAGAGCTGCACACTCTTCTGGCTTGGAAGTGTCTACCTTAAATTGAAATGCAACCCACAAAAAGCAAAAATGATGTCTTAAATAATGATCAAAGAGACTGAAATGATTCAGGCAACAAATTCTTCAAAAACTCGGGTACTAAACTGGATAAATTGGAGCCTTCTTAACTTTCTCTGGAAGTTCACAAACTGAAGGATCTGTTGCCCCCACAACCTACAATTTCACTAGGGATGCACTGAAATGAAAATTCTTGGCTGAAACTAAAAAGAAAGAAACCAAGGCCAAAAAACCAAAACACCGTAAGAAATTACTTTTCCAATTATTAGCACCATTGCATAAATCAATATTAATGCTTCAAATAATCTTCACAGAGATGCCCTTGAGGCACTTTAAAAAAAGGCAGAGATTTTTTCTGTGTCTCTTGAGATGGTTGCAACATTATTTTCAAGACTCTCTGTCAACTCTAGGGAGTGTGCTTGTCTCTCTCTCTCTGTCTGTCTGTGTTTGTGTGTGTGCACGCTCGCATGGTGTGTCTGCGTGCATTGGGCAGAAATCTGCCGTGTGTGATACAGAGAGCAGAGGAGAGTTGTGAAGGCATAAATAAACATAAATAACATGAGGCTATTTAACCTGTTAAGTAAAGAACAAGGTATGTATATATATATATATATATATATATATATATATATATAGAGAGAGAGAGAGAGAGAGAGAGAGAGAGAGAGAGAGAGAGAGAGAGAGAGAGAGAGGGAGAGAAAATAAAGTTTTGATGATGTTGATGTTTGGACTATGGTTGTCTCTTCCTGTTGTTGTTCCTAACTGTTGAGGCCTGCACTGCTTAAATGTCAGGAATGTCAAATGCACTCATTATAAATATCACATAGGTCTCCTCTCTCCAAGCCCGAGGTGGAGGTGAAGAAGGTGTGGAGAGCCGACCTGCAAGTGAAAGACCGGCGCAGCTATACCGCCAATTAAAACATCCTTTGACCAACACATCAGATCTCATTAGCATTCCTCGCTGCCAAAGAGTAAATGTCTGAAAGCGCTGCTGCAAACACAGCATGACCTCGCCTGCTCGCCGTGTAGTGCCGCCCACAGAGTAGAAGTCAAAAATGATATAGCCATTAGCGTATATTCCTGTCATGATGAAAGGTCACTTGTTAGCATCAACCACCCACAAGTCAGCTTCCTTACCATGCTTCAGGGTAATGCAAGGAGCCCAAAGTATATTATGAACAGAGCAAAACAGCTTAGAAAGTTAAAGACTTTTTGCAGCTTTATCTCCAAACATCTGACTTTGTTTGGAGTAGACACTGAGCTATTTTTGTCCCCTCTCAGAGTCCTTGCCAGTCTGAATTCATCCGGCTTTCTTGCATACAATCCTATTTTGTTATCTCTGCGATGCAAACGGCTGGCTGACATGACGCCAAAGAAAACTGGCAGCTTATAGCCACAGAAAGATGATGCTATCTATCTTTTCTTTACTTTGAGCTGCCATTCCCACCGGCCACTTATTATCTCCTGCCGCCATTGTAGCATCAAAGCCATCAAAAAACCCTGAAGTGCAACAACACATTTTCACATTTAAAACCCACTTTGAGCATTCCTGACACAGCAAAGCCATATCTCTGCTCTCCTATATGAAAACTTTACCGTAATGGCTCCCGTGTAGTGTTGCTGCTGGAGGAAATCAGTAAAGCAAAAGACCTGCAGATGAGTCCATTGGGTTTTTAATAGAACTTCCTGTCTACGAATGAAGGTGGTGATTTGGGGAGGCGTTTTTAAGCTACTGCCTGCTGACATTGTTATTACTTTGTGCATCGGGTTGTCCAGGCACTATTACAAAAATGCATCCCTTTACATTCAAAGTACCTTAGATCAGTATTCATATTTTGTAAGGTGACATTTACCGTCACCCTCTTGTGTTTTTCCATTACAGAATAAGCAGGTAATAAGACACTTCTATTGCTCATTCCATTTACTCTGCTGGCAGGCAGGACGTCAGGTGAAAAGCACCGGAGAGTAAATTGAAATGTTAAACACAAAAGTCAACCAACCCGTTTCATCAGTTGTCATATAGCACAGCCAAGTTTCAAGGTTACACGTTCACATGAGCTGCCTATTGTGAGCTGCTGTTGTGCTTTGACAAATCAATATCCATTATGGGAGAGTTTAGTCGGCCTTTTATATCAAAATAAAGCAGATAGGGAGCCTAAAGGGTTGGTGTGTAAGAGGAAAGGAGAGGACTTTTATCCTGAAGGCTTAGAGTTGTAAAGTTTATGAAAAGGGTCTTTGAGCTGCAAGGTGTGCACTTTCTCCGCTGCCTAGAAGTGGTTGTACTGCTGTGGGGATAAATAATGCAGAGGGCTGCTGCATTAGCGACAAGGTTGGCACTGAGTATGGGAAATAAGGCGTTAGTGCAAGCACACACACACGCACACACACACACACACACACACACAGAGCAGACTCCCTCATCATTAAGGCTTTAACACACCACTCCAGTATCTGCACAGCAAGCGCACATCCCATCCAACCGAAACATCCTCACTTCCTGATCATATTTTACGTTGTATTAAACAAATTCTGCCATTAACGTGACATGTTGGGAGGTTTATGGAACCTATTTATCAGCGCACACTAATTTAAGTTTTCCATGCCGGTGTAATATTTTAATTTTACAAGACAACACACGCAGCAATAGTACACAAAGGACTGGAGTCAGTGCTGCCAGAATGGTATTTATGCTCTCAGAGAGGAGGGCAAACGGCGAAACGACGAGGATAAAACCTATAAAGAGAGCCGCCGAGATAAAAATTGAGAGGCGGGAAATGTAGAAAACTAGAAACTTATCTGGAATCAAAAGACAAAACAGCTCTTTGAGTGAATTAAAGCTGCAGAACTCTGACCAAGATTGTTGCCTTCAATTTCGCTTTTGTTTGAAGAGTTCTTGGGCCTAATAAAACAGACCAGAAGATGGTCTAAGAGTCAGACACTTTTATCTTTCTTTTGAGAGCCTGATCGATGACCATCGTGCCTTTTCTCCTCGTCATCCTTTCATCTTTTGCCTTCTAAATAACCTTTCGTGGCTAATACTGCGGCTTCTTTTGAGGATCATTTCCTCGTGTTTCAGGCACCATTAGGATGGAGCAGAGGATTCTCTAACAGGAGCTTGCAGCAGAATCCAGGACGATCAGAATCGGACCACAGTTCTGCAGAGTAATCCATCATTATATACAGCAGCTGCTGGCTGGCCATTATGCAAAGGCTGTGCTATCAGGTTCATAGCTGGTGTGGTTTTTTTTTCTCACTAAGTGACGAGAACACTGATAAAAATCTGGAGTGTGCAGAGCTGGAGTCCGGAGAAGGCTTCTCTGAGTTTGTAAAAGAAACACTCCCTTCCTGCTCTTTACCAGCTCAAGTCCTGCATGCAGAGAAACAAATCTGTTTTCTGCACAATCAAAACCTGTTTTAATAACTCTCTATGAGTCATTAACATCATTGTTATGCAAGTCGTCGCTCAGCTCAGGATTTTTGTGGCACTCACTCGAGGGCATTTGTAAAGTAATGGATGTAACCAGGAGCAGATGAGTTTCTCCACACTAAGATGACCTTAAACTGGTAAAATTTTACCTCGACTTTGCAACACAAACCTTTTCCGAGGCAAATCATTTCAATCTTGATTAACCAACAAAATACAGAAGCTTTTGAATTCCCAGTGGTTTTTAATGTCTAGTAAAAGTTTGCGCCCATATTTCACCTGTTCCACTGATCACAAACTGAGCCTGTCAGAGGAAGCAATGGTTGCGCAGTGTGGTTCAGTATCTTTTAAAGCTGTTTGTCTCATCTCGTCTCTAAAAAACTCAATACATGTCACAGTTTTCATTATAATGTTCATTGTTTTAAGCTTCACTTTGACAGACTTCTCCTCCTTCACTCGATGTTTAACCCTTTGAACCTGAGGGTCCCCAAACCGAGGGACTTTGACGTCACTCTGCAAACACAGCGTGAAATAATGCACTAATCAGGAAAGAGTGTAGTGATCCTGCACATCAAATTAAACAGCAGACCCCGGGCTACACGACTATATAAACCTTTTTTATATGCCACAAACACAACTCAAATAACAACCAAATGAATCATGACATATTAAACTCTGTACAGCTCCACTGTGTCAACCCACTCGCTTATTTAGTGGCTCTACCGCTGCGCCGCTACATGAAGAGCAACACCTCAGATAAAAGCAGAGACTATTGCCTAAAACTGTTGTTTTTAGATGTGTTGATCACCATTAGTGTTTGACAAATGAAATCTATAGACTCAGATGGAGCCAAACTGTGTCCAAAGAGAGCTCGCCTGAACTCTCTAATTTTGTTCTACTTCAATTTATCAGTCGACCTTTGTGGAGATAATGTTCATATGTCGTACTTCAGTCTAAAGAGGTTTAAAGCTGCAGCTGCTTCATTTTCAAAGACATATTCATCCTGAAATGTCTTTTTTGTTTTTTTAGGTAAACCTACCTTTAACACATTTTTTTTTTGGGTGCCATCTTCATTTATTCTTTACCAGCATCACATACTCATATTAACACATTTTCCCCATCACTAGACACCGAATTTGTTCAAAGAGACCTTGTGGTTGCAGAGATATACCCATTTTATTGCGGGTATGCAATTTTCAAGCAGAGACCTGAAAAATCAGATCAGGGTTCAAAGTGTTAACCGTCTTATAAAACCAATATTTGCCTCTTGCTGTAAAATCCCTCTCCAGGTCATGTAGACGCTGTAACTCACTGCTCATAATCAAAACTCTTTTGATGAAGTCAAAGTTTGGCACATTAAGCTTCTTTAGCTTCTGATGCAGTTTATATTAAAGGTTCATTACCCTTACTGATCTTCCAACTCTGTGCCCTGAACGGTTACATTACTTTAGGACACAGTGTACTTCTCCGTGTCCTCATGTTCAGACAGCGTCTAAGAAAGATGTCAAATTGAAGTGAGGTGTCTGTGGGTTGAACATCTTGTACTTCCTGAATGATAATTGCATTTCTCTCTTACCCTTCACCCGCCATATCTTCTTGCAGTATCTGAAAAATTCAAATATTAAAATGACATGTTCTCTGTCACTCCCGACTCTCTCTGCATGTCATTCATGTCAGCGTGCAGATATAGCTGTGGCGTAGCAGCTGTCACCCCAGACTCATCAATCACGTCAGACGCAGTCATTAGTTTTAATAAGTCTCCGCCCGCTGATGGCCGGTGGGGCTCTGGCTCACCTGTCACAGTCTGGCTGTCTCCGTCGGCACTGATGCAAAGCTGAATAATGGGTCTGGAGTGGGAGACCTATGGAGGCTCTTTATAACAGCCAGGAAACTGACTCATCTGACTGAATGACAAGTCTCGACATTCTCACAAAGGGATCTCCAGACGATGCCACCTCAAATGTGGTGCGATGAGTACCGCTGCAGCCCTCCTTTCCAGCAGCATCACACCCTCCAATCTAGCAGCTAAATCAAGAGGAACCATGAAGGAGGGGTTCATCTGCTTTGTGTGACTTTCCTTCACCTCAGCCCTTATCTTCGACAAACACCATCGATATATAAGACCTGGCAACACAGCGGAGCTTCCTCAGACGCTGGTTAGATCAATGCAAGCAGCGAAGGCTCATTATTCCTTAATATGCAATGATGCTTGCAGTATGACTCCCAAATGGAGACCAGAGGATCGAAAACAACAGACTCATTAACTCCATAATGTTGAGGTCACAGCAGCTCTGGTCACATGTGTTCTGCAGTCACACATCGACACTTCATTTAGCCACAACTTCATTTGCATCAAGTGCTAACATTTAATGCAGGACGTCTAAGAATGTATCCTGTAAGATAATAAAGGTGAATACCAGAGTACTGATGGGATTGTGGCTTTCAGGAAGTCAGCATCTGCTCCCAGAGGTATATCACTTATCGCGCCAGATGGTAAGGAAGTAACTCCTCCAATATAATGCAGCAAACTTGGTTCAGTGATCAAACCCTAAATAGAAAATTAAGACTTTAAACTCATTGTCCCTGAGAATGAGGGAGAATTACAAAGCAATGTCACACACTGACCTGACAGCAGCTTGCAGCCAAACTGGAGCGGTTTCATATCTGGACCAGAACCACTGGTCCATGAAATAAGACAGACTACTATGAAATCACCACTGAAGCTTTGAATGACTTGAGAGCTACGATTAAAAGGAATTGCATGTCTCTGACGGTAATAAAATGAGATATTACCAAGTAGGTGTTTGTAACGCTCACATGACAGATAAGGCAAGGAAGGGAAATTGATTTTCAGCAGCCTACTTTCAGAAATAATGAGCTTTTTTTCCCCCGTCATAACTCCAAAGAAACATTAGCATTAGGGTAAAATGTTGAATGCGTGGGCTGAAAAATGTCAGGAGTTGAAAATCTTTTTTTTTATATTAACTATAAAACCACAACATGAGCTCAATTAATGACCGTGTGTCAGCAGCATTGATTTGAAACCCACGGAGTCAACACAACTACATAAAAGCTTTATTATCAAGTCCATTATGAAGTTGTCTGTAGACAGAGGGGATGGTTACAGTAAAAACAAAGCAAAAGCACTGCCTGTCTCACATCACCTTCTTGGTCATATTCTGCAGAATCCATCAAAACACTGATCAATACAAACTGTTGGCTCTCATGAACATGCTGCTGTGAGAGAGGACTGAGGCAGAAGCTGTGTTTTGATATAAAAGTTATTAATAATATCTGAGAGGTGGGGATCTGGATTGTCAGCGGTATGGGATGAAAAGTTCCTGACAAGGTGAAGCATCTTGATTTTTAAAGTTTTCCCGTCTTGTTGAGGCCTCTGAATGACCCCTTCACCATCCCCCTGAAATATTTGCAGTGATTCAACCTGGTCTTGAGATAACTTTGACTCAATATAGTGTTCTACATTATTCATCTTATTTATCTTTTTTTTTTTAAACACTTTTTTGATAAAATCTAAATGTGCATCATGATTATCAGGGTTAGCTGGAGGAAAGAAAAAAAGAAAACCATCTCATACAACCTTGGGAAGTTTTTACACTTCTGCTCCTCCTGTATAATCTATATGTACTAACCTTGTGGTATGCATTTTTCAACAAGCAAGCTGTACAGGGATTGATCGTCTTTGTCCTGGTTCTGACTCTGGTTTCTTTGTGGTACAGCCCGTGTCACTGAGAATAACAATCTTGGAGCCCATCAGCTGTTGTCTGACAATGCAGCAGCCTCTGGGAGTGATGGGACACTCTTCAGCTCCAAACAATAATGGACATCGGGGCTACTGTAACTGTATGAGAAAGACATCTCGATATAATGTTTATGCTAATGAGTTCCTATAGTTAGTCAGTTACTTTCAACTTTGAAAGTTCTTTTTAAACTAAGTATTAGACGAGGATATGACGGAGCGGCGCAGCGCGTGCACACAGACGTAACAAGCTTTCCCCTTTCCGCGCGCGTTTTCATGTCTCCTTTAAACATCCCTTTCCTCTTCTTTTAAATTATTTAAAAGTTATTTTGTGAACTCTATAGTTCTGCGTAACTGTTCGTTTTCATAGTTCTGTCCACTTACCGTCCAGAACCCAGACACGCCTCGACTTGTCCCGTTCCAAATGACAAAACAGAACGCAAGTGTCCCGCGCAATTAACACACAGGTATGGCGGCAAAAAAGTGACCACGTGGTTCAAAGAAAATTATATTTCTTTATTTCTTTTTTTTTTCCCATTTATTTATTTTATGAAAAATATGTATATGAAAAGATTCTTTAAAATTATGTGATTTTCAATGAGTAAGTATGGGGGCAGTTGTGCTCTGGTGCTCTGGTTAAGGTTACAGATCACCTTTGTATTTTTTAACATCTGCATATCTTTTTTTTTCCCTATGAGAGACTTAATGTGGAACTCAGATTTCATTGACTATGTTGTAAAACAATGTAAATGGTACTTTAATTTTTTTTTATTTCAATCATCTATTAATTTATTAATTATTCTCTCTCTCTCTCTCTCTCTCTCTCTCTCTCTCTCTCTCTCTCTCTCTCTCTCTCTCTCTCTCTCTCTATATATATATATATATATATATATATATATATATATATATATATATATATATATATATATTGTTCAGCTTTAAATGATGATGTACCACATCCTGCTGTCACTGTCAGCTGTCTGACATCACACTAAGTTTAAAGAAGGAAACTCTGAGCTGATGCATGTGTATCTGTGAGGTTCCTACTCTTAATCATCCCCCATAAAAGTCTGAATTTGTGCATGAGCAGCATAAACCAGTCAGTGTAGTCAGAGGCAAAAGGAGTGTATGATTTGCATAGCAGTGAAACCCAATAACAGTATGCCATCGACTCGACTCTGCTGTACCTATAATATTACAGCAGCAGTAAGATGACAAGTGACACAGACAGCTAAATGTAATTGGGGAGCCATCTGCTGAAATGAATATAGCTGATCCTGCATTTCCAATACATCCGAACTGTGCCATGTCCTCCTCCATCATGATCCATCATACGATGGAAACCTTGGTTTCCCGTGAAAGCATGGACAGAGCAGAGGCAAAAATCAGATAATGTCTGCATTGTCTCAGTCGGCTTCATGAAATTGGATAAAATGATGGGAAAAAGATGAACAGTAATGTTGAGAGCGACTGGGGACAGATATACTAGATATATAAAAAGATATTTCCCTCAGTTTGTCATAGTTAAACAGGGACAGACAGAAAAAAGGGTGGGGAGGAGACAGTGATGTGAAATCAAATTAAAGTTCTACCAACTGTCTCAAAGTGCTATATTTGTGGATGTGAGTGTTTCTGTAGGGAAGCAGAAATGCATTAGAAATACACAGCAAGGCAAAAAAGTTACATCCTCAACCCTTTCCATCAGTCATAATGTCCAGAATAGTTATAAATGTATTTGTGTGCAGAAACTCTGTAGTGCTCTCTCTGCATGTTTGCCTATTGGCAGCATCTTGGAGAATGCTTTCAAAGGCTTCCACTGAGCTGATTAAGATTGATCTCGCTCCATCTTACAAGTGAACAAAAGCGCCTCAAGATCCTCTTTACTGCTGAAGGGACAGAAGCCTGATCGTCTGACTGCGTGGCTCGTTCCCCAGACACTCTATTATTCAGCCTGACGTTGACCTCTTGTTAGACATTTGGCGGTGATGATGCCGATATTGATTTTTTTTTTTTTTTTTTTTTTACATACAAAAGCAGCCAAATTCAAAAATAAGATAAAACCACTAAAACTAATGTTTCTGTTCATGAATGAAAGAAAATAACTAATTCGGTCATCAGAAAACAGTAATGTGCTTTAATGTTTTTTTTTTTGCTTTTTTTAAAAATTCTTAGATAACCATTATTATATTTTAGTGTTAAATATATAATTTTAATCAAAGGTGCAAATACTAAACATCATTACATCACATCTTGGTGCATCCCTGCTCCAGCACGTCACAGCAGATACACAACCATCCTATATATTTGCTGTTTGCTGGAGCAGTGAAGTGTCATTTTGCACAAGGCAGATTAAGCTGGGCAGGAAGTCGTGCACGAAAGCTACCTAAACGCCCAGTGAGTTTCAAAATACATCAAACCCTGACAAAACCAGATCATTTTTATCTTGACTACAACAACAAACTGACATAATGAGCCCAGAGATGCATCACAGTGCCTCACTAGCCTCGGATTTAAGACATCCATGCTTCTTCTGCAAAGAACAAATTTGAACAGCATCTCTTATGCAAGCTCAGATATCAAACAAATTTATTAATAGACTTAATGCAGAAAGTTATAAAGAGTTGAAACCATTTTATAAGACAACAATGTGGCAAAAACCTGCTTTTTGCTTTCCATCTACTTTTTATTTTCCACCAAAGCTTGGGCCCAGACATTTGAGCACACAATGGGTGCCATAAACTTCATAAATCAGCCACTATATTTGCCCAAGTCTGGCTGATTATACCTGCTTTTTGATGGGCCCCCAAGTAAAATTTGCCCTTTTTTTGGAACCATCCTCAAGCAAACATCAGCCTTTTATAACCGAAACCTTGTCGTTTTCATGGTAACAATAAGTCTTACCAAATGTAGTTGTTTTTGGTCTTTTCTGTCATAAGGATAACCGTACACGTCTTAAAAAGTGACCAAACGAATTAAAATCCCAGCTTGCACCACCTGTTTTCTTTTCACATTGGTCCACACTGGTATTCCAAACACATTAATCATTAAGTCAGCATCTGAAGGACTGACACCAGCCTGAACTCTCCCCAAAGCGAAAGAAAAACTGCAAGAGAAATCCAGCACTATAATAAACCACAACATGAAGCTGTTGCATCTGGCCCAATCTGTTCCTGCCAGTATGAAACTCATTCGCTCAGTCCACGCTGGTGTGATATATGAGTCCCTGCTGCAGCTATAATGGCTTCAAACATGTTCAAACAACTGTTAAAACCACATAAATTATCGTAGCTGTCTGTATTTTCACAGCTTTACCCTTGAACATGGTCTAGTCTATAGAGCCTTCTGTGTCATTGATCCATCATGTATTTTCATCAGGAATACATCAGCATATCCACGCCTGTCCCATGACATTGTCAGTGACTGGACAGAAAAGGACAAGGTCATACATTTTCTTTTTCAAAGCAAAAATAAAACAAACAAACAAAAAAATCCTGTCAGTCCCAGAAAATGTTAACATCAGGGCAAGTACTCCCTTGGCTTTCACCTCCTACACAGCAGAAGCTGACAAATGTCAAGCTTTCAATCATCAGCCCCTGGCCTTTCCAAAAGTGGTGCAGCCAGAAACACGAGTTTCACCTCCAAAAAGAAAGATCCAACATGGAAACGGAGAGAATCACTCGCTGTGTGACCTTCAGCACATCACCTTGAATAAATAAAGCAGTCAACATACAAAATGACCTCACTCAAATCAAAGGCAAACTCTGAATCGGAATAAAATACCCACTCCAAAACACAAAGGTGTTGTTTCTGTTTTATTTCACCCGTTGAGGCTGAAGTTGAGTCTGTTTTTTATGCCACAGCAGCAGAGTCATAAGGCTTCTCCCTGAAAGACGTGTGAGAGCTCAGAGGTGGAAAGAAAGTCCATCTGTTCACGTACACGTCCATCTGTTCCACACATTCATCCTTTCCATCTACATTACCGTCGACACCGGCCTCTACCTGGGTATGTGGGTTTTGTAACAGGCGTAATGAGTGAGCTCTGATTAACAAACTGAAGCAGTCTGCTTTCAAATCTGAAGCAAAGTACACTCAGAGGTATGATTTCTCACTGATTTGACTCTTAGCACCCCTGCTTTTTTATTCCCATGTGTTTAAAAGAATAGATTATTTAAATCCTAGCTTCCTGCTCTGCATTTGAAATAAAACTTGGAGTCCTACCAGGAGACACTTTAGGTTTGCTGCTGATGCTATACATTGACCTTCGCTGGCAGAGAGAATCCTGGAACACTGAGAGTTTGAGCTGATAAATGCAAGGTCCGCATGCATCTGGAGCTTTAATGAGCTAAGAGCTTTTCCATTCTGTATGATCCCATTAAATATGGACACACAGTTATCGCTACAAGCAGAGAAAAGTTATGACCTGCTGCTCTTGTAAACACTGCCAATTCAGACTTTAAGTACAGTTTGTGCTGCAACTAATGATGCAACTTGATCAAACTTTCATTTCTTATAAAAAATGCACTGCTTCAAAAACAAAATGTCAAACAACCTACAATCAATTCTATAAGTTCTCTTTTATTTTCAAAAAGCATTCAAAAACTCTGACACACTCTTTAGATGCTGAAATAAAATGAAAGTAACTGCAAACCTTCAGATTCTCTGCAAATATTTGGTATCTTTGTCACTCTACTTTTCTTTTCTGAACACTTTTTAGTGCAATCAATGCAGTTTTTAACCTCTGTATAAATGTATGATAAATTCTTCCTGAGGCATCATATTGTCTACAAAAAACTTCATGTAATTAGAATTAACTCCCTCTAAGTTTTATTTGCAACGTCCAAATCTGTCTTTTAAAAGGCCGGGAAGACGTTTCAACTATTGTTTTTCCGGGATGAAGACTCCATTTCCCATGAGCCCTTGCACCCACTTGCCATGTCTTGCCAAGACCTGCATTTGTTTTGGAGATCAGATCTTTTTAACACTACTTTTCTTTGTTCAAGACAACTTTTCCCAAGATTCAAAACCCGTTTAGCTTTCTTCTGCTCTTCTGTCCTTTTTCTTTTTGACAATCCAGTTCCAGCGTCAACTTTTACTACAAAATTTATTCATCCATTTTTAACCGCTTATCTTGTTCAGGGTCGTAGGTGGCTGAAGCCTAGCCTAGCTGTTTTAGGGTGAGAGGCGGGGTGCACCCTGGAATGGTCTCCAGTCAATAACAGGTCTGACACACACAGAGACAGACAACATCTCACGCTCACACTCACACCTACAGGCAATTTAGAATCACCAATTAACCTGATGAGCATGTTTTTGGACTGTGGGAGGAAGCTGGAGTACCTGGAGAGAACCCACATATGCACGGGGAGAACATGCAAACTCCAAACAGAAAGGCACAGCTTGCTTAAACTGAGAATCAAACCTTCTTGCTGTGAGGCAGCAGCATGAACCCCTGCACCACGCTGCAGCCCCCTTACTTCATAAAATAAATCAAAGAAATCATTTTTAGCTGAGATAAACACGGATCTCTCTCACACTAGCGTGGTGTTGCCATGGGGACTTCTACGCGCAATAAATCAATCTGCTCCTGGATGACCCAGACAGGAAAACTGAGAAACAGCATTTAGAAATAACCTATTTTGGTGCTGATGATCTCATTTTAAATTGCTGATTACGATCGGATAGTTATCTAGAAGTGAGACGATTAGAGGCGGCATACAGACAGAAGGTCAAAACCTCTGCAATCTTTGCTAAAAGTTGACTTCATTACAGGTCGACTGAAATTGACTCACATTTTCTTCATATGTGTGAATATTATTCATCTATTCCAAACTTAGACTCTGATATTTCTTGTTCTACATTTAACGTGGTTGAAAACGTAGAAGTGACAGCTGATTGACTTTAACAACTGCCTCTGGACTCTGTGCATTACTTCTCTACTTTCTTACTCAAATCGCTCTTCACTACTCTGTTATCTTTTTTTTATGTACATAATTTGATTTTCCTTATTTCTTTTCTCCCCCTGTTGTAAGTCCTTTGTCCTTGTGCTGCTGCAACAATGGATTTCCACCTCAGGGATCAATAAAAACCTTATCTTATCTCATCTTAATTCTGAAAGTAAAAGAATTAATCTACTGAAAGGGGACAATCAAACGCCTTGGATGAGGGTAGATAAACAACACAAACCACAGTGTGTTTATCAAAAAGAGATAAGACTTTATGAGAAAGGACATCAAGTCCATGAAAAAGAAAAAAAAATCCCATTATGTGTGCTGGAACTGCAGGCGAGTCATTAGCTCTGGGTATCTACAGCAGTGACACTTTAAACACTGTATCAAGAGTAAATACAGAGGCTCTCGGTTTCCTGGAGTTTCTCATATACCGTCGGCTGTGTATTGTCCAGGGCAGCATTTTGTCATTGCATCGGGACTAACACTCAATGTTTCTGCCCTCCAGTGGGCCTTTATCATCATCAGCAGGTGTTCCTGTGGGATTCCTCGCAGTGAGCATTCATTATACCTCTGCAACGCTCCGGCAAAGAAAGAAAAATGGTTCCCCATAGCAGATAATAGGATGCAATCCCACTGGAGGAAAAAAATGTAAATAAAAAATAAATATCCTGACAGCTGCAGGAGGATATTGACATATATATTGTTGCTTATGCATGTGGGCAGGACGGGGCCTCGCTATGATGAATACTGATGGTTATTGGAGGTGAGGATGATTAATGAGCTTCTCACTACTGACACCACAGTGTGTGTCTGCTTACATTTAGTGTGAAATCTAAATCGTACATGTCGCTGTGCAGGTTGGTGCATGAATATTCAGTGTCTTCTTTTCTGCTTGGATGCAACAAGTCAAGCTAGCGTTGCGTTAGACTAAGATCACTAATAGCGAACATTGTCGGTGCTGTCTGGGTGACGAATGAAGCGCGGTCGAAAACAAGATTTTAACCCAGACATCGCAGTTGCTCATTTGTAATAAATAAACATATATGAGTTGGAAATGATCGCACAAACAGTCTCATGGGTGAAGAGGGTTTGAGTTGTTCATTTGGCACAATGATGTGAGCCACGTCTAGAACAGTTTATAAAGATAATGTCAGCTCATTATTCTCCTGTGTCTGTATTGAGTTCATTTGTCTGCGACTGTCGCCCAGTCGTATCACTACTCATTAAAATGGCCCTCGTTTAAAGAGCAACAACAACAACACACACACACACACACACACACACACACACACACACACACACACACACACACACACACACACATAGAAACACACAGCCATCCTGCTTACTAATCATTTGATCTCTTAGATGCCAACTCATAACCAACACCAATTACTCGATTGTACAACGGAGGGAGCAAGGGTGGATGTTGACGATGTTTGCTGATGTGAAATGTTGACAGACAGCCGTGGAGAAAATGTCAGTCCTCCTTTAATTAAATGGCAACTCTTAGCTGAATGAAAATCCATCACATGATGAGCTGCTGGACTTGTAACAGCTAAATTCTTTAATTGGGAAAACACTTCTCAACCTGGAGGAAGAGGGGCAGGAAGATATGGATCAGTCCAAGTTTATCTGTAGTTTTAAATACCTTCATCATATCTCAATATGGAAAGTTTGGTCATCGAGTCATTTTTCCTCTAACTCAAAGTGTATCTTCTTCGAAAACTTCATATGAAGCTGTGCTTAAATGATACAAAAAAGATGTCGCAGGTGTTCCTTCAAGCAGCGACACTAAGAATGAAGTATAATTAAGTTAAATCAAGTGTCCAGTTTGTATCAGTACAGCGTGTACCAGCACCCCTCAGCATCCTGCATGGTGCCTCTTTTGAACAGATAAAGTCAGGTAGAGGTAATCGCCTCCCTCTTTGTCCTCATTCTGGCTCTCAGTCACTCACACACTTTGCTGTAATTGCCCAGAGACCGGGTGCCTGATGAGGCGTTTCAGCAGGAGAGCCAGAGTGTCCTGCTGTGCAGCCGGGACGTGAGGTACACTGAAAGCCTTTTCACATCCTTCACTGAAGTTTTGCTCTGCATAAGGAATCCTACTCCTGGCCGAATGCTCATATTTTCTGATGTTTTTTCACTGCAGAGCAGTGGAAAGATGTGCCAAAGTGAAATAGTGAAGTGAAAAGAACCTTGGAAGCACTTCTCACTTCCTGTGCTTGTAACCTATTAGGGTGAGTCCTCCAATTTGTCAGTTATCTCCATGGGGAGGTGCACTAACAGCCAGCATTCATCCTCTGAGTGCAAAGAAAGAGCCTCTTAAGGTCAGCTGAGTTGTTTGGCTTTACAGGAACACAGATCCTTATTTTAACCCTTCAGAGACAAAGACGACAGGAGGAGGACTGAAGAAATCCTCTTTGATGCTTAAGCGAAAAATCAAAAGATGCAAGCTGTCCTCAGCACTGAGGCACAAAGCAGACATTAACGCTCTTCTGCAGCTCCCATCAACATACATCATCAGCACAATCACTGATTTCCATCATGTTACACTGCACATATGGAGCAGCTTCATATTTCCACCCCGACGAATCTCATGAGACAGTTTTTCAATACGGGATTTGCATAATGCTCATTCTATCAGTCATCCTGGGACAGAAAATTGAAAGTCAGCACTGTTGAAGGCTTTCTGTTTTCCACACTCACTGCTGTACACGAGTCTGCGAGCGCTGGAGCAATCACTGTGCATTAATAACAGCACATCAATCCAGTGATTTCAGGTTCAAATACAATTCATCTTGTTTCAGTGCTGAAGGGTTTCTTTGTACATATGTTTGAGGTCAAACCGGGACTTCTGCATGGTTATACAACAGGTGCTTATCAAGACTCAAGAATGATTACAAAACAAAGAAAATTAAAAATGTTTCAGTGAAAAGACTCAAGTAGCTTCATAATATTTGGAATAACTGTACCTGCACAGTGTAGATCTCCTAAATTACCCCCTGAGTGATCTTATAAATCCAAAACTAAAAAGAAGAATAACTTTCATATTTTCCAGAAAATGACAGCAGCGTGAAACTCCATTAATTACTTGATGTCTAAATTACCAGCTCATGGTGAGTGGTAATACTCAGACTTTGAAGAGTATGCGGCTGAACTGCCTACCTGACACCAGAAATGATTTGGTGTGTGAAAGCAGCAACAGGTGGTAAATCCAATAACTGATGGGGTAATATGACAGCCTCATTTCAACATAGCAGGCACATAGATTTTCCCTAATGAAAGCTAGAATAGCTGTGTGCGGCGGTGAGGAAATTTAAATATCACAGTCTGGCTGCAGAGTGCTGCATCATTCCTTCCCAATTACTGAAGAACATGCACATTATTTTCCTCCATCTCTGCGGTGAAAATTGGTGTTACCCTTACACGGTTCTCCAGGCTGGACAAACTTTAGAAAAGGGTCTGAACTGTTTGCCACAGAGCAGAGAGAGCGCCGACACAGCCCAGGAAGGAAGGATTTACTTTTGACCCTGAGGGCTGCAAGAACATGATTTTATTTAACTCAAACAATGCACATTAAGAAACATCCAGGCTGTTTTCACCTGTTTTTAAAAGAGATGTCACCACAAACATGATCCTGTGATCATGACAAACAGGATCATTATGGTCGGGGTGTTTAACATAGAGAGTAATGAGATGCAGACACAGACGCAGACACAGACGCAGACAGGTGGACAGGCAGTGGAAACAAGCAGTAAATAGAGGAAGAAGGACAGTGTCACGGTAAGTAATGAGCTGGGGGAGCTTTTCCTCTCCCCGATCCGTCTCCTGTTTATAGAGGTCGCTCACCCTCTGGGCTGCAGGCTAATTGACTTTTAATTAGCATTTGATCGAAGCACACATGCAGCCGCGGTGACGTACACACAAATACAACTGCCATCCTGCAGCGAGGGTTAATGAGAGTTCTCATAAATGTGCTCCACCATCACCCATGTGACATACTTTACTGTGTTTTTATTGTAATTAACTCTGTTATACATCTGGGAGGATTTCACTGAAAGGTTACGCCCACAAGCTTATCATCACTTAATCCGCTCAGTCAGGATCAAGCAGCAACCTCCGACTGCAAGAAACAGTGTATAAGGGTGAAGAATTGCAGTTCAAGGCCCTGAGTCAACAGGTCGCAGGTTTTCAGAGACTTTGGATGGTAATGTGGAAGGAAATCCTTCACCTCTGCGGTGAGCATTGAAGGTGAAAGTGAAGATAAGGTTGAAGTTTATCTTACGTAAATCTCATCTTGTTCTATTTATAAACCCGAGAGCAGAAGGTTCCAGCCAGCGTGTCTTATTACAAATAAATCTGTTCATCCTCAGCAAAGAAAGCTGCCCAGACTCTGTAGATGTCTTGAACAGACTGTTTTCTTAGAGAACAAGGTCAAACATAGATATGCTCATCTTCCCCTCACAGACTAAACTTGAGTGACCTGACGTCGTGCTCAGCTGGTGTAAGCACAGATCCTTCGTTTCTGCACCAGATTTGCTAGAATCCAAATTCATCTTTTGCCTGCAGCCCAGCTCATCAAAGGCAGTAACCTTTCAAATTGGTCTGCAGTCCACATGCACATCTGTTCATCTTGACTCTCCTCATGCAAACTTTAATGGTTGTTTCTCCATCAGACCTCTGGGTCTCTGGAAGCTTCTTCAAAAACAGCTCCAGATTTCCATCTCAAAGCAATTTCCAAAAACCTTTCATTAAAGCATCAGAACACTAAGGAAAGTGGTTTGATATCTCTGAAAAAAAGATGACATCTACAGTTATGTTTCCTTTTTTCAGGTATTTCAAAGTGTGCTGGTGAAATGCGTACCATTTTGAATAAGTTCTTTACCGGCACAAAAGCTCTTTCCTTAAACATGTCTTGTATGAGCGCTGAGGGTTACGGATGCATCTTGTCTTCTTCTTCAGTCTAGTTTAAATGTTTTTTGTGGGAACACTTTATTCCCAAAAGACAGCTGAAGAAGTCTGTCAGTCCAAATATGGTTCCACTCATGTAACCCAAAAACATCTTGTCTGAAAAAGAACGAGGATTGGGACAGTCAGTCATGATTAAATCAGACTTTGTGCACAGTAAAAAAAAAACAAACAACAACAAACAAAAAGGAAAGATTTTCAATCCAAGTACAAAGACAGCAGGGGTAGCATGAAGGAAGGGGATGGTTTCTAGGTCACTCTTTGCTTTCTTCTCTCGTTTCTACCTGAGAGAGTGTGAGGTAGGTCTCGGTCTATGACGATATAAAATGTAAGGCTTGTTATGGCTCGTTGAACGGAGTGAAAACCTATCTGTATGTATATGTTCAACACAGGATAACCTGAAACTTCAGTCTGAGCTCGGTGTCCTCTCACGCCTCACCGGACAGAGGACAGGACACTCTCTCTCTCTCTCTCTCGCCTGACAGTAAAGAGACAGAGAGAAGGAAACGAGGGAACAACAAGGCAGGATCCAAGAACTGGCCCAGGGTGGCTTTGGTCCCCATTATCAGTTCTACCACTTAAGAGATCACTCAAAATTCCTGCATGTTGACTGGCTATTTGCCTTTGTAAGTGGTTTCACAGGGATGAAACTGGTTGCAAGTAGCCTTTGCATTGAATTGAAATCTATTTCCTTTCTATTCGTTTTCCTAACTCCGATTTTTGGTTTCTCTTTGTTCTAAAACTTTTTCTTGCATTTTCTTGGGTCAGCATAATGTTTCCCCATTTATGTTGCATTTGGCATCACTGTGTTTTGTGTCCAGCCAAAAACATCTAGACACACCCCTGAGAAACAAGACAGTGAAATACATTATCCATCTTTGAAACAGGGGGTACACTCCTCCCTGAATAAGACAGAACACAGGTCGCACTAAAACCAGCCGTGTGTAAAGGGACTCCCATCACAAAGCAGGACTTTAGAGGCAATAAGAGGGGACGTAAAGCTCCAGTCTGTGACTGCTGCAGACCAGAATGAGGGCTCAGTGGTTTACACAGGGGAGGTGATATCAGTTGTCTGTCACTGGCAGGTATGTGAGCAGGAGGAGATGGATGGGTCGAGTCTGATCTGGTCTGATTGTGCTCTCCTATGAGCTGAATGTCAATAGGCATAGTGATCTCACAGCATGAGCGGTGCACCTTGGCCCACAGTGTCATTGACATTTAACTCTGACAGGGATAAACCACCCCCCCTCAGCGAGTGGATTGATTATGAAGGCCAATAGGTGATGACTCAGCCCTGTTCCGTGTCTCAATAAGTGGGAAGAAATCAGGCTGGTAGGCTCCCAGATTGGGCTCATTGTGCATCGGGCACATTTAGAGACAAGGCAGTGAGGAGGGCGCACATCACAATGACCTTTACCGAGTTAATGTGCCCAAGACAGGCTGTAGAGCCACAGAGCTGTGGTGTCTATAAGCAGCCAGTGTGGATACCTTTTAATGTGACAAACAACTCCCCCACTGGCAGCCTCCCCTCCCACTGAGTGACACTGATATCACGGAAGGTTAACGTCAAATACGTTCATTTTTCACTGAGGCAGTTTCTAAACAGGACATGTGTCCTCTGATACCATCCGCTGATAGGAGGGTTCAAAAGTGGAATTGTTTCTATTTTGTGCACACACACACACACACACACACACACACACACACACACACACACACACACACACACACACACACACACACACACACACACACACACACACACACACAGTCGTCAGAGTTCTGTTCGTGATCTGCATTGAGTATACAGGTGATTGACTGCTGGAGCAATTTCCTTCCAATATGAATATTCAGCACGGAAACACAGAAACAACTGAGTTTGAAAATATGCATCTGGTTTACAAAAAGAAAGTAATAATGACAGGACCCTTTCAAATGTCCTTGCATTGAGTGGACTTGAAGTTGATTATGTGGAAGTTTATGACATCTAAAGTTTACAGGGATAAACATTCAGCTTTATACGTTTGAATTCTGAGTTGGTTATGTATTAATTCAAAAAATGATGCAATGTTTTTGTCCAAACTGCAACAACAATGAAATTCATGTATTGACTCAAACTCTACTTTATGTCTCTGACTAAAATCTTCCCACAGCAATGAGCCGATGTTAGAGCAGGTAAATACTCCCCTGAGCTAAATGTGGAAAAATGGAGGTCAAACAACAAGTATTGTGAAATTAATCAGTGGCTTCTGAAGTTGTTTTTATAGGTTGAGTGAATGATGCTCAGAATTTTAGATATTAGAGGAATATCATACACCGGAAAACTGAGATCTAAGCGTTCTAAATCAAAAAGTGTTTTTCTCTTATTTTAAGTAAAGTTGTCTTTTTATACTTAATATGAGCCATATTCAACTGAGAAGTCCAAGTCATCTTATTTCAAGATATTAAAAGACAAAAATGAGGTCTGAATTGCTTGTAACAAGTGAAAAAAAAAATCTGCCCCTTTTGTGAATGTGGATCATATTAAGTCTAAGAAGGCATTTTCTACTTAAAATAAGACAAAAACACTTGCATCCTGCATTTTGTTGCGAAGGCTACATTTAGCTCAAACTTTCACTGCTGTTTCTTTCTTTTCAGACAAAACTCAACTCAAACTTCACAGACCACTTATCTTTCTGCATCTGTTGTTCTGTTTTGTTTTTATTCCAAGTGGGCCCAATTTAAGATTCTTATCAAATCATGATTTAATCATCGATCTAAGAACATAATCAGTTCAGTGAGCTGTTTTTTCCACAAAAGCAGCTTTTAATTTCCTCTAAAAGTCGTTGAAAACTTGACTCTTATCAGAAAGTGCACACCTTGCAGAGCTGCACAGTCACCCTACAGTAATTGCAGAAACAGCAGAGAAACACACTTTTCCTCAGTAGGACCATTTCAGGTTCTAAAGCGATTTTCTGCTGCGGGATAGCTGGGGATTGAGATGAAGGACGAGGTGAACTCAGAGGGAGGAAGTGAGACAGATACCAACAGCTTACCCTCTTCATGAGGAGGACAGGTGACTGATTGCGAGCTCTTCCTGAGGAGGATGTAAAATACTCCTTGTCAAAAAAGTGCAACAAAAGACTCCGTTGAGCTTTCCCCGACTGGGTATGTATAGCGTTTACTGTGCAACATGACAAGGCGCTATGAGGATAAAATGCAGGGTAAACACAGGTACAACCTGGTGTGAAAAAGCCCCTCTGAATCCCAGCCAGCTATAAAATGGCAGCTTCATATCTTCCTGATCTCCGCCATGGCTCCCAGTGGAGTGAATCCTTTGAATGGCCCATTAAATCATTAAAACAACCTCCCGTTCTGAGACCCCTGCTGCATAAGTTATTAACTACAAACACTCACACACACACAACACAAAAGCTCTCTCACAGGAACACTACAAAGACATAACTAAAAAAAATGTTCAAGATAAAAGCAGGAGAACTCCAGAGCTACCAAACAGAGAGAAAATTCAACATAAAATTCTCATGGAATCATATTGCCTCCATCTTGCACAATTCTTTTGAAGAACTGATAATGGAGAGTGTTTTTGAAGTGGTGATCAACGTGCAGAGAGCCCTGAGCATAACTTATGTATTATTTTCATTTTTTAATGGTTGATTTTCAGTTTGAGGTCATGATCGCTGGTTATAAATGTATTTATGCCCTTGAAAAGCCAGTTAGCACTGGATGGAGGAAACATTCACCTGGTGTTTGCTTAGAAAGTGCTGAAATATCAAATAGCAGACTGGGAAACAAATCAGACAGGAGCAAATGTAAGCACACGAACTGGCCTGAAAGCTGCGTATATGCATTAGTAGCTTTACATGATACAGGCACAGCAATACAAGAAAGTGCAAAAATTCCAATAACATATACAAATAGAATAATATATAAAGTGTAATTTAGAAAAAAAGGTTCTAATATGTTTTTTGTGTCCAATGTTAGCTCCGTTAGCCATGTCTCTATGAATAGCATAATGCTATGCTGCCAGTATTCCCTCTGGTGCTGGGTCAGCACGACTAGCTTGTTCATCTTATTGGAGAGAGATCTTATATTCCCCTTAATGATTGATGGCAGACAGGTTGATGTCGTCTCTTCTTAGCTTGCACCGCAGCACGTCATCCTTGCCTCCTTTTCCTCAGCCTGCAGGGAACTTTGGACCAAGCACCAGTTAGCATCGACATGCTACAGGCTGCGAACAGCTGAAATTTTGTGTGTTAACAATGTAACCAATGTAACTTAACCCTCACTAAATAAACAAATAAACAAATAAACAAACAAACAAACAAACAAACAAACAAACAAACAAACAAACCATGGTTACACACAGGATCGCCACACACAGGAACAAAAACAGTAAAAACACTGTTGCAAATGCAGCCACTTTGGCGTCAGCGGCCAACAAATGAGACGTACAAAGTAATGACGTGCTCCAAATACGAGTGAAGTCGAACAAGAAGAAAAAAGAACAAAGAGAGAGCTGCTGCAACAAGCGGCCATTCAAGCAGCGCTTGGCAATAATACTTTAAAAAAAGAAAGTAAAAAGATAAATGTTAGCTAATTAAGAGTGATTAAAAGAACAATGTTAGAGGCTGCTGTGTTTTCTGTCACATGCAAAAGTTTAAAATGTCTATATAATCAAAAAGCTTCTGTATCAAAGTGTCCCACGCCTTCCTCAGTCAAGTAGAGTTAATTTCCTGCTCGTTTTCTGTACTGCGGCCTCACATCTGTTCATTTTATCCCTCAGCTTATTGGGTTTCTCTAAAGATTGAGTGCTTACTCTTAACAGCAGCAGTGGGGATGTTATATACTTTTTGTTATCACCACACTTGCCTCAATAAATGGAGTAATTCCTTCTATATAATCCAAAAAGGTCTCAGAAACTTCGTGGTGCACTTTCAGGAGTTAAGTGCTCCAACACTGTAAACCTGTGGTTTTATGAAGTTTGATTTTCTTTTCTTTTTTTTCTTTCCAAGTCATAAAGTGATGTTTGTACATTTTTAAACATGGGGAAAATGCCTGATTTGCATCCACCATGTTTTTATTTAATGTGTTTGGCTTTTGCTGCTTCTCTCTTCCTGTTTCTGTCCCTTCCTCCCGCGAACAACCACATAAAACATTAAATTCATACAAAACACATCCTTTTTATGCTGTATTGTCTCTCTCTCTCTCTCTGGGTGTGTGTGTGCTTTCTCTGCTGTGGGTGTCTATTCTGTACCTCCAATTCAGTGTGCCTCATTGCATGGCAATGCAGTCGCAAATTGTTCCACAAATTGTGGGCGACAGCAGACTGTTGGCTGCAGGCAACTGGCAACAGTGTGTAGTAAGCTTGAGTCTAACATCCCCCAAACATTAGGATACATGAGAGCCAAAAATGGACTGGGCACTGAAAGAGAGCTAAATCATTCAGAGGATTTAAATTTGAATTTGGGATCAGGAAATTAAGCTTGCATGGAGTCTTGAAAGCAATTTTTTTTACCCATAAAATCAGCGATAAAAGATGAAAACAGGATTAAAAAAAGTGTTTGTTTCATTTATTTCTTTCACTCTCAAGAAGTTGAATTTGACAACCAGGAAGTAATCTTTTTTTCATGGATGCATGATGGCTCGGTAAATATTCACAATTTTTTAAGATGCTCTCACACAAATCAGGAGAAAGATATTTCAGGCACACCCTCAGTGATGACTTGGATCAAAACTCTTCATTCTCTCTCTAAAGTAATCAGTAACATTTATTATTCCATGTTTCTGCTCTAACCCGAGGGCTTTGATAGACATGAACCACTGCAGTGAGGACACGCTGCATCAGGCGGCTCAGTCCTTCTTGTAATAACAAAACCCTTAGTTTGATGCCGCTACGGCTCAGGGCTACTGTCAATGCTGTCATCCAGTCCTCGGATGTCCTCTCACTACCTGCTGCATCTCTGCTCTCTTTTTCTTTTGAAGGATTTAAATAAGAGGGTTATTTGGAGGGGGTTGGAGTTAGAGTCGACATATGAGGAATGAAAATGAAGCTGAATCAGAAAAAAAACAGGGTGGAAAAAGGCTTCACTCAGCCAGTATGTGTGAACAGCTGCCATGTGCATACTTAATCTGGAGCTTTATGAGCAGAAGTTTGGAGAGGTGGCTGAGAAAGCGTAAATCTAAACCGCATATCACCTGCATAAAAAAAAGTAGTCCAGGAAAGTCAACAAATAGTTTCAGGGCGCACTGAAAATGAACACTTTAAAGGAGCAACTTGATGTCTTAAAAACTGAGAGCTCATTTCCAAACGATGGTTCTTCTGAGGTTTAGTGCAGTGTATACAGTCTTTAAAACAAATCCAACGACGGCGAAGGATTTCTTCTCACACCTACTGGCAGCTCACAGCACCACAAAGCAGACACACTAACAGGAAACATAGCATTTAACTTAGCCAAATATTTCACTCAGAAGATGGTGGAGACCAAAACAAGGGCTAAAATGAAGAAGCATGCCTCCTGTTTTGGCAGTATATGACTTAGCCCCAGTAGGATCGTGTGAATTCAAAGACGTTTTCTGATTTTTCAATTCCCTTAACAGCATTTATTCCACTTCTGAGCCCATTCCTCACTATGAAAATGTAAGAGCAGACAGAACTCACTAAGTTTAAAATCCAAACAAAAGGACCCAAAGAATCTTTTAGGAATCTCTAAGGGATGCCCTGTGAGAGTGCATTTATGTCAGTAGCCATTAGTCATGAAGTTGAATGCACTCCTGGAACAGCTTTTCCTCCTCCAGGTACCCTTGGTGCTGCTCACGGCTGCCAGCAGACTCCTCAAAGCAAATAATGGCTTTTAGCTCTTAGATCAGATCAGAAAATTGGTTGATTGGCCAAGTTTCTCTCTCAGGTTTTAGACAAATAAAGTTCTTTCCTGTGACAAAGTTTGTTTGTGGATGTACTGAGGATTGACTTTTAACTTCAAGTGTACCTCATTTGGAAATTGAAATTGGAAACTGGCATGAACTTTTCCAAGTCTTTCTCTGAGTTGGGAGAGTTTGAAGTGAGGGACTACCTTTCAGCCGTCACAATAACAGAACTCGTCTTTTGGACAAGTTAAAACGAGGCATAAAGCGGATAGAATTCTCCCCGTCTTTCGGGGAACACGTCTGTTCTGTCAAACAACCAACAAAGAATAACTCACTGCAGTCTTGTACCTTGTTCATGTCGAATAAAACTTCACCTCCCTTCACTTTCATGTTGATTTTGTTCTTTGTGTTATCTGTTTTCACGCTTCATGCTCCCCTCAGACTCCCTTTTGCCTTATCTTATCGTCAGTTCATTCCCCTATCGTCGGTCTGTGCTGACAAACCCCCATCTCATCTCAATATTTGCTCTGACAACTGGAAAACACTTTCGGGATGAGGCGTGAAATGGCATGTAGATACAAGTTGGTGTCACTTAAATGAAAAAGGAAGACAAGGATGACAAGCTAGTGATGATGTCGCGGTGCTGAGGGAATGATGCATGAAGACAGGGATGATGGAAAAGTTCTAGAAAAGTCACATTAATACCTGAGTGAATTCTAAATGAGACAGCATGGAAGGCCGATGAAGAAATGTGGATCTAAAATAGACTCGAAGATGAGAGGAATCATGTTCAATTAAAAGAAGAAAGACAATGAGGATGATAGAGAGAAAGAAAGGTGAGTGACTAAATGAAAGTGAGGAACACTACTTAGGCCACTCAATCCAATTCTCATTAAGTACGCGATTGATTTTCCCAAAGCAACAAGTCATGGGATGATGTGTTGGTTTACCACACAGACGCTCTTCAAACTGAATAATTTACAAGAGACTGTGATGATTAAGGTGATGGACAGTCAACTGTCTGGTGTCTGAGTACACGGAGTGGCTCCAGATTCAGTGACAGCTCTATAACATCTTTGTTTTCCTTCTCAGTCAGCCCTGAGGTGTAGCAGAACAAACTCAAGAAGAGAACCTGTCACCGCAGTCCCAAACGTCCCCCATCTTTGGTTGACTCAGATGAAAGTAGAGAAACACCAAGTTAAAATAGAGGCACTCAACTCTCTATCTCTCTTTTTTTTATTTCTGGCCATTTCCCTCTGAAACATACATTTTTTTCCCCATACTTCACACAGGCCAGCGGAGTCATTATGTTTCTGTGTTTCTCCTGAAAGTCTGACACTACTAATCAGCATCAGCAGCTAGACAAAAAGTCTGCCAATTAAAATACACTCTGGGGCAAGATTGTGCTGTAAAGTTGGGCATGGATTGCTGAGCATGTGACAACAATTTGGCCTTGTTTTCAATTACTTGTTTAGTCTCCAAAAGGACGGGAATTAAGTCTCGAAGCTCAAGGTGGCGTTAATAACTGAAGAAGAGCTTTCTGACTGTAACCTGTAGGACTGACAGAGTGATGAAGTGCCTGAAATGAGCATTTGTAACAACAACGAATAGTTTGCAACTCCACTCCTGTAAAAAACCTACAACGCAAAGTTCCAACGACTCTAACAGAAAAAGGTTTAAAGTTTTGACAACGACTCTAACAGCTCACAGATGATAGAGGATGTCAACGACTCTGGGAGGATATTAGTCCACAGCCCTGACGATGACAACCTCAACCTTAAAGAGGATATTGATGACTCCAGAAGAAATTATGTCCACAGCCCTGAAAATGAAAACTCAAACCACTCAACTGCAACTGAGGATGTCAACGACTCCTGCAGGAAATCCGTCAGTGAGTCTTCTAACAACAATCTCATGACACACAAAGGCTTGAGATTTCTTTCCTTCTCAACAAGTTCAGTCAGTTTCAAACTGGAGAAGCTACAATGGAGAAGGAAAACATCTTCAAGAATTTCAACCTACTTCATTTATGTTTTTTGATGAAAGCTTTCATTGACAATGACTTGGACAACTGAGAGCCTCCACAACTAAGTCTGAGATGGAGGAACATCTATTAGGAGCCATCCTATTTCAGTGAAAATTTATCAAGTATGAGTGTTAGTTTTGGGATGGAGATACTTTTTGATTTCTAGACCTTTCAATTAGTCTGTAGGTGTCGAGA
Source organism: Labroides dimidiatus (assembly GCA_030710495.1). Taxonomy (NCBI): domain Eukaryota; kingdom Metazoa; phylum Chordata; class Actinopteri; order Labriformes; family Labridae; genus Labroides; species Labroides dimidiatus. The sequence goes on from CM061163.1 coordinate 7,822,705, forward strand.
AAATGTTTACCTATCCTTTTGTCTGAATTTATTCAAACAGAGCTCAACGCCAAGATGAGGACACTAATTAGGCCCCAATGATCACAGTCGACCAACACGTCATCAAAGTAGATGCGTGGACTTCTGTTAAATAGTTAGATGCTCAACCAACAATCTGAACTCTTTTTTTAAAATTATAGATTATTAAATAAAACTGACATCAGAAGCTGAACTCGCTCTCACTGTCTGAAACATTCTGTAAAAAAAAAAAAAAGAAAAAAAAAAAAATCTCCTCATAGTGGCTCTGATTGACGGCGTGGCTTTCTTTAAATAAACTGTTCGATGCCAATTTGGAAAGAAATGTGATAACAAGAAAAGCACAGATTGATTAAATGAAGGAGTTTGACAGCTTTTAAGTTGATTCTTGAATGTCATCGGCATACAGCTTTATCTTGATATCAGATTTTTGGTACTTTTGATTGTTCTCGTTTTTTTCATGAGCTTGTTTGGGAGCGTGCTTTTGTTTCTCCAGCCCTATGGTCCCACATTTCATTTTTCATGAATTTGTATCAGTTATTATCATCGTTTCTTCCAATTACACCCAACCTATCATCAAGTAGCAATACAGTACAGATAGAACATAGATTTTAAGTCACTAAATCTGGCACATCCATCGCTCTTTGTTTTTTTTTGTGTGTGTGTTTTTAAATCACTAATATGTGCATACAAACAAATATATGAATATATGTGAACAGGCAGATATGTGTGTAGCATGCTGTGGTGTTGATTTACAAAATTCTATCCATATAATAAAACTTAAAAGAAGACAAACTGACAAAGGAAAAAGATGAAAGAAGAAGAAAAAAAAAATGAGAGTAAGAATTAGTTAAAGAGATGAGGGAAGAAAGACAAAGAAAAAGGAGAAACAGGGTAAAAAAGTGTAGCATCCAAATGACCCTGAATGAAACAGAGCAGCATATTTGGCAGGTATTTTTCGATGTATGTGTTAAAATCAATTTTAGGTTCAGATAGGTTTTCATTTTCAAATTTCCAAGTTTTCTTTTTGGTCCACCTTCTACTCCCTGTGAAGAAGACTTTGTGAACTTGTGCCGTTTCATCTCTTTGTTGACTGCAAACATTTAATGTAAGTGCACGTTGTCCTTTTAGATTAACTCAGTAGCACCGAGGCCTCCCAGTGACAAGCCTCTGTTGAGATCAGTCAAATGAAGTGCAGCAACTGGACGCAGATCATTGTTTGTAGCACATCAATACCTCTTGAAAGCTGGGTTGGCACAGAGGCAGGCAGGGGTGAGGCCAGGATTTCAGTTTTGGGTGGGCCTTTAATTACATAAGTATGTACATCGTACTTATACACATTGAAATGACTAAAAATGACTGACTGATATACTACTGTTATTGTGTGTAGTTTGAAAGGGAATTTGGATCTTTTTTAGCTCCTTTAGTATATGATTGCATTGTTTATAACATTTTAATGCATCCGACAGATCTACCCGTGATCCCTCTCCATGGTACTGACCAAAGACTAGCGCTCTAATGCTTACTCATTTATCATGGGCTGTAAGAGTGGTGACATTAACCTCAGTTAAATCAAAGATGAAAGATCTGGTCTTTCCCAAACTCCCTTTCTAGCACTGCCTGTATTAAATGAGGATGAAGATTTCAATTTGTTTAATTGTTTTTTTTTCCAACAGGATAAAAAGATTGCCAACTCAGCTAATTTTATAAAGAAGGGACATCTAACAATAACAAAAAGTGAAGGGACAAAATTTCGCAATGTTCCTTTTAAACCGATTAAGAAAAAAAACAAAAACACAAGACCTAATTTTGAAAGTGCTCCAGCAATGTGGGAACAAAGGGATGACCCTGTTTGTTTGGATGTTCAGAATCAATTTCCCATCAGCATTCATAACCATTTTCAAACATCTTTTCATTCATCATTTACTCAATGAAGGAATCATTCTGTGCTCATCAGACAAAGCTGTCAGGTAAGGAAACACTTACAGGAGCTTTACCAAAGAATTCTATTCTGTCTGGAAAATTTTTCACACTTCACATTTTTTGATTCTACAAGCTGGAGTATATTTCAGTTTCAAAGAGACATCCATCTCCAGAGTGTCCTTCACAGAGCGTCTTCTTCAAAATGAAAGTGCAGCTGCATTCAAACAGTCCAACCTGTTTGGCTCTCGCTCTCTCCTGGCCTTTAATCTCCACTTTATCTGTCCATTTTAATTAGAGCCCTGCTGTCTCTCCTGCTCCTCTCTGCCTCGCCTCTTTCATCTCTTGTCCAGCTCCGATCAATTCTTCATGGCACACGTCCCTCTGACCCTGTTGATGCTGTCAGGTCTAAGAAGCACAAAGGGACCAAAGAGCCGCCACAAAGTTCACAGCAGCACAAGACCTTGTGGAGACCAAAGTGATCGATCGCTCGCCGGGGCATTTCATGTATTTTAACTCTCTAGAGTCTGGAGCTGTCACGCTGTTTTGGAACAGGTACACCTCAGGAGGGAGGAGACAAAACAGAAAGTTCCGCAGAGACCTTTTCCATCAGATTTACACATTATTCATCAATGAACATACCACAGGTGACACAGCCAATCAGAGAACTCTTTTGTTTCCTCCCTCTTGAGGTGAACCTGTTCCAAAACAGCGTGAGACGCTGTGAGACTTATGTCATATCTGTCAGACGTTTTTGCCAGTTTTACAAACACTAATTCAGCCTAACCTTCCCCTTCTCAATCGAACGAGCCAAATTTAATATTGTCTTCTTTCTCTTTTCTCTGCAGCACATCACACAAGTGCGACCTTGATATTGAATTCCTGTCATGACCTTTTCTGAAAGTAGAAATGCCAAATGTGTTCCCACGTCTCCACTCAAACGTCTGATCTGTGCAGCTCAGAAATTTAAATGATTAAAAGTCCGATTGAGCTGTTTTAGTAGCTGCAGTCTTGCACATTCTCGTAATCAGTTAAAATATTAAACATCATTTTGTGTGCACCAGGATTTCACTGACTTATTTGGAAAAAAGAGAACCGAGATGAATGAGAAATGATTTCCCCTGTTAACCTCTGACAGAGTTCACAGACCGGTTTCTGGCTCATCTTTAACCTTCTTTCTTCAGCAGTAAAGGATTATATCAGACTTTTACTTTCTGCACCACCAGAAAAAAAGCAGTGTGTTTGAATGTTTCTGCATTGTTAAATATCACTTACTTCATGCATTTACAAAAAGGCTTCATGCATAATGTACAAAAGAGGGGCCTTATTTTATGTTCTTCAAGCTGTTTCACCCTAAAGCCAACAAAATACACACTGTGTCCAAGATTTACCGTCTGTTGAAATGAGATCCATCTATGTGTGGGTGTTAGCAGCGGGGTATCTCTGACTGGACCTTGACATTGTCACAGATGAGGCTCTGACCTTTGCTTGTAGCTGCTTTCTTAAATCCTCGCAGCAGTAATTGGACTCTACCTGGAACAAAAATAAATAAATAAAAGCCAAAGAGAGGATCCTCCCCTTTGACTTTTTTTTAAAGCTGGGCTATAAAAACAATTCCTCTCTGAAATGTCATAGAGGATTAGGGTTTATAGTCTGTTTGAGACATCATTAGGATTTCATTCTGAGCAGCTGAGCTCTCCTCCCTGGATGACAAAGGCACACACCTCAGCTTCACACACACACACACTGACACACACTCGCAGTGTGGAGGGTGGTGCCCTTTGGGTCCTTGGGTTGCCTTGTCATCTCTCTCTGTTCCTCTGTGTATACGCGCGCGTCACTGTGTGAGTGTGTGTTAATGTGGATGACGGCTGAACCTTATGTCACGGCCATTTCTGCTCCAGCTCGAGGCCTCCAATATTTTTTGACAGAGGATGTGAAGCTGCTGGGTGTCAGATTTTAATCCAGCAGGACTAATAGCTGCCAGACACACGAATTCAAGCAGTCTGCACACATGATTCTGAGGGTCGCTTGTTCCTGTCTGTGTTTTCTGCTCCTGCTGCTGAGCCTTAGCAACATCTCCTCCAGCTGCTGCACAAACAAAGAGTGGACGGACAGACAGACACACGTTGCTTTGCTTCGCTTTTGTTTCTCGCTGCGTGAGCCGGACAGAACAGGGTCTCATTGTGGAAAGGAAGCATTTGACTGCACTGCATCTCATAAACACCACATGTGAGCTTTCTACTTCTCTGTGAGTAGATTTCCAAAAAATACAGCTTGACGAAACACAGCAGTTTGCATCAAATTACATTACAGCAATGCCAGGAAAGCAATGCAAGGGTTGTAATTATCTTTGGTTCCCCTGGAGGCGGGGTGTTAGACCCTGAGCTGTAATGTAGACTGCAGGAGATAGCATGAATGTGCTCTGATTAATTTAGCATCTAATGGTTTAAACAGACACTTTCTCACTCTGACCTGCAGAGCTCAGAGCTGATAATTACCTGTGGGCATTCATCATATTGATCCACATTTCACTGAAGTGCATTAAAGACAGGATTTCCTCTCTTTCTATTTATCACCAGCTCATTACTTATACTTTTTATGTCTCTTCAGGTTACTTATGTGTGTGTGTGTTTGTGTGTGTGTAAACTGACCACACTGATCCTCCACCTCCTCACACTCCCTCTGCATTTTTTCATCAGCTTTACAAATTATTCATCACTGAAAATGCCACAGGTGACGCAGCCACTCATATCCGTCATATCTGACAGATATGATGTAAGTCACGCAGGTATTATCCGTCACCTTTCACGTTTAACAAAGAGCAGCTTCGGTATGTGAGCGACATGTCTGACGCTAACATGTTGCAGTCAATGTCATCCAAAGGTAAACTGCCGTCGTATCAACTTGTGAAACTCTCTGCTGACAAACAGTCCACTCTGACTGCAGCTCGGCTTTGAATGAACTCTCTGGGCTGAAAAAAAAAAAAAACAGCTAGTACTTAGATAAAACCACCGCTGGCAGAGAAGTGAAGAGTGTTTGGGGATGCTAATGAATTCTTCAGACCTTTTCACACCAAAAAAAAAGATGCTTCTGCAAAGAGAACCATCTGTGTTTTTAAATATTGATTGATAAATTTCAAAAGGCCAGATTTTGTTCCTGCTTGCTTATGAGGACACTTGAACTGAAACTCTCTGCATCTTCAAACCAACCAAATCTTCTTTGAACCTCTGAGACTACAGATTGTGGCCCCTGGGCAGGTTTTATTTCCTCTCTCTCAACTCGACTCACATAAAGCGAGTACTGAACTTCTTTTCTATGCATGACAACCCCCAGAAACCCCAGCGCGGGGAGTTTTGCATCAAGAATGAGAACATTTGCAGAACAGCTCGACACACAGTGGTAGCTGACTGCAAACAGGAAGTAATAAATGTTTTGAGAACAGCTGTCGAAGCAAACATCTGGCAAAGCCAATCATTACAACTCTTTTCTGCACTCATTCAGAGGTAATGAGAGTGCACGAAACAGAGTCGTGTCTAAAAGGGTTCAGACTCCTTGCAAAGTTATTCCTCATTCAAGCTGTGCATAAAACAAGCGCGTAATAAACTTGAAAAAAAATCTTTTATTAAAGTGCTGTGATAAGAAAAAGAGGGGGGAAACAGGCTCATAAGCACACACACAGTCCAATAATTTGATTCTCACGCTGTGTTGCTTGCATACTAATGATAACTGCCCTCAGACATGTTTGGCTTTGGAACAATTTTTTCTTTTGTGTTGTTTTAACCACCAACTGAGTCAAAAACTCAGAAAGCTGCTAACAAATATATTTCACAGGTGAACACTGCCATCAGAAATTAAGAAAAAAAAAAAGAGAAATGTAGTTTCTGCAGTTTGAAGTCGTCAATAATGACATTAATCACGACCTTTCCTTAAATCTGGAGACTTCTTTTCCTGTTGTTCTTCTTTTTTTTTTTTAAAAAACCAAACTTGCAGACATTTTATTATCATATTTATCACATTAAATTTATAACATATCCATGTTCAGTTTTTGTTTTATCCATGCACAGTCTGCCCTCCTGTTAACACACCTGATCCTCCAGCTAACAACCTGCTCTGATGCAGATACTCCCGGCCATTAACTACAAGCTTTGTCAGCCTGAAGATCATCTGTTGACGGAACCAAATTTATTATTTATGATGTGAAAAAAGTCTGTAAATAAAGCAGAGTTGATATTATGTTCATCCGTTCAAAAACAGGTGATGAATTGCAAGTTCAGGATGTTGATAATGTGCAGATATCAATGTTTTATCTTCTCTGGAGCTTCAGTCTTTGGGACAGACACCGATGAGTCCTGGTGTCATATAAAGAACAATTACGTCCATCTTTTCTGTCAGGCAGGTTCAATAAACAGTGGCGTGCACAGACTTTTTGAAGAGCAGGGACAAAAAAACAACAACAACAACAAAAAACATTTACAGCTCGTTCTCGCCACTAAAGAGGGCGCTAGGTGCCATGTGTTTTTGACACCCACAAAAGACCATCACTGTCAATAAATGAGTCAAACAAACTTGTAAAAACATGTCATCAATGTTACTCGACTTCCAGCACTAGCACACTTATTTATAACCAAACAGCTTTATAAACAGATTCAGATTCAGCTCCAGCCTGACTCCACTGACTCGCCCAGATAGCTTTCTTTTCATGTCAATGTGCCAACTCACACTGGATCTGCTCCATTGTGATCCAGCTGTTTCCCTGCTCTGGCAGTTTGGAGCTGGATACAGGAGCAGGACAGGAAGTCCTGCAAGGAAACCACCAAAAATCACCCAGTGACTTTCAAAATAAAACAAACTGTGGCCAAACCAGATGGTATTTATCTAGTAAAGAGGGCACCAAGGAAACTTGAAAACAGAGATCTGTCCACTTTGACTTAGAAAAAAGTCACATTTTCAGTTTGGTGGAAAAACTTTGACATTTATGAATCCTGTTTTTTTTTTTTCTCTCAGTATTGAAGCTTTTGCAAAACAAGGCTGACATTTTCACATTGCATAACTGAAAAGAGAATAACTTACTATAAAAAAAAGAAGTCATCTTCTAACACTGAATCATATTCTGTGTGGGATATTTTCAATGTTTTCAAGTCGCCGTCTGAGCAGCTGATTTTAATGTCAAAGCAAAGTTTGTGAATGAGTGTCAGGAAAAGTTCCCGATGATGTATCACTAACATCAAAGCAATATGTATAGAAGATATTTACATTATCTACAACTACCCTGAGGTGGAACCTCAGCCACACAAAAAAAAAATCACCCTGTTGTCTTTTTTTGCAGTGGGGAAGGTTATAAAAGACTGCTGAGAAACCTCTGCGATATACATCAGAAGAAGAAGAAGAAGAAGAAGAAGAAGAAGAAGAAGAAGAAGAAAGCGACATGATTCTTGCTGGCAGGCTGATGGAAAGGGAAGAAGACTGAAGCACATGAAGGCGGAGAGCCTGCCTCGTTCTCAGAGCGCAGGAGGAGGTCTGCTCACGGGTTTCACATCTCTCTCTGCAGTAACTCTTCCCTGAATATATTCACAGAAGCATGAGAGAAGGCTTTAATTCAATAATTTCTAAACTCATTATGGATTTCTGCCCGAGCCGCAGGGTGAGACAGGAATGAGGTGTAAACGCAATGAAACAATCTGATTTTTTAAAGCATCCTGGGTTGAAAGTTTGTCTCCACTTGGTGAAATGAGATCCTGAGAGACATGAACACAGAGTCAGTCTGATACGACCTCCAACATGCTGAAGTTTGACTGAGCAGCCTGCAACAACCCAAACTTTGCCGCTCTTTTTATTTTTATCATTCGTCCTCCACTTTGTTCTCCCGTTTTAAGGTTTGTTGATAGTTTAGCTCCAATCTTGAATCGTTTGTCAACACAGCGATTACTGAAGCACAGAGACAAATTTAAAGACACTCAGACTGACGTCAAAAGACACGAAACAAAACAAGCCCATCATTGTCTGGATTCAACGTTTCTTCTTTTAAACCCCTTTGGGGACATCTTTCAATCCAGCTGTTCTCTTTAGAGCTTTCAGTCGGCTGAAAGACGCGGTCAATTGGCAAAACGGAAAAACATAAGCTGGTCTAACTAATGTTTCTCATTAAAAACAATCTGATATTGTGCGAAAAGTCTGCTACACTGTAAAAAATGACATTGAAAATTATTTTGAAACAACTGAGCAAAAAATAGAGCGAAAACATTAATGACATACTGACTCGCTCAGTACAACAAAATCAAAAGAAAAAATCCAACAAAATTGGATAACTTGAATTATTTAATACTTGTCATGATTTGTGGTTACACCATTTGACAGTTTAATGGGACTGATTCTTTAATTGGTCTAAAAATGGTAGAAATGTCATAAAATACTATGACACCAACAGAAATACAAACTACACATTTAAACAAACATCTGACATGTTGTTTAAAAATGTTTAAAAAAGAACTTTTTAAACCAACTCTTATTTGTCACTGTGCCATCAGGAGAAGTGTGTGTGCTTGTTTTGTGATCGCTGTCACTCCAGCAGCGTGGTCGTCGTCTTATTACTGTAACATCTGGAGTTTAACCTGCACCATCTACCGGTGATTTCTGAAAGAGCTGCTGATGTTTAAGTGACTCTGCACCACAGTGAACCTTTGACTCTTCATCAGTGTGTAATAGGACTTCTTAACCCTAAGGTCAGCTTCCTCCTCCTCTTCCTCAAGGAAGAAGAGGGAAATGAGTCCACCTCAGCCTAACCTTCTTGACTCAAAGATTAGGGTTTGAGCATTGGAGCTGCAGCAGGCAGAGCAAAGCCTCCGAGAAACATCCTCCTGAGAAGCTTCGGTTCAAACGTCGACCTGAACCTGAACCTTCCGCCTTCGTCTCATAAAATTCATTGTTTCCTTCTGGAGCGAGACGGCCAGATCCATCTTTTGATCTCTTAACATTTTTCTTTGTTTGTTGTTCACAAGCCATTTGGGAAATACGCCGGTTAACATTTACTGCAGCAACTTTCAGCTTGACCTTCTTGTGGCTTGAAAGAAAACATGCTCGCACAGCTCGAAGAAATCTACACGAGCATTTTTCTTTCTGCTCTTATTCATGCTTTTGTATTTTCCAAATGGGATCAATATCCTGTAATGTCTTCTGTTCCTTCCTGGGAAACACTGCACTTGAAAAGCTAATTTCAGGCCTTATCATTTCTTATATGACCACTGAAAATTTCAAATCAATAAGATTGTTATGGAGCTCATTTTCACCATTAAAAAGGATTAGAAGCGTTCGTCATATGGGGATCGTTAAGCATTAGATGTCTGTGTGCCAATTCTGGAAACAGCAACCAGAGAGTTTGGATTAAACCTCCCTGTAGAGGTGCGTTAGGGTGAAACGGCTGATGGGAGCAGTCTGGATATAACTCGCCAGGAGCGCGCCGTGGATTTGGGCTGTGGAGGTGTGGAGAGGAGGAGCAGAGGAGAATCTCCTGACACGGATGAGACCGTGTGAAATTTGAAAAGCCTTGATTGGAAGGGTTTGTCTCATCCTCTAAATGGAGATTAAAGTGAAGTAGTTTTCTAAAAAACGGCACCATAAAAAAAAGAAAAAGAGAATATGTAGAAAATACGGTAGAGTGAAGCTCAACGTGATGAGTCTGTGAGGATGAGGCAGGAGGAGGCGAGGAGAGAGCGCTGGGTTGAAGGAATAAGTCGAGCAGCAGGGACGGGTTCTGACTGAAGCTGGAACAGTGCGGCACACTTTAGTTATCTGTACTTTCACAAAATGCTGCACTCCTGCTCACCTCAGCACACTGTGTTCAGGTACAGAAGAGCTGCAGGAAATGAAAATTATAAAGTCTAATAAACTCCAGAGTCTAAATTTAACACTTCCAAGAAACATCTCGGAATTTAAAGTTGGAGACGGTAAGCCTGTGAAGTGCTGACCTTTGCACACTCAAATAAATCAAAAAGAAAAAAAAATCGACTGAGAAAAAAAAAAAAAACTTTGAAGGAGAATTATTTAACACCCAAGATGATAAATGATGATAAAATCACACATTTTAAAGGCTCAGTATGATACATCTGTTCCTCAGAGTCAGTTACGAAAAAATACTGTTTGGTCTCTTTGAAAGGAATCATGGGGTTCTTATTATTCTCATTATTAGAAAATGCACTCAGCAATCTGATGTGCTGCGGGCAGAAATCATCTTTATGAACAGGGTAATGTTCTGTGCCTCATTCATGTCTTTCATCCTTTGCTAAAAAGCCATTTAATGATAGCAGCTTAGAAAACAGTGAGCCAACTTATTCCTTATTACTGCACATGGACTGAGATTTGTTCCACTGAACAATGAATTTAAGTTATTATATTGAATTTGAGAAGCATGACCTGAAATCAAATTTAATGTTTTGAAACAGAATTTATTTGCTTTAAAATTTGAGATTTAACTCTCTTTATTCCTTCAATTCAAATATACAAAATTCAATTTCAGTGCAGTGTAGCATGACCATTACATCATCCACGTCTGTAAGGGAGAGTAATCCAGAACAGATTCACAGAAATCATCTTTGCGTCTGTTTCTAAAGCCTCAAATACACCGTCTGCGTCTGCGTTGCAGCTCCACTCCGCTGCGTGTTGACTGCGTTTGCCAATTTACACCAGCTGCGTGTTTAGTCTGACAAGCCGGACAGCTGGAGTCGCAAGACCGCGGAATTCCCGCTCTTTCCTCTCCGTTAAGAAACCTCTCTTCATTCATGTTGTGCTGTTAAACCTCAAACCTGTTGATTCCTGGCATGTCTTCGCTCATTGTGTCCTTTTCATGCACTGGTCAAGCCAAATCTAGTTTTGTCACAGTCAGATTTATTTTGAAAGTCTCAGGCTCTTCTTAGGTAGTTTCTGTGCACTACTTCCTGTCCAGCTTGATCTTCTCTACTCTGAATTGATGGGTCCGGCATTGGTCAAAATATGATGGCTGCAGATTAGCTGTGACCTGTCGAACCAGCTACGCAGCTGAGCCGCAACAGAACGGATCCAGTGTAAGTATTTCAGCGGTAAGGTTTGTTAAATTCTTTTGACAGTTGTTTTCACGTTACAAAACTTCAGTACAGGACTGAACTTCTTAATCCCTAAGGTCTGCCAGTTGGGAGACTTTGAGGTCGCTCTGCAACAAAAAGGATAAAATGAAGCACTTCATTCATTCCTCCTGTTCAGGATTGTGGGTGGAGCCTATCCCAGCTGTCTTAGGGTGAGAGGAGGGGTACACCCTGGACTGGTCTCCAGCCAATCACAGGGCTAAAACAAAGCACTTATCACCTTTAAATATTCTCATCTTCCACACCAGATTAAACAGGAGAAACATACAGCAGTTCCCTTTAAATAGGCCATGACTCATAAATGTGACTTGGTGCCGGTCACAGTGGGTGCACCACTCTCTAGTACTGCAACAAGCAGCAGGGAACCAAGACAGTCGGGGTAAATTAAGCACTTGAAGATCAAAGGTAACAAAAGGTAAAAAAACCACCAGCCGGAGAAAACAGGTCCTCCGTGAGATTACAGGATGCTGAAAGCTGCTCTGTTGCTGCTGCTCGGCTGTCACATGGTGCGTCTCAAAGCTCCACAGTTTCAGCCTTCCTTTCTTCACTTGTTGTTCACTTGTGTCTTACTCCCTCCTACCAGAGATCCATGGGAGAGATGTGAAGAGATGAAGAGAGGAGACGAGGAGATTTGTTTTAAGAGAAATGAGACGTCCTCTCCTCCAGAGCATCACATGAGGCAACATGTTTTAGTGATGATGGTGTCAGCTGATCGCTGCTGGATCATCTGTCAGTCGGCTCTAACAGCTGTTTGTGTGTCTGCACATGTGCACTGTAACAGCTCTAATAAAATAAAACAGTAACAGAGCTTTGTTTGTGTTTTTAACCTTGTTTATGATGTCTCAGGAACACTGTAAATTTATTAAATATTCGATCTCAGGTAAAATAGAAATGGTGTCCCTCTTAACAAACCTCATGATCATGAATGAAACTTAAGGAACTCTAAAAGAAATGCAACAAGTGTTTGTTTTTTGTTTTTTGTTTTCCCAACAATCTTCTTTTCTCTAAGACGTAACTTTTCTTCATTAAAAAAAAAGAGAATCAGCAGGAAAATGAACAAGAGAAATAACTGATCATGAATATTTATTAACCATCTGTTATTGAACTATATGAGTTATTTCGTCAGCTGAATCTGACCAGAACAGTAACATAAAGTTTGCAGTGTGTAATATTGATTTTATGACAGTTGTGCTCAATATTTTGTGCTTCAAACTAACATCAAACACTTTTTTTAATCTGAGCTTTTTGACCTAATTCAGGGCTATTCCTCGTGAATGTTTTCAGCTTTCATTAAACTGATATGTGTCAAGTCGGAGCAGCTGCAGCGTCCAATCAGTGGGTGATATCCCATATATGGGCGTGTCTGTCAGCTCTCGTGTCTCCTTGCTCATTGCTCCTCTGACCAGTCTGATCTCTCCTCTCTCCTTCAAGCACAATTAACGCTTTGGGGGTCCTTTAATATGGTGGTTCAGAAACTACTTCCGGTTCCACGGGGGAGAAAGGGGAGAGGAGAGAGGAGAGAGAGGAGAGGGGAGAGAGGAGAGAGGAGAGAGGAGAGAGGAGACTGTAGTTTAACACTTTGAGATTCACCCACAGTCTGCCTGAGCGGCTCTCTGCCCCACCCCCTCTCTCCCTCTGGTTCTGTGAGTAGGCGAGACTGAATGAAATTAAACTGAGTAAAACTACAGAATTCTTCTTCTTCTTTTGTTATTGAAAGAAAGAGTGAACTGAAAAAAACTATTGCATTTTGCTGAGTGGAAAAAAAAACTGCTGAACTTTGTGTTTATTGAAAGAAAACCTGAAGAACTGTTAAAAGTCTACTGAATTGTTATTTTTTTTATTTCATTTATTCATATTTTATTTATTTTTTTGCTTGATCAACATTAATGAACTGAACTCAAAGGTCTGTGCAGATTGTCCATGCTTGTGCTACTTTGTGGGGAATGGTTGATTTATTATCATTTCTCTTCTTCCTGTGTTGGTTGAAATTTGTGTAAAGTTATGGTATGGTTGCACCTCAGGCATCATATAACAAAATCAAATAAAAGTCATATCCTGTAACCGGCACAACACGCCGTCAAGTCATACATCAACAGAACTTCCATTTCCTTTGAGTAAAACTTGAGTTATTTCTCTGAGCCAGAGACATAAATACTGATGCTTTCAAATGTTCCCTTTATTATGACACCAGAATGATTCAAACAGACCTTGTAGATACAGAAATATACTCTTTTTTTTATATGGGTATGTCTTTTTTCTAGAAAAGACCCAAAAATGATGTGTGCTGAGATCCTCCACCTCAGTGTGTCATTATTTTTTAACAGAATAAGCTGATGGAAGTTGATATCTCTGTTGATGAATAAATGGTCAGTGGAGCTGATTTGTTTTAATAACTGTGTCTAAGTGATGGAAATTATGCTATCCCTGGGTATGAGAGAGTTACAGACACAATGTCTATCTGCAGGAATCTGTAATAAAAGATAGACAGCGAGACAGCTCCTAAAAAATGAAGCCAAAACATTTAGAGCTCCTCCCACCAGCTGACTGCAGTATTAATCATAAGGCAGCGCCCTCCATGATAAAAGATGGGACATGGTGTTTAAAATTCACAAACATTTCAAACACAGTTTCCTCAGACGGGTCATTGATTCAGGAATTATGTATAATCAAAAATGAGTGACAGCCCTGTTGACCAATAACAGAGTAAATAATTGAAAAAACACGAACACAGGAGCCTTTAATTTTATTTTTACAACCATGAGAATTCAACAAATACTGAACCAACAGTCTGTTCCACTCTGGACTGTGCCTAGCTTAGCATGTTTTTCTGTTTTATATGTAAATAAATTGTATGTTTTGGTTAGAAACAGGGGCAGAACCTTATTCTGTCATCACTTTTATATAATGGGAGGTTTTCTATCTAAAATATTTAGAAACATTGTTAAATATGGATAGTTTAACATGACAAAATATGTAACAAGGTTCTTCAAGCAAGCACTAATAATAAATCTGAAAATCTTCACTTATGCACATTTCTCTTTCAATAATTATCCATCTCCAGAGATGGTTTGACATGTTTTTATGTGACATGTAATTATGCTGCTAAGCGTTTCTCTTTAATGATTATAGAGCTGCTGAAGCACAGTGTGCAGCTGCGTGGGCAGATCCTTCTGTATGTGAAGGACGGTGACACAAAGGGAGACACCGCTGAGCGTTGGCTTGTAGCTTTTAATGAAGACGACTCGCTCTGAGAGGGGTTCAGTGACATGTGGCTGATGTGAGAACCACATCAATATTTAACGCGGATAACTCATGCAGATTTTAACACAAAGGGTGATGGCTTTGTCACCAGGAAGTTTAACTCTGCGTGAGGAAAAGAAACTGCATCATAGAGATTTAAATAAAGGTGTTTCTTCATGTCAGAAATTATTCCCCGAGGTTTGAGATTTCTTTTGATCATAACTGTTTGCATCAAGTTTGATTTTTGCCGTTTTTACTCTTTGGTCTGTACAATGAGAGGAGCCAGAGAGATGAACTTTTACAGAAATTTAAATCACTGGATGGAATTTTTTTAACAAATTTGCATTAGAGACGGCAATAACTGATTTATTCAGGAAAAAAGTTTTAGCAATAAAGTCAAAGCTCTTTTTAACTTTTACTGATATCCGACTTCAAGCAGAAAAAGCCATCCCCCAAAGAAATGTTTGACCCTCAATGGAAACTTTTTAACATCACAAAAAAAAGTTCTGTGAGAAGTTATAATATTTGGAAATTTTATGTTCTAAAAAAAAAAAGTTGAACTAATTTTAAGTTTTCACTTCTTTTGAATAAAAAAGGTGCATATCACCCTTACCTTTGCAAGAATTAAAGCTAAAAACATGGGTGTATGGTCTGCACATGGAGCTGCACACGTGATGGAAGTGTGTGACCTGCTGCTTGGGCTAAAGAGTCAGATGTGAAGAGGAAAGGCCTGAGAAGCATGACGCAGAGTTTCTGAAATGAACTTCTAACCGCCACAAGTTCACACATGCAAATGTCAGACACTCTGTGTAGAAGTACAGTCGGTCTACAAAACTCCAGGTCTGTTTGATGCCTCACCTGAGTCTCTGATTTGCATAATCCTCACCTGAGTGCGCGGCTGATAAGCTTTAGGCGGAGGTTTGGAGGTTAGTCAGCAGTTCCACTCTGGAGGCATGTCAGTGGTGTCCCGTGGGCGAACATGAAAGCCAGAGCAGAACTGATAATAGCCCAACCAGCCTGATGGGGGAACCGTCTTTTGCACACGTGCTCTTTTGAACAAGAAATGCTGAAAAACAGCGACGACAGTCTGAGACGAAGTGAATAAGGAGTCAGGATTACCGTGTCAGTCTGAGTGTGTTGAAGCTTATCAGCCCTGCCTCCGCTCCACACAAACATCTCCCCTGAAGATGAGGCGAGCTTTAAACTTTTAAGAAGATGAGATTGTAAAGCTAATAGCCTTCAGCGCACAGTTGGACTCAAAAGCAGGCTGGTTCCCTGAGAAAATTTCTCTATCAATTATCAGTGTGTCTCTAAATCTCTCTTTTCCTCAGGCTGCTGAACTGTGATTGCAGTTTCTCTCCCTCTGGTCTCAGGATGACTTCAGCCGCTTTATCCTCCTCTGGCCCATCCAGCAGCAGCAGCAGCAGCAGGCCCAGCAGCCCCTGACCTCTGCTGTCAACAGAATGCTGCGCTGCCAACCGAGGAGGGTGGTAATAAAGTAGACAGAGGGCAGAGGCTCCCACACATGCTGGGACACGGTGGGGATGTTCGATGAACAATCTCAAGCCAGGACCAAACAGGAAAACAAACAAAGTCGACTTGCAGGGTGTTTTATTCTGCAGGATTTATTTTGCACTTGATGCCATTTCATCAGAATTTGTAGATATCCCAAAATAATGGACATGAATAATCAGAATGTCTTGTGCATAACAGGTTTAATATTCCAGGTAAACATCTGGCTAACAGGTGCGCAGAAGATCTGCAATGAGAATATTTCATGCTAAAGAAGATAATCTCAATGAATAGTTAATTTCTCAGCCGGATTGTCCGACGTCTGCCCCCTTTTCCTCTAAATTTTAACCGTAGGAGTTGTTATTGTGATGTGGAAATACCTGCAAGCATCAACAACTGCTGAGCCATGCTGCTGTGGAATGGGATTGCAGAGTCCTGAGGCAAATAGAGTGCAAAAATAATTTGTCCTTGGTTGCAACACTTGCCACCAAGTTCCAAACAGCCTCAAGAAGCTTCATCAGCACAAAACACCGCTCCTCGCCAGGAGCTTCAAGACCACGCAGCGGCCCTGCAGGTCTCACACCACCAAAAGCGAAACCAAGCGTGTCAATTGGACTCCAGAGCAGTGAAGACTTTTACTATCTCACTATCTGATGAATAAACCTGAGTTCAGTGGATGCTAGAGGAACACTAATAAAGGTCTGAGGCTGTTTTTCAAGCGTTGGACAGAAACCAAACACCCAAACAGAAATGTCCATGAGGAAATGATTCCTCCAGTTTGGTGTGGAAGACTTTATTGGCCTCTGCTGGGCTCTGATCTCCTCCGTCTGATCTTGAGGCCGACTCACTAATGCTCCAGTGGCTGAATGGGAGAAAAGCCCTGCAGCTCCAGAAATCATGTGGAAAGCCTTTTTTTTTTTTTTTTCAGGGGTGTGGAGGCTTAAGAGGCAGGAGAGAAACGCCTCTGGCTTTCGAATGAAATATTCAACAATCACACAGAGGTAAAACGTACAGGTGTTCTGACAGCCACATGTGAATTTGCTGTGTTGTGATCAACGTTAGGAAGGTTATCGTTAGGAGAGAACAGGATTCAGATTACATGTAATAAAAACAGACTGAGTGCATTCCTGCGGCGCTGAATGAGGGAGAGAAAATGAGTTTCTACTAACATGGAAAAAAAGAGAAACAAATTGTTTAAAGTCCACAGAAAGGCAGCTCTGTTAGGAGAGGTTTTTTTTTTCATGATGTAGTGTCCTCACCTAACATGCATTATCTATCTGACACAGACAAGCAGAGACGACATGGAAACCTCAGTGGGAGATTAGCAGCCACTGCGCTGCTGTTTGGATGCTCGTGAACAGGCAGCGTGTCGTCGTATGAAGTGAGGACAGGCTTTAATGTCTCTGCTGCAGTGGTGCTCAGTGTGACCTCAATCCTCATTCTTCATTGTAACCGAGAGGAATACTGGAAGTCTCATTATCCCCTCCCGTGTCCTCCTTCCTTTCCAAACAACTCGCTCTACTTTAAAGTTAAAGTTCAAGAATGTATGCACATCGCCTTCACAGGCATGCAGATGTAAAGCTCGGGGAGCAGCAGGGGAGTCTTCAAAGCACGCCATGACTCAGCGTTTAGCCAGGAGATGTTTCACTTTCATTACATTTTTTCTTTTTTACACATCAGAAGATTTCAATCGCTTGACAAGCAGAGTCATGTCACCTCCAACTGCTGTGACGATCAGCTCTTGTCGTCTTTAACTCACTCGTTATATTTTTTTTTTTTCTGAAAGCATGACAGCTGCAAAAAAAGAGAGAAACGCACCACTTCTTCTCTGAGATTCATAAAGCTGCATGATAAGTTGAACTAGCCTGCGATTTATTCCATATTTGCATCCGTCATCACCGCCCTCTTCATGAACATCCTTCTGAAAAGTCACTAAAACAGATGCACGGTTTGCACATGCTCAGTCTGTCTCCTTCACCCGGGGTAAGATTGACTGATGTTTTTTTTTTTTTTTTTTTCTTACAAACATCTGCTTCGATCAGCCTGAGTAATAAAAAGCTGAACCGGGGAAAAAAAAAAGTACAGAGAGGAGGGGGGATGAATAAATAAAATGTCATAAAAATGGAGGACGAATAAAAAAAGGCAGAATGAGTGAAGGGGATGGAGGAAGGGGACAGAAGGCGGGGGAGTGTGGGGGGGTAATGATGAGCTCTGAGACAGGCGACTATTTTAAGACTCCCTGAAAGTGAAAGGACAGCTTCAATAGAGCGGAGTATGATGGGATTAACTGACAGAGTTCATTTGTTGGTGTGCTGAACAATGGATGACAGCTGCACGTCGGACATTCACGGACCAAAAGTCAAATCGATTGATTTTCTTAAACGATTACTGAAGTGTGCCCATCATTTTTATGACTCATGAGAAATAAGGAGAGAAAGAGGTTGCATATGATTAAATTAAATTTTTCCACTGTTTAAGAAAACATCTTATCACCATATTGTGCAGTCGTTTTGTTTATTTGTTGCTTTTCATCAACTCAAATCAAGCACGAGGACATCCTGACACGACTACCATCTCAGATTCCATTAATCTTCTCCTTTATCAGCCTCCTCTCTTGCTTCTTTCTTTTTTTTTTCTTCAAACTGAGAAGAACCTGGGTGCACTTACTCGGTCCTATAAAGAGCACTAATGAGGTCAGCCTCTGATGAATGATGAGGTCTGGGCTTCAGGCGATGGTCCACTTCCTCCCAGAGGTGTGAATGGGGTTGAGGTCAGAGTTGTGTGTACGCCAGCCAAGTTATTTCACATCAAGCTGGAACAAAATAATAAAATGAAATAATAACTTCATTTTGTGCATAAAGCTGTGAAATAGAGAGAGGTGTTCCACGAGCGCACTTTAAAAGAGCCAAACTTTGGAAAATCCTGTTTACACATTCGGTCAGATATAGATAATTAACAGTTCATTAAATCAATTTTTGAAGTTTGTTGATTTCTCTTTTAAATGCTTGCAACACACTTCTTAAATCCTTGGCCTGGTTTCTCAAGTGAACGCCACACTTTATGTAATACGTCCTGACAGGAGCATCACACCCGCTGGACTCACACTCTATCCACCACTTTGAGGCACACCAAGCTCCCAATATACACATAAACAAACACACACACACACACACACACACACTTCCACAACCA
Organism: Labroides dimidiatus; assembly: GCA_030710495.1. Taxonomy (NCBI): domain Eukaryota; kingdom Metazoa; phylum Chordata; class Actinopteri; order Labriformes; family Labridae; genus Labroides; species Labroides dimidiatus. The sequence goes on from CM061163.1 coordinate 7,841,697, forward strand.
GCAGCAGATCAGACGACCAGAACATTGCAGCCCCAGTTGGGGAGTTGAAGCTAAGTGACTTCAGACTGAGAATGACGAACAGGCGGGAAAACAGCGTCGTCTGAAATGAAACAGCGGATCTGTGAGAATCTGGCAAATTTCACTCAAGCTGTTGAATTGAAAGCTGCGAATGGAAAGCAGGGATCCTGCAGTGATGCTAAACGTTTGGGCGGGATGTGTGTTTGAGAAGCCTCGGTCCACTTCGGCTACGGCCAAAAACACACACAATGTAACTCTGCTTGTTCACTTAAGTCACGGCTCTCCAAGCAGGAGAAGTGTGCAAATGACAAAGCATGCAATAGCTGCAGAATGAGAGGAAGAGAGAGGCTTTGAGGCTGCCTGCTCTTTGTCCCTGTTTATCTTTAAGTAGTGTGTAGAGGAGGCTGTCTTTGTTACTTCTGGATGCAGACTGAGGCCCCGTTTGACCTGCTTCAAAGCCCCGCAAAGCGAAACCGCTCTTGACGTCTGGAGGAAGTAGCACTCATCAGAATGAAGCTACTTTTAAGAGACTCCAGGAGAGGTAATGTTTAGAAAGAATTAGCCCTGTGAGTCATGGCTCCATCATCTCTTCTGCTGTATGACACAGGCAGAATATTAAAAAACGCAGCACAAAAACACTCTTTTGGAGAGGAGACTAAGATGTGTTAAGAGTTTTTTAGGAAGCTGTGAAGGAAAACACAGACTATTGAGATTCTGCTGCAGTTATGCAAAGATTTTTAAAGTCTAAAGAAGTATAAAATAACTATTCCTGGCCTTTGTTAGGAAGTTTCTTTTCTTGAAAAAGTAGCATCATGCTGTGTTGCATACCAACGTCACATTACGATTACTTTTTTGACTCCTGTTTCTGTGTAAAGGACTCCATACATGAGTGAATATTGATACGGACTGAAAAGCGAGGACTGTTTATCATGCCGACCCAGCTGGTTTACCATAAAAAAACCACTAATAGCGTTTGGGTTGCTGCTTCTGCAGAGAATTAGATGACATTTCAGCGTTCTCTATTTGATCATAAATATTTTGGCTAAATTATAACATGCTCCAAGAGGAAATACGACGTGATTAATGATTTAATATTGCCGGGAAAATGAGTCATTTTGCCGCTTAATGTCACTGGGCATTAAGATGCATGATGAGCAAGGGAATTAAACCTGTAAACATAAAACCCAATAGGTTAACACAATCCATACAGAAGAAAATCTGTCTGATTTGAAGGTCACATAAACAAAGCAACTCCCCCCTCCATTCAGAGAACCAGGTGCAGACAGAAAGTCTTATAAAACCAGCCAGCGCAGCTTTTTCTTGGCTGTTGGGTTAAACGTGGATAAATCTCTGATATTGCAGCATGAGTAATAAACTCTTCAGTAACTGCTCCATATTTACAGGGAGAGGAAGGAGGGGGAGGAGGGGGGTTCATTTCCATCCCGTGATTAAATTTTTCAAAGCATATGTGAGTGTGTGTGAGTGTTGGCTGCACGGTCTCAGTAAACATTTACAGTCTTCTTGCGTGCAGAGGTCTTCTTATGGCAAACGGCATGCTTTTACTCTCAAATTAAGGTTCAAGGAGCTGACAGTGGGTAATGTTAGTCCACATGAATCAGCAGGAGAACATGGCAGAGACTAATACGCTTTTCCCGGTTCATCATCTCTTCTGTTTTTACCCTACAATGTTTATCTTGTAGTCTTTCTGCGAGTGAGGCTGGGTTTGCTCTGTGTGTGATTGTGCTAAAAATGAGAGTTGACTGTGGTGTAGATATTTGACTCCAAGGGTAAGAGAGCTTTGGACATCCAGGTCTGACACCTTCAGGGACTAAGACTTGCCAAGCTGCCACACACACTGCTGAAGATTTTGGCTTTCACAGCTGAGCTCGATTCCCCTCAGTGGACGTTACAGAAAGCTGAAGCTTTACTGTGATTCAAAGAAGATTTAACCTTTTTCCAAGCTTATTTCCTCTCGTGTTTGTCTCCAAAGATGAAAAATGCACGCAGAGATGAGAAGATATGCATCATAGTCGGCATGTTAAGTGATGGTAGTGACTGAAAGCTGATTCAAGCATCCAAGGAGGGACCGCAAAGTTGTCCTGCCGCGGGGGAAATCATGTCAGAGATGGTTTCTGGAATAGTTCCTTCGCTGTGGGCTGTGGACTATAAAACACAGTCAGGCAATTTCTGAATTGCAACCAACATTTGGCAGCAGTGCCGGGACCAGAGCTGTGGCACCGTGAGCTCAGCTGACGAGAGCTGCATTCACATGTCTCTCTCTGGTTCTTGCTCGACTGACTTCACCTCTTTCAGAGTTCACCCAGCGCCTCATTTTTTACCCTCTTTCATGTTGTTGTTTTTCTCCTCTGTGTTCTTGTTTTTTGTTGATTTTCTGACCTTTTGTTCCAATTCTGCAAATGCAGCTGTTATTACATCATTTTTTGATGCATTCATTAATAATTCATAACAAAAAGTACATTAACCTTAAGCGACATTTAAGATGCTAGCAGCAGGGCTATTCTTTATTTTGAGCTGTTTTTAAAATCTACTCAAGACTGTATTAAAAAAGAGCAAGCAAAGAGACCAAGTGAGGGGAACGGAAAATGATTTTTTAGAGGTCTAAAAAATGTAAAGCTATGGCTGGATGGTTCTGTTCTTCCTCTTGGCTGGAACAGAGCACGACAAGCTCAGCTGTGATGAAGACACGGGTCAGAGCTCTGCCGGTCGGGACCGGGAGGACGGACGAGAGAAAGGGGCACGGCTTTTAACCGCAACATTTCACCCAGTCACCTGGAGCTCCTGCTGTGGATTATTTTTTTTTCTAAAGTCACGAGGGAAAAGGTTTTGGGGTTTTCCCAGATAATCTGCAAAAATCCAAAAATAATCAAGAACAACAGGGGAAAAAAAGGGCCTTGTTTGAAGTATTAAAAATAACAGCAGCATAAAAGAGACACTGTGAGTCCCTCAAATTGGATTTGGATATATAAAAAGAAACTTCAGATATGAAAAGGAAAACTTCTAAAGCATTTTAAATCTCAGAGGCAGAAAGGAAAATCCGTCTTGTTCTCCTTTCCCCGGGAGAACCGGGCCTCAAAGAAGGAGTCTAACTGTCATTATAATGATCACATCAGCTAAATGTATGACAGATGGACTGATTAGCACCGCGGAAGCTTTGCGTGTGTCATAAACTCACAAACAGCTTAATGAGAGTCAGAAATAAATAAATCCTGCTTGATTATCGCTGCTGTATTCATTTGTTGGAAATGACTGTGAACAGAGCTCCCTTTGTTAATGAGGACTGCACAGTAGGATCCATATTAAACACAGCTTAATAAATAATTCCTCATTCAGCGAACGTGTTGTTTCGCTCCATCGCCACAGTTAGCCCGGAAAGATTTGCAGTGGCCCTGACAGTTCGATCGTTGCATACGGATGCAAGTCATGACCATGAGTGGGGAAACAGGGGAGGAAACTATGCGTGCTGACAGTGACAGATGTGCAAAAGAACCAACATGTGACCATGCATGGTGTGAGCATGTGTGTGACTCTCCCATGTGCTATAGCTCACTGTTAATGCTTTTGTTTATTCGTCCGTAGAGCAGGACATGATATATTCTGCAAATTACCAGTGGACCCCCTGATAAATCCTGAAGATAGGATCAAACAGGACACGTTGCTGTATGCATAACAATGACTGCTGCTGTATGGACAGAGTCTATTGACTCAACCTTGAAGCAGCTCAGGAGCTTTCTGTGAAGAAGAACCGGGAGAGTGCGTCCATGAAACATAGCATGTTCTATTCAAAAAGATCAGTTTGCATATTAATCTGGTGTTATTTGTGTTTTCCTCGCTGGGTTTCCGGTTATGATAAACAGCTGACACATTAAGGTGATCACAAAAGCAAGGAGAATCCCTTGTCAACATACGTCAAGTTGTGTAGTTAAAGTTGAATTTAATCTCCATGCTGAGGTTTGTGCATCTTATTTTGAAGCTTTAAAAACAAGATTTGTGTCCCCTGCTGCGCTCATGTTGGGGGTAATTAAGACGTGTGTTTGAGGAAAGGCAGGTGGTTGAATAGAGTCAACGGCGGCATGTATCACCGCCTCACAGGACGACATGTCGGGAATGGATCATGAAGGGGGAACATAATGGCTGCTATTTCCCGAGCTGAACAAAACGAGTTATCTGGGCCATTCGGTTTCATTCTGCATCCTTCGCACGGCTCTGTTGAACAGATGAGTTAAAGCCCTGCATCTGCAACCAGGGGTATAAGTTAGAGCAGTAATCAACACTGAGGGGGGTTGTTTATGGTGATGAACGTGGAAAAACATGCCACAGAGCCGGTATGACTTCCATGTGTCTTGTTAATGAGGGGTGAGAGACAGGGAGGCAGGCCTTCGCTTAGACTTATGGAGATGGATTCCTCGGCTCATCTACATTAATGGTTATAAGAAACGATGACTCTGCTGCACACGTCTCTGTGGAGGGCCAGCGCTGCAAGAACAGATTATCTTGAGGACAATCGACACTGATGTCTCCTCAAAGTCTTCACCATTTCATTTTTTTCTAAATCGATCCTGCCATCTATAAAGTATGTGCAATTGTATTTGAGCAATGACTCACCCTTCGCTTTCTACGCCTGTCTGCAGTGAAAAAAAAATACATGGTTGCATTAGAATAATCAGTATGTGAAGGGTGCTAATGCATACGAGGCTCCATCAACTACCTGGTGCGTGACTGACAGTGACAGACTGACAAACACGTATGTGCACACAACAAGGAGTACACACACTGGGGCACTGCATTCATCATATTAAAACCACAGGCTCAGCCCTTCAAAGTGATATTAATTATAAACATCACTGATTGATGTGCGTTTGCATTAAAGTTGCCACCTTGTAACTCCTCATCACTTCTAAGACTGTGACATTGAAATGCAGCCGCGGGGCTCACCAAACAAAGCAAACACGGAGACCAAAAATCTGTTTTGATAAATGGGATGTTAGCTGATCCAGCGTGCAGCACTCCCAGTCTGACAGCTTTCCATTGGCTCCAATTTATGATTGACACTGGGATTTTAAGGACAACTTTCAAAACTAGTTTGCCCTGAAATGCGTGGTAGAAGGTTGATTCCTTATAAGCAGCGGGCTAAAAGCATTTCTATCTGTCTCTCAAGTACAATTTTGTGTCATCAGAAGTGGAAGAGGATGTCAAACTTCCTATGAATGGACCCCAAGGGAAGCATAAGTAGTGAGGATAATAGAGGACCGAGTATGGAGCCTTGAGGGACCCCACCTGGGACATTACTGTTTTTTCTTTTAGCAGGGAGCCAAGAATGGACTTGTTGTTGACAATAACATTGATTATAAACACATATAACAGCAAACAAAAGATACTGTGAAGATTCTGTGCATAATTCATCCGGGAAATTAAGTTTTGGAAGCAATCCACAGGATGCAAAGTTGAGCGTGAGCTAACCCTGAGTGCAGGAAGACATAACAGTATAGTATTAATATTTAAAGCATAAAAGTTCAACATTAAGTTTTGGAAAAAACAAAGTAAAACTTCATTTTCAAGTCAGATAAATCTAGATGTTGTTTGAGCCATCCTTCCACCCCAGTTAGTCTGCCCACTTTGTGTCTTCATTAAAGCGCCACATTGTTTTCTCCTTTACTCCCAAATGATGTGAGTCATAATTTTATCTGCAGCTGGATGCTGTTCCACTAAATACCTCAGTTATTTTCAGTTATTTTTCACTCTGACAGTCTAGACTTGACAAAAAGCATCACAAACATTTAAAACAGTTTAGTCAGATACTCTTCTGACTGATTTAAGTTTGTGACTACCATGGGGTGAAACTACAAAAAGGCAGCTTGCTAAAAAAAACATTTGACCTTGTTCCGTGTAATTAAAATCATGACTGGATAGCATTTTAACAGCAGGCAAATTAAAGGAGTCCTGCACACAAGGACGATGCAAGGACCTCCATAAATAGTGACCTTATTATAGCATCATGTAATAGATTCAAATGGTAGCACTGTTCATTAGGTAAAAATATGTGTAGGTCACAACAAATAAAAAAAAAGGACAACGGATTACCTTAAGGTGTTTGTTCGTATTTTTTCCTTTATGGCAACAGTCGATTAATAATTATGCAGAACTAACTTTATGCACTGTTTTCTATCTCATGTGGAAGTTTTCCCTTTCCCATTTGCAGCAGAGTCTGATTCACCCTGATCTGAATTATTTACCGTAGCAGTCTTCCAGCCACATCACAAAGCATAGCAGATAACTGGGCTGAGTCCTCAGGCGTTTATACACAGCTCAACCACTGGAAGTATTAAAGAGCACGGCACCTTGTCACCACTGACAAATTCATGACCGTGACTAAATGAATGAGAGGAAAATATTTAACAATTCACTTCAGAATTCTCTTTCATGACAACATTCAAAGAAGTGAGAAATATCAAAATGCCCTTGAGTTTAAAAATCTGAAAGTAGAGCAGTATTATGGAGTTCGACCTAAAAAAAACATCAGATCCAGTGATATAATGTAGTTCAAGATAAGGGCAGCTGATGATGCCAGAAGAAAAAGGACAAACAACAAGAACAACAAAAAAAGAAAAGAAAAAGACAAAAACCTTTCTTAAGATTAATTTGTCTGCACAGTGAAGAGTGAAACCAGAACTATGGAGCACAGCAACCCCAGGAGAGAGTATTACACATTCAGAACCAGAAACACAGACTGCATGAAGAAAATTCATTGTTATCCTCAACTTTCAACCAGGGGCAAAGAATATCGAGATCCACTGGAGGTTAAGAGTCAAAAACCTGTAAACTCAACCACTGCGACACAAATAATTCTGTGCGTTAGAAAATGTAGGACTCCTGTGCAGAGCTGGTTCAACTTTATTGGCTGTCAGCCTCAACCTCTCAGTAACTCTGCCTTTCCTTGATGTCCCATGATGCCCGTTCCTGTAGAGACGTCAGCTGTCAGATGGGATTTCACTTTGATCTGCCAGTTTGAAAGTTGGTACATGAGATCAGTGTTGTTTTGGACCGGAGGTATGAGGACTATTTGGGTAATTGTACTGAATCTTGCACTCAATTTTCTGTATTTTTGAATCATTTTTGTGTAGATATGGTAATGTAGCACCTGCTAATGGTTACTTCCATTGTGGCGAATGGTTCCACTACCTGGATGTAAACAAGCACAGATATCAGGTGGTGTCTGGTGCAGTTTGGCAGATATTCAGCTATACTTTTCCTGCAATGATTGACATTACCATGTCTTAAAAGTGTATTGTATTGCCACATCAGAATGCAATTGTATGAGCTACTCAGGCATAAGGAAAAACTGGTGATTTTATGTAATCTGGATCATTAGATTTGGATTTATTGTTCATTTTGTGACATTTGGAAGAATAACTTATCTTTTGTGATGGAGCCACATTTACTGCAGGTTAGTGTTATGAGTTGAACTCTGGTCTCCTGCATAAATGCTCGACATGCTGCACATCAACCGAGCTGACATCAACACCTTTACTTTCCGTCTCGCTACATAAAAATATTTAAAAGCATCATTGCTAGATGTTGGTGAGGGGTGTAAATTATAGTGTGCAGAATCAGTCAGTACGCATGAATTACTAAAGAACAGCAAGCACTGTCCATAAAAGTAGAGGAATACATCTGTCCACCCACCCACACATACAGCACCTTTCTGTATCCTCCTTCCCACAATCACACAAGCTTTATCAGCGGGGAGGAGAGGGCTTTGACAGCAGAGTCCCCTCTCTGATGACTCTGATGTGCTCCTGAGAGGCTCTGGCGAGGACAATGGCTTCCTGCCCTCCATTACAGCCGCACACGCCTGCTGGGAGGTGGAGGAGACGGAGAAGATGGAGGTGCTCTCCCCCAAGACTTGAAGGGAGAGGGTGAGGAGGGGGGTGTGGACAAGACTGACAAAATAGCACTTGTCACACTGCTCACAGACCTGAAACATGCTGACCGTCTGTGAGGCTAAACCCAGCTGACAGGCGGAGGAGGAGAGACAGAGGTGGCATATGGGGGGCAAAAAAAAAAATCAGAGTGCAGAAGTGAAACCACGGAGGGTAAAGGTGTGAGACATGAGCATTAAGGGAACAAAAAGAGGAGGAGGAAAGCATGCTGCTGCCCGCCTGCTCATGGAGAAAGTTTCCATTTCTCCTGAAAGCAGCAACTTTCTGAGAAATATGACGGAGGACTGACGACACCTTCAGCTACAGCTCCTCTTGTGAGAAGAAATGTGATTTACAGCTAGCACAGCTCTCTGACAGCTCCTTTAATTGTTCTCTTGTTTAAGATATTTTTCATTTGCTCGATTAGCTGGAAACAAGTGTAATTTTCTGTCTGCTAATTATCAATCAGAGAAAGTTCTTTTTAACACAGCCACGTCACTATTAGCACAATGAGCAGACAAATTAAATTAATATGTGATTTGTGTGCTGCTGATTGATGCACGCAAGAGCCTGACAAAGGGTTGCACCCTGCTGAAATAAAGAGGTGGATGGAAAATTCCAGCAGGAATGAATATAAATGTGCACACTTTATATTCATAAGTTGATTTTTTGGAGTAATTTTCCATCTCGTATTTTCATGGAGGACGTGTCAAACTCATCAAATCACCAGCTTTCCATTCAGTATGCAAATGAGCACTCACATTTCTAAAATACAAATATTAGGAATTATTTATTAGAGACAAATTGAACAAGAATAAAAGCTGTTTGAAAAAACTTTTCTCAGTTTTACAGCTAAAGACAAGTGAGAGAAAAAAAAAGAGGGAGGATTTATCCTCCTGATACCATTATTGAAACATCATATGCTCAGTCTTTTGTTAAATTATCTTCTCTGATAGAGTGAGACTGTATCAGCCCTCGCTGCACAAATATAATCAGTGTAAAGTGCAATTGCGACCTCGGCGAATGATGAAACGTCAAAGCCGCTTGCAGCTGTCGTCTGCTAAAGGAGCTGTGAAATCAAGCTAATGTGTAATCAGTCCGTGTTTTATTAGCTCTGCTTTTGAATTTATGCAGATGATGCTTTTAATCCTTTGACCAGGGGGATTTATTGCTAAGTCAGAGGAACAGGATGTGATGTTCAACTGGATACAACATCCTTTCACTGCATATATTGAAGACCATGTCTCATCGTTGAGCTTTTACAACAGGCTGATTCAAGTTGCCTCCAAACATCAGGAGCACAACAGTGGCCAACAAAGCCTTCACTGTTTTTGGCACCCTGCAGACAACTCACATTAAATTAAAGGTTTTCTATTTGGTATGACAAAATGAGGAGAGATCACACATGAGAGCGTGTTCAGTCCATCATTCTTCAAAAAAGATGTTTTTCTTACAGCCAAAATACACCAGAGCTGTCTCAATTCAAAGTTCACAAGTTCAAACCTACATTCTCTGGAAGTTCAGACTTGGCAAGTTTGATCCAGAGTTTGGACTTCAGAGGTACGGGAGTCCGCAGAAAGATCCCACAACTACTGGAACAGCTTTGTTAGCCTCCCCTTCTATGTACCTACACGTCATATCCGATTGCATTGCCGGCAGTTTGATTTCAATTGATTGTTTATGTTTCAGAATAAAGATATTTCAAAAACTTCACACACTCGGGACTTTAACAGTGAAGAATCTGTCAGAAGCTTCATCTTTAACGTTGATCTTTTTATGTTGCATTGTAACTAAGATCTAAATCCCTGCATTGCTGTCACTTGTTGCATAAAGTCTAGAAAGAAGAGATCACAACATCGCCTGATCCCTGTGCCAGTATTTACCTCTGCTGCTAACAAAGACCATGTTTTGACAAGGAAGAAATGGAGCGGAACTGGGAGTAAGTTGGAATCAAATTGACATTGATATTGTTCACTTGTTTACATGCAACCATGACTACATCTTTACTGGATGAGTGAATCTCTTCCACGTGTGCAATGAAACAAGTGCAGACAAAAACCAAGCTGCATTTAAACCTGTGATCACAGTAGAACAAAGTCAGGGCAGACCGTGATGGTACTGAAACTGGTCCAGACCCAACTCCGACATTTAGCAGAGTATTTTAAGACCAGAGGAAAGCACTCACCCAAGAATGACTTTGCCAATCATGAGCAGCCTGCACGGCTAAAGTTTCCATGGGCAATGTCACAGAGTACGGGAAGCAGAGCAGAGAACACAGGAATCCAGGGAGGATTAGCTGTTCTGATTGGTTTGTTACGTGGAAAAGGAGGAGGGGATTTACAGTTTGCATGCATGACTTTGAAAAGATAACTTCTCCCGGTGTTCTCCTTGTGATATGTGCGGGTTAATCCAGCAGAGGCTTCAGTCAAACTAAACCCTCCCTGCCGTCTGTCCTCGGTGCAGTCACTCAGCCTGCCTCACTTCTGCTCCACGCCGTCTCACTCCTCGGTCTTCTGGCCAAAGTGTTTTAAAAGTTGTCATCACCAGTGAGGACGAGTCCAGCTTGTCCTCTTTTCGTCCTCTAACATGAGGAAATCCCCCTAGGACCGCATGCGCCTGTCCTTCAGAAGAACCACCAGGTCCCTGCTTAACACTGCTGTCAGGAACTGCCCTTCTATCTGCAAATCACAAAGCCTCAGGGGGAGCCAGGAGGTGACGAGGGCCGAGGACTGAAACGCAGGGTGAAGGAAGGGAAGAAGAGTGCACATCCTCTTTGTGCTCCAAGAGGTGAGGTGTGCCTGTGATTACTAATCACTGCAACACTCGCTCTAATAAATGAGCATTTAGCTGGTTTGTTTTGACTTACGGGAAGCATTTGAAACAGCAGTGATTGTTTGTGATTCTGTGTGATAAGTTCCAACTTTCACAACCCAAAAAAGTATCAGGAAACAGCTTTAGATGCAGAAGCTTATTCCTGTTCTGTGGATGATGCAGTGATTGTAAAAAGCAGTCAGAGAAAATGATTTTTCTCTTTCATGTCGGGAACTGAAATAAATTCTTACAAAGCCGGAGCATTGTAAGGACAAAAAGACGTCGTTTCAGATCTTAAACGCTGCCTTCAAAGCCTCTGTATGTATTCTTACAGAAACAATGCAAAAACAAATGAGTCACTGGTTTTGCTTTGGGTTGGATCTCATGGCCTTAATCTCCAGCTCCTCTCTGCTTTACAGAGCTGTATGCAGAGTTTAGCTCACATTCACTGTTTGCTTCACTCTCTGCTGCTGTAATAGGGCCGTTTCCAGACACAGCAGGTGGCTGGTTTCAGAGAAAAAGCTCTAAAATCCGACCGTACACTCCCTGCTATGCAGCAGCAGCAGTCACACGCAGTATTGTGTATTAACTGGTGAACAGAGCGGACTGTTTAGTGGCTTAAGAGTCACATATTTCTCGTATTTGGTCAGTGTGAGGACAACAGAGAAAAATCAAAGTGAGATTTTGGACTTTATCATCTGTTGGTTGTGTGTTTGGTGGGATGATCAAGTCGGTTGTCACTCAGTGATGGGGTTAGTGGTGTGATGCACACTGCTGTGATGCAGGGCAACACACTGAACCCCTGAACTGCTTTGGTGGCATTTCCAAGAGGAGTCTGAATCTGTGTAAGGGGGATTAGCTTGCACCACTTAGCCCAGCAGCCTCAGTTATTGGGATGAATGTCACAACTGGTGTAGAAGTGCTGTGAGTGGTCTTCTACCAAGCTGACCAAAAATTATCAACACTGCTGCTCAGAAATGGCATTGAATAGTAATAATCTGAGTATTATCCTGTTTTGTGTTTTAACTCTTTATGACCAACAATAACAAATCTGCAAGAGGAAATCTTTACATTTGTACATGCTGTAGTGTCATTTTTGCACAAAACTTTACACAACCCTTATATCCCAAAATATAATACAATGTATAGACTTTTGTCCAGATTAACTAAATAAAATGCTAAAAAAAAAAAAAAGTGCAATAAACATTAAAAAAATGAAAATTTTAACATATTTTCCTCAATACAGAAATGTCATGGCTGTATCACTCAAAAATTTTAATGTAAAAAACATGATGTTTTAAACGTGGGAAGTGATGTGAACAACTGTAGTCCTGTATCGTAATGTTTTTGTTTATGCTTTATCCTGGAAGGTCACGGCGCTCTGGGACGTGTAGAAAACACAATAATAAAGTGTAACTCTGCAGTTTTTATATGACATTACGTTGGGCTCTAAAGGGTTAATCTCCTTTGGACTTCTTCAGACTGAACTTTGACTCCAGAGTTTGTCAGATTGATAGGTCGAATGGTTCTCAGTTTCATGTGACTCCAGCTTCTCCCAATCAACAAACCTCAAGACATGTAAGAAAAGATCAAGACAATTATAAAGGGAAATACCGCTGAACAAATGTTTTTAGCTTTTTAGAAGCTAACCACACACAAAATGCTTTTGTGCTCAGTATTGCTAACTTAACAACTTTAACTCTATATTTAGTGAGTTTTCAGACCTCTCTAGTGACTCTTTTTCCAAAAAAAAGCATCAAATCTAGAAACTTGTTGAGAAGTGAAAGCACATATTGATCTTATTCTTCTCAACCCTTTGTCTCTTTTGGGTCACTTTTAACTCCTTTTTAAAGGAGGCAGGTTGATATTTAGACATTAAAAAAAACGAACACAAAACAAGAATCAACGAAAGAAATTCATTTGTGGCTCTAAACATATTCACATTGATTTTTTTTTATGATTTACATTCAAATGACTGATTATGCTAATTAGGCACTGATGTCATTTAGCGACCTCTAGGACAGCCAATAGCTACTTTCCTTACAATGGAGAGGACAACACTGTTTCTCGTCAACTTTTTGTTGAAAAGCTTTATAAATAAATCTCACTGGTCTTTACTTCAATGAGCAGACATGGCAGATGAGCTCACAGTGGAACTTGCCAATCCATTGAGAGATTCCAACGTAATGTTTTCCAATCAGCAGCTTGAGCTCATGTAAACACTGGGACATACTGCAGTGTATCATGATGCCTCCACAGCAAACAAACCCTTTACGATGCATAAGCTCACTGTAAAGTGTTTCAAAGGAAAACACAGGGATGGATTTAAGGACATGTCTTAAACAAAGCTCCTTGGTACTGATCTGTAATCTTGTTTATCGAGGGATCCCACTGATGCCTTCAAGAGAAACCTTTATTGCGCTTCTTATATTAAAAATCCTTTTCTATTCTCACTGACTGGATGGAGTCGAGTCATTGTGTGTGTATTGAATACACTAAAAGAAAAAAAAACAACTTATATGCAGTTTCATAACCTTGAAATGTTTTGGTTCTGCTGTCGATGAAATTGAATTTCAAAGCTAAAATAAAAGCTGAGAACACTAAAGACCCAGGAGCTGTGGCACATATGAGGCAGTAAGAGCTGGAACCTGTAGTTGATGCAGGTGTTAATGTTTACAGCAGAGAGCATGGAGACCTTGACACGGAAGTCTCTGCCTAAGAGGATGTTTCATGATCTCCCTGCATCTCTGACTCTGAAATAATCTGCATTTACTGTGAGCACTGCACAGTTATTTTGTGTTTAGCCAGTGCAAACGCGTTCGTATGCAACTTTGGGCATGGCTGAACCTTGTGTATGTGTGTGCAGGAGCATGACAGAGAGTGAGGAAGAGAAAAACACTTTCATGTAACCGATTCTGACACTGATCTCTCTCAGTCTAGCGCTCTTTCTCTCTCCCTCCTCTTCACGCTCTCCTCGCCTCATTTCTCTGCTTACAGTTACCTGCTTCTTTGTGTGTTTCGCACACTGTATTCTTCTATAGTCTGCATAAATCTGTCTCAGAGAGAGAGAGAGTGTGTGTGTATGTGCGCGCTCAGGTTTTTGTTTATTTAGTCTGAGTTGCTGTTGTTATTTTTTAATGAGAGGAGATAGAGATTCATGCATTCAGAGAGGAAATCTAAAATTAAGTCTTTCTCCAAAATAGTCTGATAAGATTTCTGGATTTCTTTTTGCAGCTTCCCACACACGTCCTGACCCACGCACATGCTGCATGGCGCAGCCGAGGGTGTGCTTGTACGAGTTCATACCTTCCTTTGCCTGTTGAAAATAGACCACTGGGGTTCGAGTAATGAGCCGCTGCCACCTGTGCCCACGATGCCACAGAGACGTGGATGATAAAGCTGATGAGCTTCAGAGGCCGATGTGCCTCCTCATGTCTCTTGTTCTCCTGTTCCATCCTTTGAAGCAGATGCTTTTTCTCGAGGCGTGAGAGAAAATCTTGTATGAGAGTCTTGGGGAAGAACTTTTACAGTGCTGCAATGTCGAAAAGGGCTTTCTCATAAAGTCTGTCTTTCTTATGCTGGGAAAACATTGATTTCAGAGAGGGGGATAAAAAGAGACTTCTAATTGCCAAAGGAGGAGCAAAAGCAAAACCATCAAATGCAACAAATTTCTATCCATTCAGACGCACGTCTGTGACCAAATGTCAAAGCCAAGGCACTCTAACCAAGACAGCTGAATAAGATGACAACATTTCCTACAGGATGGGACTTATTTTTGTACTTGACATATAAAATCTGCAGCAGCAGCTTTGAGTAAGCTCTAAGAAAGTCTGTCACCAAGCTGAATTGAGTAATAATAATGTAAAGTCATGCATCAAAAAGCTCAATTCCTTAAGTCCAAAGAAAGGCCAAAAACTGAGACATTTCCTCTGGTTCAGATTATCACCCTGTGCCATTGAGCTCCATTGTAGACCATCGCTGAGCCACACCATCGCAGTGACTCAATCCCACACTCACTGTCCTGTCGCCAGGAAAACCCACTGGAGCACCAAATGAGGATTAATCCACCGCTGAAAATAGTCCTCAACAAGGCTCAGTGTTGTCCACTCAGAGTGGGCAAGCTAAAACGAGAGCCCAGCTGCTTCAGAAGCCTTAAAATACCCAGAATTACCATTTTACAGTGGTCTGACTCTGCCAGACAGTCAGGATGGTGTCACATCCATCAGTGTTTCCTGCAGAATGACAGCGTAAGTGTAGCTGTACGCATTTATAGGAGGGGATATAAAACACAATGTCCACCTCTCTTTTCTGCCCGTCTGTGTTTCCTGAAGAGTTTTGTAAATGTGATAACTCCACAAAAAAGCACTGGAAGTAAAGCAAGGAGAGGATGTTGAGGGATAAGGGTGGACGATGCAGTTTAAATGGATGCATAAACAGAAGGAGACCACATATGTGGACATAAGGTAATTAGTTCGTCCTTGAATCTGATGATGCTCCCTCAGCTGACCAAAAACATCCTCCATAACTCGTGAGGCATGAAAATGAAACCTTTAAACCCATCTGTAGTCGGTACGCTGTACGGTATTGAACAGAGAGTATCGACAAAGAGACAAACATTGTGACGAACAACAACGAGCTTTCCAACTCTCTGAGCCTCATTTCTGGCCTTGAATACAGCCAGCAACACAAAAAGAGCGTCACACACATCTTGGCTGCACAAACTTCAGGTACTTTCTTCTTGGATGATCCGTGGACAAATTTTCAAAAACGCAGAGAGAACTTTGTACTTGTACTTATTTTTCAATCCTGTGAACATGGGTCCACATTGTTTGGCTGGTTTGGCTGCTGGCTTCTCCAAACAGGGGCCATGCTGACCTCCATCTGGTGGATAATAGACTCACCATTGACAAGCACCTCATACAACCTCACTTCAGACAAATATAAGCCACCACATCAAGCTTTCTTCATGTGATTGTGAAGATTTCACTGATATTTTATGCTTTTGTTAAGAAGATTAGTTTATGTAAGCCTTAAAAGATTGAGATTAGGAAGTAAAACGACCAAAACAAACACGGTCTGAAGAGCAAAGAGGTGAAGACAACCTTCTCTGGCTAAACATACATTTACACCAGTTTCCTATTTAGTCTGCAGCCACATACACTAACTGAAATACCACAAACTGACTACATTAGGATAATGCCAACACCCTGTGTTATTAATATCCCTCAGAGACTGAGACCGAGCTGAATCATAAAAATATTCTCTCTTCGAAATTGGGTGAGGAGTAAAGGCGGCTTCTCAGTAATTTAGTCTGTTTGGCATTTTAGGGAAATCTTCTGAAGACGCAGCCGCCCACTCTACATGTAAACAATGAGAATTATTCACACATTTTTTTATATTTATATATGCTACAGCATGTGTCTGTGGAAGTAAAGCTAGATTAAAGAGTGCTGTCAAGTAGAGAGGATGAATTGCTGCGAATTGCTCCTGCCGTCTCCATTATTCATAAAGGTATTCGCGTCTGAAGGAGAGGCACAAACAAGGCAAGCGAGAGACATTCAGCTTGTTACATTATTGACGGATCCTCGGCTGCTCACAGAGCTCTCTCGCTGTGATACAGCACAGGTTAAATCTGGCGAGCTGCTCTGTTCTTTATCTCTTGATGCCCACTTTTTTTTCTTTTTTTTTTTCCTTGGTTGTTTACCTTTTTGATTTACAAAACCACCTCCTCTGACTTTCCCCCAAAACAAGACGGACTCCCTTCAGTCTGCCTGCAAGGATAAAATATTTAAAGGTTTCTGAAATACCGGGAGGCTCTAAGCACAAAAGGCTTGAGTGACTCTTACCAAATGTGTTTTAATGCGATTAAACACACTCTCACAGATATCTTCACCTCACGACACCTAATGGATTGTATACTTCATTTCTTAAACTGGCAAGGCTTCGGATCCTATTCTGAGCTACTGACACAGGCAAAGCTATGAAATATGGATTAAGTCAGCCTTCAACGGCATCCTCCCCAACACAACAGGTCAGATAGGCTCATGGAGAATTCAACGTGAACTCTTGAGTCAGTTCAAGGCTGAGGGTTTATGTGGGAACTGTGGATGAGAGCAGATGGGTGTATTGGTATCATGTGAAAGCTACATGCTCACAAACAAACTTACAGAACAACATTCAGTCGATTTCTCCTTCAAGGTGTCGGAAGATTCAACTTTTGGTTTTGTTTTCATCTCTGTTGTGTCCTCACTTCCGTTTCTTGGGCATAAAGGTGACAGTCGATGTACTTAAACTTCAGGCTGAAGGAAGCTGCATGTTCAGACTCTCTCTCAGAAATCTCAGAAACATTCATCAGCCAACAGAAGTGGGGATTAAGTGCTTGCTGAAAAGCACAGAGGCAGCTATAATTGAAGTGGGAAAACAGGGTATGGCTCTGCTCTCGCTTTGAGACTTCTAAACTCCACATTTGGAGTCGGAAAAGAAAACTAATAGAGGGTAAAGGGAATCTGTTTTCGACAGATAGCACCAGAAGCCGTAAAAGTTCTGCCAGCAGGCATATTTCCTGGGTGACACGGGAGCAGCGTTGCATGCAAGAAATCTGATAAGAGCAGGAAAAATTAGATGAAATGGCTGCTCAGTTTTGCAGCACAGAGCTGAGGTGGCTGACACGGGCTCCATTAAGATCCAAAAGTCTTTGATCAAATCAGGAGCTGTTGTAACGGATGTCAGAGATGCATATTAGGGATCAGCTTGGATAAGAGGTTTCTGCTAGGTGAGATTCAAACAGCATGGTTAATGTATTTAACACGGCTGAATTTGCAGTTTTTGCACAAGGTCTGGGCTTCCTGAGGCCGAGCTGCAGTTTGACTTTACATCCCCAGAACTCCTCAAATCCTGGTGGGCTTAAAGTCGTGCTCCTCTGAGGGAAGGAGAGGATGAAGGCCTGGAAAAGGTCGAAAGCATGCAGACTGAAACGCTCTAACACCATGCAAGCTCTTATATCCCCAAGCAGCGGAAATACCTTGACAATCTTGAAGTCAGAGAGTGGAAACAGAAGTCTGGAAAGTGTGTGGGATGTAATGAATTGAAAAGATGTTCTTGGCGTGTTCCCAATGTTGTTAGAAAATGGAATAAAACTCTTGCCAATTCGAAATGAAATCCTGTGTGCGTGACTCTCTCTGCTTTTGCAGCTCATGTTCCAAAAAATGGAGGAAAGAGGAAGTTAAGATCTCCATCGATGTTCAGGTGAGTAAGAGACGCCTTGCTGCAGAATCAAGCCACAGCATTGTCTTTGCAGTACCGTATCACCCTATCTGTGTGTGTGTGTGTGTTTTTATGTGTGATCTGATTGCTTTCCTGTCACATGATAAGGGACACCCATGGGGAAAGTCAGACAGGGCCAGAATCACACGCTGGTAGGACCACATTAGTGTCAGCGCCGCGTCTGTAGCTGATTGATCCGCCAAACGAGTCCCGTGGACACAGTTGGCTCTGTTCGATGTCTCTGCACTTTGGTTGGAGCACTAACGGGTTGTTTGTGTGGAGGTGCTGGGATTCTCACATACAGACCATCCAAGTATTTTTCAACTGGGCTTCGCAAAAGCAGCACTTCAGAAAAAGAGTTACGATTTGAGGCAGACACTTCTGGAAAAGCTTGTTGATATGAACTGAATGACAGCTCGGTGATGGTTTTGTCAAGGCTTGAACTGGATATAGCGCAAGTTATTTTTATCACTGCTGTAACATGGAGTGGCTAAAACGTTATTAAAGTAGGAGACTTTCTACTTTTAAGTTGGAGTTCCTCCAAAGTCACCAACTTACTCTGATTTTCACATTACGTTTACCAACGTTAACAAATCTAGCCAACAGGTTTAGAGTCAAGTGAAGGGGCTGGTTTGGTTCGATTGTGAGAACACACAGCTACCTGTCCTCGTCATATCTGCCAACACTCACATTTTTTGGGGGAGTCTCCCACTTTTTAACCCTTTCTCCCACTAAACTCCTGATTAATAATTTCTCCTGATTTTCAGGTTGATACTGGAACAGACTGGGTGGGTTGTTCTCGTTAGATAGTCATGTTAGATATTCAATGTGGTACTGTTAAGATGAGTTAGTTTGTGTTTGAGAATTACAAAGGTTCAGCGAATGCCTCACCAACAATGGGTGGTTCAGCAGCAGTATTTGGTTGAATAAATCGTTATTGTCAAACCTGGATTAGGTCTCAGAAGTTTTGCAGATGCTACAATACTGCGCAGGACTGTGCAGGTTTGATGCGATCTAGTGCACCAACAGAAGAGCAACAGCAGCTCAAATTGTTAAAAAGTGTGAGCGCTGATTGTGTTGGAAAAAATGTTAGAAGATTTATGACAGTGTAGTTTCTTGTATGTGGTGTTTTGTGGATCCACAGACCAGTCAGTGTGTCCATGCTGACCTCTGTCTACTGCCAAGAGCGCCTACAATGAGCATGTGATTACTGTGGAGAAATGGATGAAGGACCAAGAGTTCAAAGGGGTTACTTGGCCTGCAGAGTTCAACTCAATCGAGCATCTCTGGGCTGTTCTGATGACCAACTCTGATCCAACTTCCAGGACCCGAAGGACCTGCCACTATATGTCAGATACCACAGCACATCTTTGGAGCTTGAGTGAGGTCCACGACTCATCAGATCAGAGCTGTTTTGGGTTTTACTTAAGCAAAGGCAACATAATATTTGGCAGGTGGTTATTTTATGGCTGATAAACGTCTTCATGTTTGTGCTTCAAGTCTTTGAAGTGAACCTCTTTTTCACAGTGTTTGCAGAGAGGAGTGCGGATAAATAGAAGATATCTCATTTCATGAGCTGAGTAAACAATCAGCCGTGTATTTAATCACGTCACATTTAAACCAACTCAGAGCAATATGCCTCTACCTTGATTAGCAAAGTTAATTAAAGATGTGAAGTTTTTTCACTTTCCACTGCGTGTTGTTTCCATGGTGAAAAACATCGTCTGCAGCAGGTTTGACAATCTGTGGTGCAATCGCTTGAAATCAGATTCACGGACTCTGCAACACAGCTTACCTTTCTGAAGATCAAAATTTAAGTTGAGATGGACTTTGTGCGAAAGAGTCGTTGTTGTAACTGCAGGGAAATCCTTAAATTAAAATGGTTTAAATGCTGTTTGTTTATTGTAATAAAACAGTGTTTAATGTTGTGTGTTACTGTTTACATACTTGCCCCTGCTCGCCATGATGTACATACAACGCAGAGACAGAGCTGTGGGTGGGTGTTTTCCACCCTGCAGGTTCTGAGAGAGAATATAGATTTGAATCGTGGGCGAATGGAAGATGCATATCTTAAGGACAGAACATATATGTGTGTGTGTGTGCGTGTGTGTGTGTGTGCATGTGGGAGATGAGCAGAGAGGAAGTTCAGTGAATGATGAGGCGTAAGGTCGAGCAAGCCATACACACTCGCTTTTCAAACACTGCAATCACAGGCCCTGTCATCTGTCATCACGTTTCTAAAACGTAGCCTACACACGCAGGAGGATTTTTTCTCTAACTGTATGACACACACACATACACACACACACACACACAGAAAAGCATATGCACATGGATAAAATGTGAAGCTTACAACCGCTTTAATTTATGCATACATCTTATAAGGTGTGTGGAAACAGCTCCAGCTCATCTTACACGCTGGAGGAGGACGGCATCTATTAGCTTTCTTTTTCAAACACTAACCTTTTACAAGTCTTGTGCTTCATGCATCAGCGTGACCTTATGAATACTAATCATTTTTTAATCTTTTCATCTGTATTCAAGGCTTGTATTACACACACAGATTACTCTGACTCTATGCTTTGGCCTATGATTTGCACTCAAACAGCAATTGGATGCCTGCTGCACCCAGAGGCTGTTGCACATCGATGACCGGCGCCGAGTGCCGTGGCCATTTATATGAAGAAACAGCACTGTTATGGTTTCTAATACAGGCTGGAAGTTGAGCTCATGAAAGCACTCGAGCCATTTGCTCTGAAGAGGAAAATTGGATTATGGGTGCAGAGCATGGCGCACACAGGGCCACCTATGTTAATGAGATTTCTGCAGCTTACACCTGACTCCCACTTTTGTTTACTTCACACCAGATCAATAGCTTATGGTCTTGCTGTACAGAATCCAACTGAAAAGGTCAATGACAAGTGAGAGGAGTAGAGACCCACATTAATACCAGGATGTGCTTAGAACTCACTCAGCTGGCCCTTCAGGCTCAGCGCTGATTGACCAGGCTTTGTGGAGCAGCTTCACTTCAATAAGCCCCTGTCTCTCTCTTAATTGCATTTATATGGTTGATGTGGAACATAAGAGAGAGGACGTCAACAGGTGGAGTGCACTTATTTTCCCCAAGGCACTGACAATAAGACCGCAAGTAATTAGCCCTGCAGAACAGAAATAAAAGGTTTAGCTAAATACATGAGATGGGAACCTTCGCTTGCTGAGCAATGCAAATGTGTGTGCATGTTTATATGTATGCTTTGAAATATGTTCCTTAAACACATCCCGCAGAGCCTGGAGTGGCTCTAATAATCCTCTAACCTTTGGAGAATCTCATTACAAAGCTTCGCTTTCATATCTCACTGCTTCCCTGCAAAAGGCCGCCTGTCAGCGTAAAACGATGAGAGATAGGGCGACACCACAGCGCAGGTAAAGCCAACACCGTTCCCTCTGATGATAACCTAGTGTCAACACCGGGCTGTTTAATTTGTCATGTGCAGAAGAAGGATAAAAAAAGAAGAAGAAAAGGGGAAATTAAACGCTGCACTGACGTATCACCACAAAGAATTCAGAGGAAAAGTATCAGGACATTTCTGTTCTAAATTCAACTTGTGAAAACTTACTCAACTTTTTTATCTGAATGTCAAATTATTATGAAAAAACCAACCCGCACACAGTTTTCTGGAAACTTGGATGCAGCAGAAACAGGCTGCGGACACAGCAGGAATATTTTTCCGCCTCATAACTTGATGTGACAAACACCTCCAGTTGCATATTTATGCACGTGGTAAGCACAGAGCGATGAAACCCTTTCATTTGAAGTCATGATTCCGGCCACTTCATGAATATTAGTCCTGTATTTACTCCTGTTTTCAGTCCTGAGGGAAGCATGTGTCTCTATAGACGGCATCTTCAGTGAAAATATCCTGAAATGTGCTCAGAATAAAAAAAGGAGCTTTAGAGAAGTTAAACACAGTTAAAAGAACAAGCTGAAAGACACTAAAAGTTTCAAACGGCTGCTTTTTTAACCTGATTCTGCTCCAACAAGCGACTTCCCCACGTGATAAATTGGTGCTATGGAAAATGATCACAGCATCAAACAGAGAAAAAAAAAAGCATTAATAACACAAAGCTTGACAAACAGTATTGCCCCCAAATAATTCATAATTCTCAAACTTGTGTGAGCACAGCGCAGGGTTACTGTGCCTCTGCTTTTATGAGATTTCTCTTGAGATGAAGTTGATATATTACAGCGGCCGGGCAGAGGTTCACCTTTTTTTCTCCTCCCAGCCTGGAGTGTGATTAGGCGATGCTCTCCAACTTGGAGCGCTGTTAAATTTGTCATCACAGCCACAATTATCTAGTCCTCTGTGGGCTTGGAATTGGTAGAGATGTGTATCCGCTGAAAGAGGCTTAGCTAGCTGGAGTTTGATAAGGTATCAGTTACATTTTCATTGTGGATGTTTGAAACGGTTTGTTTGCCCTTTGGCGGTTTCCTCCAGGTCTCTAACACCCTGTTGCTAAATTTGGCCTAGCCATGGGGAAGCTGAGAAAGAGTATCAGTGTATGCTGGAGCAAAATGGACCACCATAAAGTACAGCAAGCAGCTAATAGATTTATTGATTAGCCCGCCTGCTACTAGCTCCCATTTGGTATGATACATTAGATGCAAGACATGAGATCCTACTGCTGCTGCAAGAGGTTAGCTGGAGTTATGGGACACAAACATATTCCCGCCCAGAAGCTTTTTTTTCATACCATCTCTCAATCCTCACCTCTAGCTTTACCTTTCCGCTCCTTCCCTGGCAAACCACCCGCTGCTCTGCACTTCAAAGCGTTCTTTGTACTCTTAAGCCTGTAATACCCGACCTCTATTACTATTGGATTTTGCACTCATTCTGAAAGACAATCGAGGGCACAGGTACATAGATCTGTGCACAAGCAACGGACGGGATATGGTGTTTATCTACTCGCAGGTCTGCGTGCGCGTGATCCCCATTCCCAGGTTTAATCTGGTTGCAGCATCCTTTTGGGTCTCAGAATGACAGTGCTCTAAATGCAGTGATAATGAATAGGCCTCGGGGAGTCTTTGCTGACTTGCAGCAGCCGGCTAATGAGATTAGCAAACTCACTGAGGGCCCGTTAACGGCATCAGACCCCCTTTGAGGGAGAGTGAGAGGAAGAAGAAGCAAGGCTGGGGAATCTTTGTGGCTATCTGCAAAGTGAAAATAAAGGGATTATATCCAACACATACTTATTTTGGGTAGCGGAGTACAATGGTGTCACCAGTCAAATGAGCATCGAACTGACCCTCAAGTAAACAACAACAAACAATGTTTAAAAAGAGATCCAGATCAGGTGCTGAAGGTTTGCCCTTAGAAAACAAACATACATGATAATGAATGATAAAGCGGAAAAAAATTGGCTGTTTCACATTCAGATCATTTTTGAACCATCCTGCTCGGATTCAAATTTAGGGACCCCTGAGAAATAATGCACGGGGACACAAAATTATCCAGACTTTATCTGCAAAACCATGTAGCTTTTAGGTAAAACATGAGACTTTCTCTATAGAAGGCAGTTTCTCTCATACTTAGCAGCTTGATGCATTCTTACTACACTCACGTTTGAATCAATTTACAGCGCAGACTGAACGGTGCTGCCTCCTATCTGTCCAAAACAGCGAATCTGAGCTGTAAACACAAAGTTGTTAAAACAGGCACATTAACTTACCTTCGTAGCCATGCCACGCCTGTTTGACATCTGAATTCAACTCATGACTCTCTGAAACTATTATGCACGCTGTTGCTTCAAAACATTGTTAATTCATACTGACAGGCTCTGATTACGCTCTTCATTTGCATGGCAGGAGGTTAATGCACCTCATCTTGTTTCTGACAGACAAAACAATGAGCCTGAAAACATCAGTATCCACAGCAAGACAAACTCATGAAAATCATCCAGTGTGATTGAATTATGAGATAAAATAATACCCACTGACCATGGACTCACAAAGAAATAGATAAACCACTTAATACTCTGGACTGAATGTGATGAGGGGACATCTCGTGAGCTTGTGTCAGTTGCTGTTTTTTTCGGCTTTGTAATCAAGTCCAAGTAGCAATCAGGAGACTGCGTTTTCAGCTTTGGAGAATCCACTTATTAATGTCTCTGACATTTAAGAGCTCAGGAGGAAACCTCACTTTGAAACAAAAAAACTAACCGAAGTCAGTGAAGTGTTTTTATTTTGTGCACTTCAATGTCATGAGAAAGAGAAAATATTTTTGCACAATGTAGTGATTTAAAGCAGCAATAAAATCTGTGTAATGAGTTTGTCACACCACAGAAACATGTGTCGTAGTAACGTTATAGCCTAGCCAAATACAGTTAGGCTATCAGTCCACTCGTTTCTTCAGAAGCCTATGGGCGTTACTATGACAGATAAGCTTTCCAGTTTCCAGCTGCCTTGCAACTCTATGGCCGACCACTGCCAGCGGCAGCAGGGGTGGGGTTGAGCGGCTTGCTCCATGACATAACGTGGCTATGATTTCTGACCCGCCCATTAAATCCTGAACAGAAATTTGAAACACAGTTTGTGAAGCCTAGCTCCACAATTAAATCCTAAATGATTGGATAGCTTTTATATGTTTTAAGGAAATACACGTGTGACCTATTTAATGTGTTTTGAAGAAAATGGCTGAATTTGCTTTACACAGATTTTAATGTTTTTGGTGCCATAATCTCTGATGCTGAGTCCTTAGAAAAGATCAGCTTCTGGTGACGCCTAACACTGGGAATACACCAAATAGGTCTCCACTCCATTGCATGTTGACTGCATGCTCTCTCATCTGTCAACTCACACAGACAGCTGGAGTAACAGACTGAAGAGTTCCCTGGATTCTCACCCCAATGATGATGCTCTCCTGGTTCATGTTGGGCTGTAAACCTCAAACCTGTTGTCTCCTGGTCTGGCTCTGCTCATTATGTCAGTTTGTTGTTGTAGTCCAGATAAATACCAGCTGATCTTAACATGGTTTGTTTTATTTTGAAAGTCACTGTTAGTTTCTGTGCAGGACTTCCTTTCCCGCTGGATCTGCCCTACAATGAACTGATGTGTCAGAGTTCAGCACACAGCAAAAGTAAGATGGTTGCGTATCTGCTGCAACCTGCCAGAGCAGGGATGCAGCTGGACCACAACTGAGTTGATCCAGTGTGAGGTGACATGTGGACTTGAATGGAAATCTATCTAATCTGGCCCTGTGATGGTTAAGAGCCAGACCAGAGACACATCTAGAGTATTTTGGCCTTAAATTCTGTTAAGATGACAGGAAGTTTGTATTCACTACAGGGAGGATCAGCAAACTGGCCCAGAGCTGCTTTCCAATTCGAAAGGCAACAAAAGGGGAACTTGCATTTTAATCCAGTGGTAAAAGTGGAAAAAAAGTAAAGTTCCTCAAAGGTCCACTTGGCTCCAAAAATCAATGAATCACTATGAACATGTACAGTGCAATGCCCACTGTTTAGCTAATAGAGCAAATGTAGCTTTGACCTGCTAGCCTTAAACAGACATCAGCACTGGTGTCAGTGCATGTTAACCAGCTTCAGCTCTTTTATTCTATGAAGACTCTCAGGAAGGTTAAAAAGTGATGTTTGCATGTGCTGTTTTGTTCCACAGCTAATTTATTAGTATGCAAAAGGTTAAAAAAAGTCTGAGTATAAAAAGTTCAAAAAGTCAGGGCCATGAAAATGACTTTCAGGCATGAAAAGAGAGCAGCAAAATGTACAGTAGCAAATCACTCAGATCAAAAGAGTGAAATACCAACCAACCCACACAAGCTTTGCAACACAGGTATTCATCTGCCATTTCTCATTTCTTTTTCCCTCAGCCTCCAACTCTGAAGTCACTGAAAGAACATCAAAAAGAACAGGAATGAAATGACAAAAGAAGAAAAGTTAAAAAAAAAAGAACTGTTGGAGCATTACCACAGAGAAAACATCTGCCACGGTTCAAACGAGCCAAGGGAGCGTAAAGGAAGAGTGGGTGAACAAATCCCCACTCCCACTGCCACCCACACAGGAATGAAGACAGACATGTGAATGATCAGACACAGAGGCAGTAAACTACTCTGGGGGCTGCGCAGCAATGTGAAAAGAACTTTTGATATGGAGGCTTCATAGTCATATCACAAGTTAATGAATAATCCATTTCATCCATGTTGTTGCATGAACACTGCTGCTAGGAATGGAAATTTCCATGCAGTGTTTCCACTCTGCAAACCCTTAATGAATTTCTTGACCCAGATTTAATTTTTTGTACAATGCATTTCTAGTGAAAGGATTCAATTAACAAAGTGGTTTAATTATCTTGTGCAGCAGCCCATTAGTTGTAGCAGGAAACCTTGTGACAGAAAGTTCCAGCAGCAAGGTTTGATGTAGGTTTGTGTGAGTGCTGTACATGGCATTCGAAGCTGAAGTTAACATGAAAATTAGGATAACAAAAACAGCACAGAAGTTGGACTTACAGAAGAGAAGTTGTGAGCCCCGCATGGTTCTCCTCTGTACTTGCATGAGAGCAACATGTCATCCAGCTGGTGGCTCAGTCTATCCATAAACTCCAGGCTGGTTCCCTCAAAGTTTCTGGGAGGCAGAAAGAGTCTGAAGTCCGACAGCTTCCTGAACCAGGCCTGACGGTCCTCTTGCAGCAAGTCAAAAACCAGGGGCGTCACTGTCCGGTTGGCTAGCAGCAGGCCCAGCCAGTGGCCCGCAAAGTACAGGTCGCTCTTGGTGAGCTTGTAAAGCCGGATGGGATTGTTGTTGCAGATTGTGACTGCAGGAAAAGGGAGTTCTTTGGCCCACTCGGTGTGGACCCGTGTGTACGTGGGGAAGGAAAGCCAGTGGAGTAAGCGGTTTGACGACCAGGATAAAAGCAGCCCCAGGGACGTGCAGAGGGCCAGTAGCCAGAAAGCCCTGCGGCCCACAGAGCCACCAGGGACACACACATGCCTCAGGCCATGCAGGCGCGTCCTTGACAGAAGAGTTGAAGTGACCCGAGCAAGGGTTTGTTTGGCAGCACGCCGCTGACGACCCCTTCTGATCATTGCCGGGGATCCCCGCCGGAGACAGCGCCCCTCCAGGGCCATAGCTGCCCACAGCGCTCCTACAGCCGCGGGAAAGGCTTCATTTCCCAGCCAGGCCTTCGGGGCTGGAGCCCACATGTAGCTCCAGGATAAATCCACTACTGTAATCCACACCTGGATATGTGTTTGGCCTCACAAATATTGACAACCCATGCAGTCCTGGCTGTATGCACACCATATGCACACGCTCAAAACACCCTGTAACAAATCTGTACGTTCTGGAGTTGTCTTTTCCTGACGGTGCAGCTCTTTGATGAACTCAGCAGCAGCTACTTGTTGGTCATCTCTTCCTGGTCTCTTGACCTGAGAGGCGTCCAATCATCCAACTCAGCAGGGGATGAAGAAAGAAAAAATAAATCAGCTAGGCAAATGTGCTCCAAGCAAGGTGGCTTCTACATGAGTGACTCCAGCATCGACTGCAGTTAGTGTGACAGTGAACAAGACAGGATGAGACAGAGAGAAGCGAAGGCAAAAGGAGGAGGGAGGGGCAGAGAGAAGGAGAGAGGAGGATGGAATACAAAATACCAAGGGCTAAGCAGAGAGAACAGAAAAGAACACAAATGAAGGAGGAGAAGGTAATTAAAATAATGAGACGACAGCGGAGGGAATTGGTTGGTGTGGTGCGGTTGGTTGCCTTGTTCCAGCACTGTGGTTTCTCCTCTCCTGAGTTACGTGTGTGTTGTAGTGTGTGTGTGTTTTCTTGGCTTCACTGGCTTGCAGAGGCATTCGGCAGCCAGAGGCAGCAATCAGTTTCTTGTCACTATTAAGTACAAGCTTTAATTGAATTTACAAAAAGTCCCTCATGCTTATTTGTTTTCTGTCCTCCTCCGCAGTTGCACTTCGGCTGCTTTTACTTTCTCGTGATGTCACAGCTCCTTTCCTCGTCTCTCCCCATGCTTGGCTCTCACCAGTGTCATCAAGTCCTGCGGGTAACCACGGGGTAGCTTCATATTTTAGCGAACCTGCTCCTCAGCGCCACAGCCACAGCGAGAAACATGCTACAGCACACTTTCACATGGTGAAGGAGGCACTCATGCAAAGTCAGGGACACACACTCACAGCGGTTTCCTGTGGGGAAACCAAACCACAGATAATCTTTTCTGTCACACTCTGATCTCAGCATCGCTCCCTCCTTACTCCTGCCAATGTTATTATCTCTTCTGGGTCCTTTTCTCCCCCACTGAAAGGAGATGGCATCTCTAATTTCAATATTCCCCTCATGTCTCTGCTCCTCCTTCTAAAAATACTCTCCCCAAATCAAATCCATCAACTTGCCCTCATGCTCCTCCTCCTCCTCTTCGTTCTTGTGTCAGTCAAGCCCCCGTAAGCTCGACCTCCTGTCAGGCTGCCTCTCCTCTTCTTCTTCTTCTTCTTTTCCACTTTATGCACGCGCTCCCTCACTCCACTCCCTCGTCAGAGACGGCTTCTTTCAGCGCTTTCTCCCCTCTGTGTCCTTGTCAGCTGCATCCAGTTTGCTCCCTCTCTCCCTGCTCCAAAGACTTCTCTCCCCTAAGTGATCTCTTGCCGCTTTTCTCCCCCTCCTTCTGGCTCTTGCAGTCTCTCACGTTTGGCTCCTCTGCTGCGCTCCGGTTTTCAAACGGCTCGTCCTCACGTTGCACCTCCTTTCCTGCTCCTCCTCCTCTTACTCCTCCTGCGCCACAGCTCTGTCCGTGCAGCCGGTGAGCCCGTCACTGACGAGAGCGCCTGTCTCTCTCTGTGCTAACTCGTGCTGTCCTTCGCCCCCCTCTGTTTGTCTGCTGCCGCTGCTGTGCCGTGCGGCTCCAGTGCAATGTGAGACTGCTGCGCGCACCAGTGTGAAGGTTTGTGTGGAGCCGAGAAAAGCCAGACAGCGCTCGCTCTCCTCTCCTCTCTCAGCCACAGAGTCAGAACTCTCAGAAAATCATTTACCAGCACAGCCTGTGAATCTACGTGGCTGTGCAATACAAATTAAAACAATATCAACTAATACCACTAATGCTTCAAAGAGCTTTTAATTTATTACTTTGAGCCTAAATTACAATAAAACCCCAAAACAAAATGAACATTTGCACAAATATTTTAATATGAACTGACTTTCACTTATGTTCCTTCTACTATAAAACAGGAGGTGGGGTTTATGATTGTGACTGCAGCCGGTCACTAGGGGGAGCTCTCACAGTTTTAGCTTCACTCCCTGGGAGCTGTTGTGCTGTGTGTGGTTTCATAAAGTCAATGAGATGATCCAAACAACTTTAGCTCAGTATTTAAAGTTAGGACATCAGTGCACAGAGCTTACTAATCAGCCGAGGTCTGCAGCTCTCCACACTAAAGAGGCACAGGGATTAAAATTGGTACAGAAACTCGTAAAGCAGTCCAAACTTCAGCTAACATTTTCACTGATGCTTGCAGAATTTGGCTCAGCTTGTTTCTCTGTTGTACTGGGTTAGAAAAATGCCCATTACTTTGATGTCTAACTTTTTCCTCATCCTAAATAAAGACGATTCATCCCTCACCGCTGCTACTTTTCAGCCGCGTTTAAGAAGCTGGCGACAGTCCATCAAAGTCAGACATAAATGGAGCGACACCTGCTAACCATTTCAGGCAGCCGACTTGAGCTGCATTAATTTCACATCGACTCTGCGTCATTCCCACAAACCACCTGACAGATATCATCCAAATTAGGCAATCTGTTTAAGCTAACAGAGATCTCTCTCTCTCTGTTTTGCCAAAGCAACTGCTGCCTGATATCCGCCTGCAGGCTTCGACCACAGAGGGTTCAAAATGTGATATCGTCACTCCTTCATCTCTGCATGAAAAGTTTGTCTGCAAGTCTGTGACTAAAATAGAAAATCAGAAATATGACAGGAAGAACAAAAAGTGTGAATCTGTGTGTGTGTGTATGTGTGTATGTGTGTGTGTGTGTGTGTGTGTGTGTGTGTGTGTGTGTGTGTGTGTGTGTGTGTGTGTGTGTGTGTGTGTGTGAGGATTTTTCCTCATAGTCTAAATGAGAAAACACTGTTTAAGAATTTAATTCAGTCTTTAAACGATGAGGATTTAAACTATAATTAGTGCCTGAAACATATCAGCAAACTCACAAAGTTCACCGCAGCGCAGATAAATGAGCTTTATCAGACAAGTAAACAGGAAGCTTCTCAGGCAACTTTGAGTAATTGCTTTTGATCACTCAATGCATACTTTTCTAAAAATCAAGGTTTTGCTCATTAGCATTCACCAGGGCTTTTGTTCCAATTACAGAGGAGAGCACATTCCTCCCCGTGTGAGCGTATTTTTAATTTTACATTTTTAATTGAACTCCCTCAATGCGGCTGTTTCAGTTTCTGCAGGTAATGGTGGAATGAAATGAGGAATATAATTCAAACTCAGAGTATTGCTCTGAATCATTATCACAACATCTGCTAATTTCTTTTGTGGTTACATAATCTGATTCACTAAGGCTAAAAAAAACGTATAAAACAGTTTTGTAACAACAGGGTGAGGCAAACATCCAATTTGCTGCAAGATCAGCCAAGGGAGAGAGCTTGACATTTGTTTGACTTTAACACACGTTGTTGTTGTTGTTGTTGTTGTCCCCATCCTGTTTTTTTCTGTTTTCTTTGGCAGAACTGCTCAACAACTCTCCGTGATCTCATCGTTGAGGCAACGAGAGAAGACATTTTCAACTCAGCAGATATAAAGCCAATACATGAACCTTAAGAAACCTTTCACGCTGTCAGAGGACATTAACATAAGAACACAAAACAGCAAATGCACACAGGCGTGCGCACACACACAAGGGCAAATTATAGGCAAACACAAACAGTAGAGGAAACATTCCCAAACAGAGGAAACAATACTGAAAATATTGAAAGAGTGAAACACATGCATGTAAGTTGCATAACCGGTCATTATAGAAGAGGAATGGTTTGTTGAATTTTTAAAAGCATGCATGTTTGCTTTGGTTCTTTAACAGCTACTGTATGCTGCATCTATACACACACACACACACACACACACACACACACTCGACCATAGCCTGCAGCTAGAGTCAGAGGCAGCCTTCCAGAGCCTGAATCCAGCTGAATAATTAGCTCGGAGCCATAAAGAGGGCTTCTCAGCTTGGCTATGCAGTCAGTGTAAAGAACAGCTCAAAGGCTCAACGTATCCAATTTGCAATTCTGAAACAGAAGGGAAATCACTGATTAATTAGCGATACAGCAAACCCCAGCCTCAGATACAATTACACAGCACCTATTAGCTGTGCAGCCTTGGCATGTGTACCTTGATAAAATATTCCTTGTTCACTTTCATCAGCAGCATTGTCTCCAATCAAAGAACACATAGTCTAAAACTGGTTGTGAAAGAGAGAGAGAATGAATAGATTCACAGTTTCATAATAATGAGGCCGAGGAGGTTCAAAACAATACATCCAGGATGAAAATACCTCCATAGCTCAACTCTGCCAATACGCAGGCTGGCTTGAGGATGAAAGGCGACAGCTGGAGATGATTCATAAGGATACAAGCTTGGTGCCGGCCTTGTCTATGAAAGCACAGGTAGGTCGAGGCACTCCCAGAAGATGAAAGATGAGTGAAGAGAATGGGAGCAGTTTCGGCCATCTTGTGGCAGGCCGCCATTCTTCAAAACCCGGCTTGATTTAAAGTGACAGTGATGGCAGGCAAAGCAATCAATGGCTTTTCTGAGCTTTACGAGTGTTCTGTTCAGTCTGCAGTAACTCCTGTCAGCTCCTCATTGGAAGTAGCAGCACCAGCCTCCTTCACTTACCTATTGTATTTAAGAGGATGGAAAGGATAAATCCATGTATCCACTGATGAAGTCTGCAGAGTGATGGTTTATGGAAGATGCTTATTTCAATGCCTTTGCATCTAATAGTAGCTGTCATGGGAAGTCTAGAGAAGACTTCCTTAAGAGGACGAAGTGGCTCTTTGAGGTGCTGCCACCAGTGATTACACATTCCACGACGATTCTTCACAACTTATCAAAGACCGAGCTGAATGATGGGGAGCTGATCAGCTGATTGTTCCATCTCTACCCCAAAGGGTTAACCTCAAACCAACTGCTGGCTCTGTATGAACATCAAGAATCTCTTTGATGCACAATAAAACCTTCCTGTTCTATTTCCTGCTGGAGAGGAAAGTGTTTGAAGTCTGATAGATAAGTGAGGAAGTGGGACTTTAAAGGTGCCCAGGATGCTCAGACTATTCAGAGAGACTTTAACAGACCACATCCATTGAACTAGTGGTTTCATCTCTGAAAAAGTGACTTTGAAAAATCACTGGAAAATTTTCCAAGTCCGATTTATTTTCGAATGACTTCTCATCTCTGAAAAACTTAAAAATAAGCTCAAGAGTCATGTTGAATAACATTTCATCTAAGAATAAATGATCTGCTGTTTCACCAAATCAGTCAAAAGTCTAGTTATGATTTCAAGAATACATTCTTGATTGGCTTTAATTTGATCTCCACCAAATCTAGAACCACATTTACATCTCTTCGCTTGCTTGGTACATTTTGGCAGGTGATGAACAATACATATTAAAGTCAGTGTTAGTAATCAGATTTAGATACATGTTTTGTTATACTGGTTAAAATGATCTTTATGTCCTGATGTCAATCAATGCATGATATGTTTTTAAAATAGAGTGAAAACTATCTGCTGTCTACAGCAGGAGAAAACCTGGGAAACACCAACCAATCCTAGCGTTTGGGATCCAATTTGTTAAACCAATCAAATCCTGTCCTGCTGTTCTGTGCATAAATTTTGCCAGCGTGCATTAGCCCTGATTCAATGTGCATAACCAAGAGGGATCCAAGTACGCTGGAGAATGGCAGAAAAACTACCTATACCCCGATTACTGGTAACGTAGTGCAAACTAAAACAATGTGCTGAGGACCAGTTTGAGTCTGTGGATTTAAATCACGAATCACAATCATATGATTGTGAATCAGTGGCGCTCCAAGGAGCTCCAAGTGTGGGAGGGCGGGGATTAAACGAGTCCTCGGGAGATGCTACATTCAAATTCATGCTAAGTTTTCCGCAGCTACCAACCCTGCCTTGAAATGTTTTATTCCCTGAAAACATTATCACTATATGAATGCTAACATGGAGAAGACAGGACAGTGGAAAGAGCAGGAAACATGCAGGAAAGTGGCTGCAGCTTGGAATTGAACTACAGCCAGTGTACATGGGGTGCATGACTCAACCATGAGGCCAAGCTGGTGCTCCATAAATAAATTATTTCTAAATCAAAAAATCACTTTTAGAGAAATGCGCCTATCTCACTACATGTTATCCTTCACCTCTTCTGTGAACAAACCCAGAATTCAAAATGAGTATCCATTCAGGCAACCTTTTTCTACTCTGTCAATTTATTTTTCATAAAGAGTGAGAAAAACAGTTACTGAGCTGTTCACTGGCTGTAGGGATTTCTCATTGTCAGTCACCTCTCTGGCTGTTAAGAGCCTCCACAGCTTATGAAATGAAGGGAAAAAAAAACAAAAATGGTTTGCTTAAAAAAAGGAGTTCTACTGCAAAGCCAGTTTTACAGAACATGGCCTTTTGTACTTGCCTCAGAACTTGTTTTGATTGTAGTACTCAAACACAGTGGAGTTCATTCGAGCTGTAGACGGCGGCGCTGTCAGCTCTGTGGGGGCAGGAGGTGACAGGACTCGGAGGAAATTACAAAAAGGACCTCCGCGGGTAAAACGGAACATTTAACAGTGATGGGGATGCTCAGGTAGGCTGTAATTCAGCTTTGGGCTGGAAGGAAATGATATCCGTCACTGAGGTAAGAAGTCAATGGGAGGTTAGTCAGTGGAAAAAAAACAAAAAAACAAAAAAAAAATACCACTCTGTTTCCTCCATTAAAGTTAATAATAGCACAATGAATGGAGTGTGCACTGTAGCAGACCTCTGCAGCTTTCCACACTCAGATCCACTTGGAGTGAAGCTGAGAGTGAAGCACATTAAATGAAATAACAATGATGTGCATGTATGTATCAAACCACTTTAATGTATCTCCACTGTAAACAGAAAAGCAGCCCTCTAGTTTATTTATACAAAAAATCTCAACAGAACCGCCTTCTCCAAACAAGACATGTATTTTTTCCCTTAAAAACCCAACATAATTATCTTTTTCTCCAACAATTAGAGTGACATAATTGAGGATTAGCAGCTGAATTGCTGGCTCACTTCATTTTCAGCACAATCAACGGAGGTGGAAGTGCACTGACTGCAGCTCTGCTGGATGGAGGGATCCTGCAGCTGCACGGTGCTGATACAGCAGTGTTTCCACAGCAGGTTAAATCTGATACTGACAGGCTTTTTTTTCAGTTTTTATGTAAAGAAAATCCACATTTTGTGTTTTTCAACGAGGGAAACAGCACAGCTTAAGTAAAGCTGGCTCAGTGATGCTGAGGAATGTGGACAGGCAGATTAACTATGGAACAGTCCCATCATACATCAGCTGCTGCAGCATCATTTCTTTGTGTTTTAATTATCTCTCCCAGCTACAATGAGCAACATGTTTCCATTTTTTTAAACTAAGGGGAAGGGCTGTTTGGCAGTTTGAATATATTGGAATAGTTTAAATTCAATCTACACTAAAACAGAAAAATCTCCTTTCTTAGAGGGAAAGGATCCATTGATCACGGCAGAAACAGAGATTTCATCTTTTCTATTCTACTCATTCCTCTTCCTTCAAGCAACTTGATCCCAGACCGTTTGGTCAGAGACTTCAGCTCTGCTACTTGCCTCCGGCGGTGGTGTGCAGTGGCCTGCAGAGGTCTGAAACACTCACTCTCCTCGAGTTTCACACCAACATTTTTCTTTCATTTAAGTTGTGAACTTCACTCCTGACAAGTGTTGATTCAAGCTACAATACTCTCACTTCTAAAAAGACGTGAAATAATTGACACAAACAAAACGTTTGGATTGTGGTGACACGTTCCTGAGAGAGAATGGTTAACTTAAGTTAGAGAAATAGATTTGGGTGTCATCTGCATAACAAGAAGGCCATACAGAGGAGGAAAGAATGGTTCATGAATCAAATCCTGCAGATACTTAGGATCTGCAGATCCATGGTCTGATTACTACACACATGACCCTATGGTTTGATGATGTTACAGTCATGAGTAGGGACAGGACGATATGCTTTTCTCCCGCTTCGACTCTTTTATGTTTTTTAGGGTACCGATTCAATCTAAATTGCAATTCTTCGATAATGGCGATTTTTCTTCCCTTATTTAACACCAGCCCATGGAAAGCTAAATGATGAATATGTCTACAGGCTGTA
Organism: Labroides dimidiatus; assembly: GCA_030710495.1. Classification (NCBI taxonomy): domain Eukaryota; kingdom Metazoa; phylum Chordata; class Actinopteri; order Labriformes; family Labridae; genus Labroides; species Labroides dimidiatus. The sequence continues at coordinate 7,877,148 of CM061163.1, forward strand.
ACAGGCGCCATATTTCCCCAAAAAATGAACATCCCATGTGAGTCTGTTTTTAAGACATATTCAGCGGTTCTGACATGACGTTAATAGATAGTCAAAGAGAAACATTTTACCATCTGCTGGAGAAAAAGGGTTAAGTATTTTCAACCCAGCTTATAAAGGATTTAAATTAAAAGAAAAAAAGAAAAAAAACCTAACCCAGTCATCAGCTTTATTTTACCAACTGGATTCAGTCGCTCCAGTTGCGACACTCAATATCAGACAATTCTGATATTAAGTGCTTGAAATCCTGTTGTGTAGAGAAGAGACATGAGGACAGCTAGAGAGTAGGAAGCATCGGCTATTGGGTGTTAAAAGATCACCTCTGACTTAAGCTGTCAAATCTATAAACCGTTATGATGTATTCTTTAGTGATGACTTGGACTGGATGTTTGCTCTCTCTTCCTGGTGCACGACATATACCCGTAATTCTGCCTCTGCCTGTTTCCCTTTGTGTCTGTTTCTGGGAGATTCAAAGGAACCAAAATCACAGTTCAGTTCTGTGTCTTAACCAAAACATCCTATGTGTACATTACTCAGATTAAAATGGTAAATTCTGACAGTTTGGCAGCATCCCAGCAGCACTCTGTAGACACCCTCCTGCCCTTTATGTCTCCCCTCTGGCCTTCCAGTCTTCCTTAAAAACCAAAGCTCATGATTCAGTCAGCAAACCAAGAGCCTGTGTGACTCAAATCTACATTTTCCACAGAGAGCACGGATGCTTACTTCGACATACTGTTAAAGCATATTTTAGTACAGCAGCTACCAAAAAGCAATGATGCATGTTGCCTTTTTGAATCGATCATAAGGATGAGGGAATAGTTTTGGAAGTGTGATGTATGCTGGGTAATATACTATGAAATTGGTTAAATTGCACCATTTGTGCAAAATCAATTTAAATTCAGCTGTGTGTTTAATTCAGACTAAAGTATTGATTCTAATGCTCAAATTACTTCCCTGGAAGTTATAGTTTGAAGGATTTGTGCTGAGCTGTTATGAATTCAAGTCAAAACTGAAACAAACCGAGTAACAAACAGACGTCGTCCGCAGCTTCTTATGTAAACAACTTAACTGGATTAACAGTCACTATTCATTCCATCATGTTCAACACCCTCATCCATCAGTCATGCCTAAGTGGTCGCAGAATTTATCAGTGTTTTTCAGTTTTTTTTTTAAATAAAGCTTTAATCTTTGAATGGATTTCTCTAGAAGAACAGTCAATGTCTGTTTCTGTAGTGGCGAAACTTCTAAGCTGCCAGATGTTAGTTCAGTTCGTCTAAGATGACATCAGATGTGTTCAAAAGTTTGTGTTCTCAGGAATCAGATACTCAGGTCAGCCTGACCCAAGAATGATGTTTGGGAAAGTTTGTCAGTTAATGTTCCCAGCAGTCAGAAGATAAATTTGGCAAAATGTGCTCCAGCGTGTTCCAGACAGATAAACATGTTTACAGGAAATTTCATGATCAAGGGTGAAGTGTGATCACTCATAGTTTGGCCATCGCCATAGTGATGAACATGGCTAAACAGAAAACAATGACATCACTGAGGGGCTTCAAAGAGGAGAAGAGAGTTTGGTCTGAGTCCATCTGTCTGTCTATTGAGAGATGATCAGAGCTGTTGTGAATTTGTATCTCTGCCAAAACCCACAAGGCTGCAAGTTGGATTGTGTCTCCTGGTTGTTCATGTCTCTGTGTTTGCATCTGGGAAATCGTCAGTATTTTCAGCCAAGAATCATTTCTGACAGCAGAGAAGAAGGAAATCAAAACAATGGGACAAACTAAATAACACCAATTAATCAAGTTGTTTACAATGAGATTTAAGATGATTGAATGTTAAGGAGTATATCTGAGTCGTTTCTGATGTTACTCAAAATATTTCTCCAATTGCTAGTCACAACCAACCCATCTTCCCTAAAGATCTCAGGTAACACAATAGTAATATCTTTTTAGGCTGAATTGGTTGGGGTCTGTGATAATATGATAGCTTGTTTCACTCTTTTGGTTTATTGTGGACACATAAGGAGCGGATACCTGAATAACTATTCTCCTCACGTAAAAACTTTCCAAAGAAACTATGAAGCGATTACATCCTAATTTTCTAACTCCCCAAAAACCAATCAGATGCCCTTTTGTATTGTTTGTAATCTAAAATCTTGTCTGCATCCATCTCACTGGTGTGGATGGTAAAGCAGTACAAAAATGTAGAGAGGTATTGTTTTTTTAGTGTCTTAAAATCCAGAAGATGATGAAATACTAGCTCGAGCTTTATCACGGACATCCATCACCACTGTCAGTTCAATCACAACCATCGACAGCGTCTATAGACGTCAATTATGTATTTCAACAGATGGGGGCGGCATCTGGAGGAGCTTATCTATCAATATCATGTTTGTAAACTACTGCTGGTGGCGGTAGTGCTCTGTTTGGATGAGAGATCAGTAGAGATATAAGAAGAACATGCAAGATGACGGAGACGTTGCAAGGTGGAAAAGTTCAGGCAGCTCACACTCGAACAAAGACTGTGTCGAGGTAGTTCGGAGAAAGAGAGTGTCACGATTGTGAGAAAAGACGACAGCGATCATGGAGAGGATTAACAGATGGAGCTTCAGGTATGAGAACTAAGATAGATGAAGGAAAGAGTCTACACTGTCTTTTTTGGTAGTTTCTGAGTTTACAAAGTCATAGAACACAATTTTCTGTGGGTCTTGAAAGAAGGGTCAAAATGCTCTGAAAATGGCTGACAGCCAGTGAGTTAACTTCTCTTCAGTGCAGCTGCGAAGATCTGCACTCACAGCTACAACGTGGGCTTTAAGAAGAGTCAGGACTCCTACCATGTGCAAAACTTCTTGAGTGTTTTCTGGACTGTGACTCAGTACTTATCAGCTTAATTCTTGTCATACAACTTTAGCAGCTGGTGAGGGGCAGCGTGCCGAGTCTGTTGGCTCCGGCAGTTGACTGCTCATGGAGGATATCGCTCTGCTGCAGACTAAGATGAATAGATCCACTCTTTCCTTCAACATGAGACCATTTTGAGCGATGTAATGGCAGGAGTGTGTGTGGTTTTGTTTGGCTGATGGCTGCACTGCTTTTACTCCATTATAATCAGCTGCACACACTGTGATGCTCTTCTAATTGCAGTTTTTCCTGAAAACTAGCTTTTTATAGTCAAACAATCAGCATCCAGGTGATAATGTGTCACTGTCTCTCTAATTATGCTTGACCGCTCTTCAGGCAGTTGTGTTTGGCATCTTCCTGTTGTCATCTCTCTTAATAAAGCTCTTGTCCCAAGGTTTCCAAGGTAACAGCAGCTCTAGCTGGACTGACACAAACATGTGTGGCAACAGTGGGGCCGACGAGAAAGCTTCACTCTTCTCTGATTTACTTTGTCTTCACTGAAAATCAAAAGCCATTAAATTTAAAATGAACCTGTCCTGTCTTCAGTTCTAAATTATAAAAGGAAGACTAAAGACAATCACAGCAGGGGGAATAGAAAGCTCAGAGCCCAGACTGCTACAACAGTTCCAGCTAATGATGCTATTAGTGCTTGGTAGCAGCACAATCAATCAGAGAAGTGATTAGCATGAGCATGTACGGAGAGCTGGGCCATTAGTCAGATGTGCTGTGTATAACCTTCAAGACTCGACTCAAACACTGTGCTCACGCCTGCGCACTGCAAAAACAATCACTTTATTGAGTAAAACACACAAATGGCTTTTATAACAAATGTAAATCAGCATCATTACAGCATGTGTGGTTTTGTATTCTGGCCTCTTTTTTAGTCAAAAAGAGGATAAAGAAAACACTGGAATAAATGTGTGCTCATCTCACCGGAGTAGCAGAGGTCCCATTCACTTTCTCCCCCCACCTCTGTCACACAGACAGCTTAATAAGAGTCTCACTTTATGCTACATAATAAAAACGCTCCTAAAGGTTCAGGACAGGATATCACAGAGACACAGCAGTGAGCTGACACACAGCCGGCCAGACAGAGGTGCTGAGGGCACGTTGGCTCCTTCAATAAGACACTCTTATTGAACTTATTCTGCTATTTCTTCTGAGATTCATTTCCAACTCATTTTGCAGGCCATGGTTCCACAGCTAATATGTTTCCTGAGGAGTAAGACAGTCCAGAGAATTTCAAAATAAACGTCTCTAAAGGATCATTGTCCAGTTTTCACCCAGAGAGTCTGACATTTTGAAAACTGAGGTTGAACATTCTTAATTTTGTTCCACCGGGGATTGAACACACCTCAGGATATACAGAGGGATTATTAAACATTGATTTTTCTCACTATGCAGTTTTAATAATATGGGAATTATGTGGCTCAGAGTAAATGAGTATGCCAAAGTCATTCAGCCATTTGATGAACTCATTTGGTTCCAAAGTTAATCCATTTTTGCAGTTTCTATTTCTACCTGAAGTCTGCATTTAGAGCCACAGGTGTATCATCTACCTGACTTTGCAAAGGGCAGGGAAAGAGAGAATAAGAAATTAGAAGACTATTTATTTCTACTTTAACACTGAAACATAAAAGAATCCTTTACTTTCAACTGGGTGGACATCTTTAACCAGTTTAAGAAACCAGTAGAGCATCTCAGCAGTTGTATCTTGTACAGTATTAAGTTTAAATTTGCATCGGTGAAATTCTCATCCATACTTATAAAAGAAGGAGCTCAGTGCTACAAATGCTTCCAAACTTATCACCCTGCAGATTTCCAACCCGTCCAGTGACTTGAGGACAGATTAGGATGAAGGATCATGATTATGGCACAGCTGAAGGAGAAAAAGGATGCACAAAATCTCTATCCTTGTGGGATGTTTTGTTAAAGAGAGTTAAAATGACACTTCTGAATTTACAAAGATTTAGTTTCCTTAAATCAGGACTCTCTCACAGGTATTTTTCATGAAATTAAACCAAGTCCAAACGCCTGCAGCCAGAATAAAGCACTGAGTGTTTCAGGTGTTTTCTTCCCATGAAATATGGGATCCAAGCTCCACATGAGTCACCACCAAACCCAGTTGTGATGGTGTCTGGCGTCTGTTGAGTCTTGTGAATTTTTCTGTTCACGTTTCCATTTTCAGCAGAGAGAAGACTTTTTTTTCTGTCTTTTGAAGCCACAACTTTTAAAGCAGCATAAAATTGCCACAGAGTTTGCTTTTAAAAAAAAAAAAAATAGCTGGAGTTGGGAGTTTGTGCTTTATGCTGTCAGCACCATCAACCACGCGGCCCTCAGGAGGCCCCAGCTTTGATCTTTAACTGGAAATTAATCTTGAAATGTATGAATAAGTCCCGATGGCCTGATGGTGAAATCAGACGAGCAGGAAAGACTTTTATTTCCTTCTCCGGGCCTCGCCACAACCAAAACTGAATCTCTCCTCAAACCTGTTTGGATCCATCTGTAGAAATGAAGGTATGTTAGTGCCACTAAAGTACCCCCACATTACACCCGTCTATTTATTCACACTACATAAGGAGAACACTGCAGCTTCCTAATCTTATACAGCAGGCTTCAGTGAAAGTCGACACCATTAAATCTCCTCTCACTCATCGGGAGTGGGTGCTTCTGAGGACAGAGGGGGAGAAACCACAATGAGACAAAGAGGAGAGACTGAAAGTCATTCACTGGGAGGCCTGAGTCCAGCTGTTTCACAGGAGAAATGTTGACCCTTGTGGGAATCAGCTCTTAGCGGGGTGCAGGAGGAAGATTGCAGAGAAATGGCAGTGTAAGTGCCTCCATAAATAAAAGATGAGTTTGAGATACTCCCCTGGTTTGAAGTGACTGCAACACATTTTAAACTAGTGTGTTGTTAAAAAGCCTATAACATCATGTCTTTTCACAAGCACGATCATATATGATGTGTCATATATTTATGACGTATGCATGTATTCATGTTCCAGGGCTACTTAGGACGTAAAGATGCTATTATAATACCGTGTTCCAGAAGAGGTTACTGCTCCTGTTACGGTTGCTGAGATTTTTTTAAAGTGCAGGATGACTGATGCACAAACTGCGAATCTCATAAACTGAATGGAAGAATGACTACAGGTTTCCAACTTTGAAAAATAATGATACTCTCTGAAAGAGGGACGAACACTCCCTTATAGACAGTGATATTTGTTGGAACCACGATTGGTTTTGAAAAGTGTTTCCGACCACCAGACGAAGCACCATGACAACCCAAGGCAACCTCACTCCACCACCAGGCTCTCTGCTGAAAAAGCCATTATTATGAGTCCCCTGAGGATAGAACCTCCCTCCCTCCCTGCTCTGTCTTGTTGAAACTGATTTGTGTTAGAGAGAGTTGAAAGAAGGTGTTGCTTCTCATGGTGTCACAAGTGTTGGAACACTTCTGTTTTAGCAGCGGAGCTTTTTGAAGTCAAATGTTCACACTTTTCAAGGCTCCCTTCTTCTTCATCTCCTGCGGGGAAGACAAGTGTGTCAGTTTATGTTCTGACTGTAGATACAGTGAAACCAGAGCAAGGGTAGTGCTTGAAACTGATCTTAAATGAGGGATGATCGGGAATATAGAAATACTGCTGACCAGGTCCAAGGCTGTGAGTATGTTCCAGTCCAAGTCCTGATGATCCAGGCTCATTTCTCCTTAGACTAGATGTCTTCACATGCTGAATAAGACTTAACGACCTCCATCAATTGGTCTGAACTTTCCTGTTCTTTAGTACAACAAAGATAAGGATGTAAAACCTTCCTAAGACCAATAGGCCAAGCAAACAGACACTGGTCGAACCAAAAAATCTATTGTTCTACTCTAGATCAACCAGCAGGCTTCAATCAACCACTGGCACAAGCACAGCCTATCTAGATACTGATCCAGCTCGCAAACTATTGAAGTTGTCTCAAATTGTCTTCTCCCATCTTAGCTTTCAGTGGTCGGCTTTGGTCCACAGTACATTACCCAGAGGGTCACCCTGACCTTCGCAGCATGCTCCAAAGACAGAATGGGAAAAATGTTACTGGAACATGCCTTTAACAACATCGAGAGCTCTTTCAGGTTCAGGGCAGCCCGGCTGGACATTTTTCATCTTCACCAAACAAGAGGAAAACCTGAAGGAAAACAGTGGCAGTGCACTCCACGTAGGGCCGAGGCAGCGTCTTTGTTATTCTGACAGCAGAGGCTCCTACAAACCTTTGAGCTGGCGAGCTTTCCTCACACTCCATTTGGATCGGAGTAGTGAGAGTCTCGTTGCTGCAGCCAAGAAAAGCAGCTTGCTCCAGTGTTACCAATTATGAATGTGCACTTACCACAGGTCACTGTGTCAGCTTCACAGCCGAAGCTTTTCCATTCAGTGTAAAGAACAGCAGATCGCACACAGCTGCCCACAATGAGGTCAATTAGGTGTTAGCATACATAGGAAATTCAAGTTAGGATGATGGTCCAGATTCTGCTTACAACCATCATTACACTGATCTTGGGATTAAGTCTTTCACACACTTGATTTCACACTGTATCTTCCTGTGCCGCCTTTCTAATCAGAATTATCAAAATACCTCAGTGTGAAGAATCTTTTTACAACAAGGTCATGCTTCAACTCATAATTAGGAAACCAAATTATACTGAGCAGACACGAGCAGGTAGAGAAGTACGCAAAGCACCAAAAACAGTTTCTGATGTGTGATTTTGGGATGAGTGGCAGTGAAAAATGTTGGTCATTATCTCCTCAGAGCATGTGAAGAGAACAACCAAAACCTCAGCAAAAGCTGTGCCTGTTACTCCTCCATCCCAGGTGTCAAAGGACATAAAACATGTTTTTTAGGTTTAGCTCCTTTATTTTGTATTTGCTTCGTTGTTCTGTCTACAGTGAGGGGGTTGAAATTGCAAAGGTCAGAGTTGTTGGCACAGGGCAGAGCAGTAATGAGATTTGTTGAAGGTTACCTGCATTAAGTCGACACCGGCTCAAGACCTTTCTTAACCGAAAATAGAAACAGTAAAACCATTTCACTAGAAGAGAAAATGTGAACTTTCTGTTGTTTACCCTCCAATTCCAGTGACATTTAATCCAAAGTGATCAAAAGTGATTTCATTACAACAAGCCTCAGGAAAATATAGTTATCAATTGAGGGAAAAGTGGATTAATCACAAGTAGAGAAAACCACAAAACTGTCTTGGAGAAAAAGCAGAGTTTAACATCAGATACAGCACAAACATCCAATCGAGCTATGATGCTGTAAGGAGAGCGAACACGCACCAGGTCGCTGCCAAAGAGCTCCAGTCTTAAATTAAAATCAGCACCTGAAGGAAGCTCAGTGTCCGTCTCCACTGGATTTTTCAATGTTTTTTTTTTTCTTTTGAAACAGGCAAAAAGAGTTTTTAATCAATCACCCATGAAAAAAAACTAATTTTCAACTTCCTCCACCTGATTTATCTCACAAGTGAGTTAAATGCTCCAATAAAAACATCACAGTGACTGAATATGCTCTCCAAAAACAATAACATTTCAACAGGATCAGACAAAAGAAATCAGGTGCTGGGTTTAGAAAATGCTGTTTGAATGAAAGCCTGATTTCTGAGTCAGATTTGGGTTATTTCTTGTATTGCAAATACTTTTTATATTTGTAGACTTGTCAGTATAATTGAAGAGTTGCTTCTCTGAAAGGTGTGGATTAAATTCAGTTAAAAGTATCTTATGGTATTGTGACGTATCTTATTGTTATGAACTTGCACCTTTCTCCAAAACTGTTCTTTTTATAAAAACCAGACATGTAAAACTATTTTCCTGTTTCAAATCCAGTAAATAAAACCAACTTAAGATTTAATCAGTCTTCTCTAAGTCCACAAGGCTTCAGAAAATGAATATTATTTGGTATTTTGTTATTGCCTGCTGTCAGATTATACTGTCCATGCCTCACTCTTAGTGAAATAAAGTGAATGCTCAGCACATAAGCCATCCCATTGTTTGTAATAAAAATGATTAAAATGTTTTATTTCTGAATTTACACAGGCAGAAAGCTGATTCAGTTAACTGGCAGAGATTTCAAAACAGAAATATAAACTCATTCAACTTCCTTTTTTTATGTTTGTATTGATTTTCATTGTTTTTTTTCTTCTATTCCTTCCACAGAATAACTTTATTATCCTTGCCCTCCATAAAAAAAAGCTTTGTAGATTCCTCAAACATACTCCTGGAATGGATGGCTGTAATAATTAAATCGACACTCATTGTTTGCAGCAGAGTAGCTGCCAGGCTTGGCAGCAGTTGATGCTGACTTAACAGTAAGTAACTTCATCAATCAGTGACCCTGATGTTGGATCCATCAGAAAACAAAATGCTCTCATTAGACTCTTCAGATTCAGAGTGGATGAGAGGAGAGGGTGGTTTGAAGACTGCTCTGAGGTGAAGGGCTTGGGTCTGTGTGGGGAGGGAAGAATCCAAAGAAGAATCCTTGGAAATGGCAAAACATAAAACAAAGAAACAAATGAGCTTAAAGCTCAGCTCTTGCACTTTCATCACCGTCCAGCAGACCATAAAAAAAATAAAAAAAACAACCCTCTCCAAGTCAATTTCATATGGTGGGATTTGAAGCATTTAAGAATGAAAGCAGACAAAGAAGAATTTCTTTTTTGAGCAACTTTAGCCTGAGTGTATTCTTCAGGCTGGTGTTGTAATTACAGACCCAAACATATTTATGAGCCAAAGAGAAAACACAACGCCCGGATAATAAAGTGTTTGTGAAACCACACACCGTGTAAATGAACACAGGCTTTAAGTTAATCAGTCTCACTCATGCACTCTTTGGCAGCTTGCACGCAGAGCTCAAGTGTGGGTGTGTTTGTTTGCACCCTGAAGGGTAGCCACCAAACTCATTGATACACACAAACACACACAAACACACAAACAGAGTGATAAGCATTGCCCTAAATCTGCAGCTATAGTGATCAAAGCGAAGCATCCAAACACAAAAACACTTCACTGCTTTTACTGCTTAATAAATTCTCTGATCTCTAGATTGGAATGCACTGACCCTAAGATTGGAGGCCCTTTTCTTGGCTCTCTTTGATAAATTATAAACCAACAAAACAGAAGGACACGGAGTGCAAACCGAGCAAGGCAGTTTAAAAATGCAATATTTCTAAAGCCTCATATCTTTGCAGAATCGGGTCGAGAAATTTAGACTGAATCGGCTCACTGCTTTAATTAATGTAAAAGCTAAAATACTTAAATTTCAAGGGTGCACAGGGCAGTGATAAGGATCACAAAATGGGTCAGTTGAGCTGCCAGACGAACTGCAAGTGAACTGATGCATCATATGATATAAAACTTAGAATCCAATTCCCCACGTTTAGGCTGATTGATGTTGCCAGTTTCCACCCTCAGTGATTGATTATTTATATGGAAAGCCTTGCTGCAGCTAAAGCATTTCACACCTATAACACGCAGCAGAGATGTGCTGAGACGTCAACTTCAATAAATGCCATGCTGTTCTGGAGAGATGGAGGCTAATAATTGTATTTTTCAGATCATATCATCCATCATATCAAGGTTGTTACATTCCCCGGCCCATGTAAAGTTTCCTATAAATCAAAAGTAGGTTAACTCAAACATTCAGATGAAGAAAGTTCTTCTATCTTCCTTTAGAGAAAACTCAACCCCCCAAAAATAGAAACCCAACATCTGTTTCATTTAGGCACAGGAAGAGTTGGAGGAATGTTGGCAAAGCAAGCTCAACAAGAAAACAGAAATCAAGTCAACAGTAATAAAAACATGTTCTTTCAACTTCAAAAGACCAGATCTTACTCCTTTAATAAACTAACCTTACAGAGACATGATCACTGATTTCATAGTTGGGGTTCATTTCAAGTCCATGGGGTAGATTTATCATTTTTTATTAATATCAATTTCAAGCAATGACCAATTCTATATTGGGTCATTTGGTTGATATTTCACTTTTATTGAATACAGAAAGTTAACAGGTTCCATTATTTATTTAGCAGAAAAAGCAAATCATGTATTTTAATTTGCAGTTTTTGTGCTGTCTTATTTCTCAAGCGCTGAACTTGTGTTTCAAAATTAGTGCCCCCCTATAAATCAGCAATGGTTTGCTCCAAAGTCAAATGACTGAAATCATTCAAGGTCACGTCTTTTTTGGCGGGATCCTTGAAGAGAGTGTGGTATGTGTCAACTCCTTCTCATCCTTATTTCATCAAATGGACTGTCTGTACACGGTGTAGATTCAACTGTGCTTTCAACATTTGTTGTGTCCTTCAGATGGTACAATGACCAAAGTGTAAAGAAAAATGCACAGAAATATGAGGTAATGGAGGTCAGGTGGTGACATGTTCAAGGTCTGTAGTTAGCACGAGGACCAAAAATGGAGAAAATGTCAACTGGTACATATCACAAAAGTTTGTGTTGCAGAGAAAAGTTCTCTGTTCTTTTCTTAATGTGTCCTGACAGCTGTTACATGAAGTTTCTGTGCCATTATTCTTTTAAATGTTGGCTAAACTGTAATAAAAATGATAAGGGACATTTCTATGGAGTGAAATATGGATTTAACTTGAAAAAATAGTCACCCTGATGGTAGTTTCCACAAACCAGTTAAAAAATGATATTTTTAAAACAGTCAGTCAGACAATCATAATACCCTGGATTAATCGCCTGAAAAGCTTGCACACAAATGTTTGATCAAACACATAGTACTGCATTCATGTCTTCTTTGACCCATCTATTAATAATGAACCAGATGTTTATTTTCATTTAAATATTTCAGAACTCATTAGAGCGTAAACTTATCAATTAATGAATTAAGTACATCCCAGGTGTATACTATTTAAAGAAATCAAATGTTAAATAATAAAGCACAGATTTCTTTTCACTTTTTGGTATCTGACATGTACCCCTAATTATAGAATCACTCTGATCGTCTTTAAAACCACCCATACTGACTCTTTGCTTATAAAAATCAGCAAGCCTAAAGTCTGACATGCAATTAAAAGCCAAATACTACTGAGTACTACTACTACCGTCATTTGAATGGAGAGGAATAAAGCTTGCAGTAATCCAATTCATCTTCTTTTAAACTGTCCTCTGTTTGAGCAGGACAAATCGACAAAGACTGTGATCACTTTTCAAAGAGTTTGAGTAAACGGTAAGAATTAATGAGGCCAGAGTTATTCTTGATAATGAATTTACATTTTTAGATCAGGGCGCTGGAGTTGGATGTTTTAACAAACAGTGTGTAACTGCAGAAAGGCTTTAGGTGAGGAGATATACAGCACTGTGTCATCTGCATGATGACGTAACAAAGACGTGTCACCAACAGAGAGTTTCTTTTTTCCTCTCCGTCCATCTCCACACTCCAAATGATCTTTAAAGGCCATGAAGCCACAGTTTGATCATCTGACTTCTTTGACCTTTTCTAATGACCACAACGTTTTACAGAGAAACAGCTTAAATGATGCCTCTGTTGTCAGAATGGGAAAGAAAATGTTCCTTTGTGATCTTCTGTGGAAGCGGTTTCCTCAAACAGTCCTGTCACTGTCTGACTTTCCTTTGACGAGAACGCAGCCATCTTGGATAGCTGCCTCTGAGACTTAGTTGTCCTACGATGAGATAAATAGGGATGTCTTTGGTCTGTCTCTGACAGAGGAAACACCTGCTAATGGGAGGCTGACCCGCAGCTTAAAAAAACTCCTGATGAGACGGACACAGGCCCTCATTAACTCTGCCTTCGTTAACCTCTGCTTCTCATTATCACCTTTCATTACCACAGAATGGTCCTGGGGCAGATCCAGTTGAGATGCAGTGATCTTCTGCACACACAGTGCAGGACAGGTTTTACAAAAAACCAGCTGATTTAACTTCAAACTTGACAGTAGAAAACATGATCGATGGGTACAGGCTTATTTGATTTTGTATTTTATCAGACAGGGAGGAATTATGAATGCTGCACAGCGACACTTTAACAGCAGGGAGAGCCCAGTGATCTGTGACACAGGCCGGACAATAAAAAAAAGATCACACGCCATTTCATTTCAACGCCAACAATAAGGTACTATCCACCTGTTACCATGGTATTCACAAGGGTATCTGGGTTTCATATGCTAATCTGAACTCATTTCTGAGATTTCAAAAGGACGCATCGACTCAGATGACATCTGCAGGATAAAAGTCACACAGGCTTTTATTCTGACAGAAAGAAATGTACCCACAGGGGTGTGGATCAAGGCCAGCACTCACCACAGTTTGAGAATTTTTCAAAAGCATTTAGTTTATCCTATATTTTTGAATGCAAACCATCAGCAGAAGTTGGTAAAATAAGGACCAAATAAAAAAAAATGTTCAAGAACAAATAAATGAATTTAGAAACAGCTCTTGCTTTTCTTTGCTTTTGTTTTGGGGAAATGTTTTTGTAGGCTGCAGACACACTAACAAACATGCTTCTGTTTATATTTTGTGCTCTGTGTCCCTTGGGCACATTTTGAGAGTATTTCTTGCCACATAAAACATTTGCAGCGTCTAATGTTGTATTTTCAACCTGCGTCGCTTACACTGCTTGAGGTCCTCTGGTTTTTCTCTTTTATGTGTAGTCCTCACATTTTTTTAGTGCTCCACATTACAACACACACACACCACGTTCTTACAACAAAACTCTACCGTTATAGGGATGCTGACTAATTTACAGTTTGTGAATATGTACCAAGCTACATGACCTTCAGTAAATGGAACTATTACAGCCAGGACGATCAATATGAAGGCACTAAATTTATGTTGGTTGTCAGTTTGATCTCATCAAAGTTTCAGGGATTTTAAAAGACAAATGAAGAACCTTGAAGTAGAAAACATGCAAATCAAAAAACACATTTCAGGATTTAGTGAATATCAAACTTGATCATCTCTTCATTCTCTGTATAACAGCTGTATACCACCAACTGTTTTTCTTTATTAGTTTTGTTTTGGGACATTTATGACCTGCAACTCAAACCCAAAGAGAAGATGCTGACAATAATGAGTTTATCACCAATCATGCCAACATCATCTAATCACTGCGGTATCTGAAGTGAAAGTTTGTATGAAAACTTTGTGTTCAGGTCAAAATGGAAAAAAATCCCAAGGTAAACCGTGACAGCCTCAATATTTAGACCATCTACAGTGCTTAACAAACCTTTTAGACCACCTGTGAAAATACCGAGACAACCATCACAACACAAAGCGCTTTAATTCAGACTCTTTCTTTCTGTATACTTCATCATTCTGAACAGGGAAATTTCAAGCTGAATTCTGGTTCTTATTCCCAAATTTGAGCCTGAACACTGGAACTCTTTGAGAAGTCAGAAATTTATCAAAAATAACATAAAACCACTAAGACACATTTTTTTTCTCCTCATAAATGAAAGTGAAAAAAATGTAATTTGGCAACCAAATAATAATAATATGCTTTATTAAAACAGTTTGTTTGAATACTCAAGATTACAACAATAATTATGTTTCAGCATTACATTTATCATTTTGATTAAAGGGCTCGGACATACTGGTGGATTAACTATTACAAAAAGAGGAAGAAACATTTCGATAATAAGCAACTTAATTTAGGGCAGCGTAGGCAAACACCTTACACTGAGTGGTGGTTTAAATAAATTTGTTAAGCACTGCACAGTGATAAAGGGATATGAGCCACTCTGCTGCTCGCACACTGAATAAATGGACAGTATCTAAAACTTCAGCACATCCCCCCAAACCAAATGCAGAGCCAGATTTCTCTTGTGGAGAAAAAAAAGTGCTCAAGGGTGCAAAACCAGAAGTCAGGTGGTATTTTAACAAAGCCACAAAAAAAAAGAAAAGAAAAAAGCATCAGAAGGCGGTTAGAGTGGGCGAGGTGTCAAAAAGTCATCCACCTCCAAGGTGCAGAGAGTAAAAGAGTGGAACGAACGGCTCAGTCACTGACCAAAATATAGCGTTGGCAACGTCTGGCTGTTTTTTAGGAGAACCAAGCACTTGATACGCTCTGCCCATCACAACGACACATTTCTCCTCAAAATTTATGATGTACATAAATGATGTCCATTCTGCTCGATTTGACTAACAAGCCCTGGATTATATTGTGTCCTTCACAGCATGTCCTGTGAAGCATCAGCTATTCAAATGAAAATACAGAGTATCAGAGCTCGTAATGAGCTCTGTGAAAAGTGTGCTCCACTGATATCTATTGGTTACTTAGCATATTAAAGGGACAGGTGTTGGATGTTCAGCTCCCTTTGTAAACAGAGGATGAGGAAGTTCACACATGCTGCAGTCGCGTCAAAGCTTATCATTCCTCTTCGTATGGCTTCACAGAGGATTCTAATCCACCAAATCCAGGGAGGATTTTCATGCCTGTTTTTAATATCACACATTCAACAGAGAACAAAAAGATTTTTTTTTTTTCAGAGCAAAGTAATGACTTCATTTAAAAGTTAATGTTGTGAAAGTAGCAGAGCCCACCTGAAATGACTTTCAGTCCTGACCTGACCGAGTAGACTCCTCTCAAGAGGTGTCTCTTCCACAGCAGGGGCTCCTTAAGAGTTTAAAGTGGAAAGTGATGTAAGGTGAAGAAATACAGATGCCTGTTAAGTGTCCTGAAGAACACATTTTATCACCACACGTCACAGTGCAGGAAACAAGGTCCTTTAAAGCAGGTAGTGATTCAGTATCAGCAGAAAAGTGCTGCAAAGGAAAGAACAAAGCAGGTCGCTGTATTTCTGACCGTACTGACAATAAGCTGAAAGAGCTTATGTTGCTTTTCCTGCATCCTAACTCCTCATACTGGGAGATTAACAGTGGGAGGGAAACGGTTCTGTCATTTGAGTAACGCGTCCTCGTTTTCAGAATGAGAGCAGTGCACAGAATGCCGATCACCTGCCAGCTGCTTTGATCTCATCGTAACCGGCAGAAGAACGAAGACTCTGCATTTAATCATCTTTTTTAAAAAATGAAATTAGAGGGAACCTTGACAGGGTGTGCTATTCACCCCCAAGGGAGACAATATAATTGACTGAGAGACTCTAATCTGTGCTTACCTTTACATGTGTGAGAGGAGACAGCACAGCATGCATGCTCACTCTTTTTTTAAACACCTTCACAAAGAGAGGGACATATGGCACAACCATTTAACAAGTAAAACATGGTGGAGGATTCTGTGTTAAGTATATGGATATAAAGAAGCAGTTTTATTGTTGTGTTTGCAAAGACATGACTTTACGAAGGATTATGTGCACTGATTTGCGGTGTTCCCAACACAAACTCAAAAGAACCGGATTAAGAGGGATTACTTATTTCAAAGTGCTAATGTTAGCTTGTAGGGCTCAGCAATTAAAGCTGAAATATGCAAAGAGAAACCCAAAAGGCATGTTTGATTGATACTTCAAAGAGACTGACTGACTGACGTTCAGGACAAAAACTAACTCACAGATCAACATCATGACATGTTTTCAAAAATCTGATCAAACGCATCATTCATCGAATTATTCATGTAAACGGTTTATGAAGCGTGGAACTGTTTTATAGGTTTCATATTTGCCTTCGTATCGTCAGCTTTGTTCAACCAGTGCAGGTTCCAGTTAAGCATAAGCAGAGTGTCAAACCATATGCTCCTACAATCTGTTATTGGCCTTCTGTAAACAGCACATCAGCTTCTGCAACACCTGCTACCCTGCAAACTTTTGGTTGAAAAATCTAATTATAATATTCAAAGCTGTGAAAACACACAAGCAGATCCTGTTGTTGTTCACAGTTTTGTGTCCAGGTCCAGCTTTAGATGACATCTGTTAAGCTCCTGACTGCTCCAAACAAAGACAGACTGTTTGCTAAACTTTTAGAAATGGATCCAAAAAAAAAAATAAAAAAAAATTGATGAATAGCAACAATGACAGTGATGAAAAATTACCTCAGTTGGGGCCTTGGATAAATGGTGCTAACTCTGGGCTTCTTTTGAAGCTCCTGTTTTTGAATTCACGTGTGAGAGACAATGAGTGGCTGACAGAGAGAAAGAAACGAGAGCAGGAGAATGAAACAGCTTGTGGAGCATAAATCCTGCTCCCTGTAAAGATTAGACCAAACTTTTCCTGTTGTTTCCCTAAAGACTGATCGATACCAACCAGAATATCCTTTTGTTTGCTAAGAAGAGGTTTGCAGGTTCCCCACAACAATACTGTAATAACACTAGCAAAATAAGAAAACTGTGCAAAACCACTCTGCCTCATCCAAATGTCAGCTTTTCAGCTCAGCAATAAGAACATGGATTTTCTGGTATGTCAGTGTGTTGTTGCTGTGGGTGTCTCTTCGATTGATTGCATAAAAAAATATACTACGTTCTTGAACTCTCAATCTTTACCCTGTAGGGGGTGGGGGGTGGGGGGTGGGGGGCTTCTTTGGTAATACACTGTTTCAAAATCTTTGCAGCAGAGCATTTTCAAACCTTGGGGAAAAGAGTTCAGTCCTCCATACAGAGAAAAATAGCTGCGATCACTTCAGAGAATCCTCATCTGCTGGGATGCAAATCTTCACAGCAGCTTGTCCAAGACTGATTATTACGTAGACCTGGCATTTTGACCACATTATACAATTATTTTCTACTTATTTCTCGTCAAGTCTTTTGGTTTTTTGAGTATAATGTGAACAAATGGACTTGAAATGCTCACGAAGCACTTCAGTGGGTGTGGGATACAGCGAGTGCCTCTGACAGAAATGAACGAGGGAGCTCTCACAGATTATCTGCGAATAACTGCAAACTAAAAGCCAGCTGGACCGCAGCCGAGGGAAGAGCTCCTGCTGGGACAGGCAAAGTGCTCACCAAGACTTTATTCCAAATCGATCAATCCAAAAGAAGAAAAGGCAGAAAGTGGGGCTCATTTTTCAGCCGCACACGGTGTGATATTTTAACAGGCTGCAAGTGGAATTATCTGGAGATTCTTTGAGCGGAGTCATGAGCGAGACAAAGCGCTTTTTTGAGTTGGGTTGATGGATAATCAGGTCTCCATGAATAGTCTGCTGTGACCTCGCATAAATTTGCTGGATAATTGGGTATAGAGTTCTTTTGATGGGACAGGAAAGAAGATAAAACAATGTTCCTATACAGAGATGTGTTTCATGACACGGAAACTCTCCTTTTTCTGATGAATGCTGCAAAGCTTTCAGTGCCGAGCAACCTTTGTGAAAACCCTAAAACTGTTGAGCGTACAAAAAGTGACAGCCACTTTTTTATCCTTTTCACTGTAAAAATGGCAACAGGAACAGGAACCAAGAAGGTCAAAGCTCAATATCAGAGTAAATATCACAGCTGGGTTGGGAGAAGTGACTCATATTGAGCCTTTTTTATTTTTCTTTCTTTCTCGTCCTTCCGATGGAGTTACTGAAAATAAGAAATGTGAACTTAGAAAACCTTTAAAGAATGGCTTTTCTCCTTTTTCATATCTTAAACATTGGTGTAAAGTAAAAACACTGGATGTTCAGACTTAATGTGTACACATTTTCAAACCACTTTATGTTGTAGAAATCCCTGAATCTGTCTGTAAACTGCTCCAGATCATCACAAAACTTACTGAAATGACATACATTACAGATCTCTGAAGTGGTTTGTGACTGGTTGGAAGGGTGGGCCTCAAACACCAAGGTCTGCCCTTAGCTCCACTTCAACATGCCTCCAGATGGCTGGCAAATCAGAGGGAAGAGGCTTTTATGGAGCAGGGAGCCTTAAAGAGACAGCAGCTGAAAAATAAAGCAAAATGAAACCAAATTGTTTTATCGCAGTCAGATTGGTGGAGTCTTGGAGGGATGCTGTAGATAAGGTATTGGAATAAGTCTTAGGAAGGAAAAACTGAAAGTGAAAGACTAGAGGTGCCGTGTCCTGTTGGAAGTCGTCATTCAATAAGGTTAAGCTCACAGATGCCTGGGGACAAACCAAGGAGAAAGAAAGCGAGGAAAGGAATAAGATACAGCGGTTATTGAGTCTCTGAGGTCTTAATGTTCCATGGATCGTTATCCACTCTGGTATATTAATGAAGAAAGCAGCTGCGCACAGGGGAGTACTCCCTCCCACTGCTCGGACGCACCACCAACGCATGAATCTATGAAGTCTGATTATGTTCATGAGCATCGACGCCCACACCCTTCTTTCTCACCCCATAACCAGACAGTGATGGCGCTTCCTTCACTCCACTGGAAGCAAAGGATTATATGAGTAACCCACTGAAGCGAGATGAGGATCACGTTACACTCATGGCTCGGGGCTGGCTTGACCGTGTGGAAAGAGGCACGCTGGGAGGCTTTGGAAGACAAATAACAGCGAGACGCTTCGGTAGCTCTGCTCCCACACGGTCAGCTCTGCATGTGTGTGGCCAGCCTCCTATAGCGGGGAACAGATGGCGAGGTCAGAACAGACTGGCACGTTTTTCTAGATTAGAGACTTTCCCTTGCTAGTGAAGCTTTAGCATCACTGTCTTTATCTTCTGTATTATGGCTGATCATTTCGAGGGAGAATAGAAGCCTTATGGATTCCAAGAATAATAAAAAAAATAGAATAAATTATCCTCTGTGCTGCAGTAATAAAACCCATTAATGTCTAACCAGAGAGCTCTTTAGAAAGACCTAGAAAAGATATGGCAGGGACTGAAGCAACCTAAATGGAGCACATAATGAAACAGTGATGTCAGTGCCTTAAATCCAGACAAACGTATCCCATATTGATTTCATCAACATCACCGTTTTCAGGCCATTCGCCTCCATTAAGCTGTTTTACAACCCAACATGTGCATGATGCAAGCCTTGAATCACTTTTCTCCCTCCTGGAGCCGAAACTCCTCCGCTATAGAAGTGTAATCTTCTGGGTCTGATGTAAGAGCGTTACAGCGGATAATTGCTTGTTGTTTGCGTGGTGGTTTGCATTATTTTTATGCTTTTATTACAGCCCAAAAATATGCCCCTGGTTTCATCATGTATTGTCTGCACCTGAGTGATTTAGAGGCCTGGAGGGGGGAAAATGCACAGCAGTAAGAAGGGAAAGAGCTAATTACTGTAACAACTGCTGGGACTGCCAGCCAGAGTGGCACTTTTCTGCTCAGTCGGATCCATTTTTAAGTGAAGAGCTTGAGGCGCGAGGAAGCCCACATTAGGAGTGCCCGAGGATTGTACTGTATGTGAGGAAACAGCCGATGATACCCTGCTGCAGTGTTGATTTCTGAAACAGGCACAGTGATAATCCTCTGAAAATGATAGGAATTTATACTGACTAAGCTGCACAGGTGAGCTTTTATATTTCTCATCCAGGCTAAAATAAGAAATGGTTAAATCTCAAGAAATTGACAGAAGCCATCAATATCAGGATAATGTAGCATAAATCAGAGTTAATAAGGCTCGACTTTCTACTCTGTCTGATATAATGACTACATTTTAGTGATTTAAAGCTTGGATACTTTATTTTAGAGCTGACAGGTAGGTCTTTAGCTGCCTGAGCAAATGAGTTGGTTTACATTTCAAATGATCCTGAGGCACAAAAAGAAACTGCAAAGGTATCATGAGTGAGTGGTTTAAATGAGCAAAGCAGGAGTATTAAAGAGACAAATTGAAGACCGACTATCACAGGACTTATTTTAACAATGTGGTGAATGTGTTTTCATTTGATTTCTGCAAGTCTGGTTCTAAAACAATAACCAGCACCAGCAGGTAGAATATTTACACTTCTACCAGTTAAGATCAATTTATGCCACAGTTGACCTCTAGCTAAGTCCCGCCCTCAAATGTGATGAGCCCATCACAGTACGTGTAGCCTTTCCCATACTCTCAGACATTCTCTGCCCAGACATCCATTCAAATGCATTGCAGAAAGTCAGTTTTCGTTCAGTTTTTCTGGGATCTTAAGTGTAAAAATGGTTAAACTGTGTTCATGGTGTACATACAACTCTGACACAAGGTATCCT
This sequence comes from Labroides dimidiatus, assembly GCA_030710495.1. Lineage (NCBI taxonomy): Eukaryota > Metazoa > Chordata > Actinopteri > Labriformes > Labridae > Labroides > Labroides dimidiatus. Next base: position 7,898,088 of record CM061163.1, read on the forward strand.
GAGAGGCTTGGCTGTATTTTTTTTAACCCTTTCCTAAGCCACGTCTCAACCCAGAAAAGTGTCTTCTTTGGATAAAGTTGTGTGGTAGACCACAACATCAACTCAACGTGAATAAAATAACAAGGATGTTTACGTCTGTTTTAAGGCAAGTCAACATCATATTTGGGGCAACATAATCTCACTTTGCTGGAAAGAAATAAAAAGTTGTTTTTAACATCTCTAAGGTTAGCCTAACATGAGCCTAATGTTGGCTCCTAGCTGCGTTGTTCATTGTGTTGGAGTTCATTGGCCTGTTTTGTTCTAGTCGTCTATCATTGTTAGCTGTCGTCAGGAGGGCTCTAGTTAAACTAACGTTAGCTTCTGGAGCTTAGCTTCATTAGCTTATCTGTAATAGCCAAGATAATGTTTCTGCTGAATGATTCGATGTAAATACTGTAGCACCAAACTAACAGAGACACTCTTAGTAAAGATGGTAAAAAGGACGTGATATTTTTGTCATAATCTGAGCCAAAAACCTGAACTTATGATTGTACCACTGATGATGATGGTAAGGAGATGCTGTTTTCACATTTGGACTTGGACCTGTAAATTTTCTCTTGTAACTGAAGCTTTTTATGGACCTTCTCAACAATAAAATGATTGATATATCCCTCTAATATAGTAGTTTAGACCTTTTTGGTGTCTTCTAGATGACATGGGATCTTTGTCTCCAAAAATCATCAATGACCTCCTGTGAAATGTCTCCAAATGTGAGACCTGCCATAGGGCCTGTCACTGAATGTTCACTGTTTGTCAGATTAAGTGGAGGAGGGGGGTGGGGCTTTGCCATGGGTCAATCAAACACTGACATTGTTGACTTTTGTATTTTCTTTCTGATCAACAGGTAAGGCTTCATTGAAAAGCAAACATAAGCAGCTTTTGCACAATTCTGACTCAAAAAGTTGTTTTTTTTAAGTCACTGTGAGACCAACCAATTGCCTTTCCAACCACTCAGCAGCTATTTTCACCTCCTGTGCAGAGATAAGCTTTTAAGACCAAAATTGTTCCTTGCACCAGGCAGTAAAAACGTCAGCTCTGAATATGGCATTTTAACACCGGACACTCGAGGAGCTGAATTATTTTCTTCTGTGGCTTTACTTGATCCTTTAACAACAGTTTGCCATTCAGTGACCACTGGTATTTCTGCCATATCTGATTGTTGATTTAAACGGTGTCATGGTTTGTGTGGAAGAGAAGAAGGAGAAGAGAGCTTAAACTCAGGAGTGTGAGTAAACATGCTCACATATGCATACAAATGCCTTGTATCTTGAGCCCTGCACATGTAGATTAACACTTTTTCTAAACGATGATCCAGCTGGCAGAAACGTCCCTGCCCCCCCCCACCCCCCAGGAGTGCTTTGTTCCCACGCTGCAGAGATGTGACACTGTCTGTGGCTGATGGATGGGTCTCTGTGTGCTCTTCATTATGAAGCTCGCCTCCTCCAGCGGCTGCTTAAATCACCGGCTCACCCGGCGTTCAGCGTTTCTCTGCTAACAGCTCTGAGGTGAAAATTACACTTTTATCATTTTGATACGTCTCCTGCAGCCTGTTTCTGTCAATGTTGTCTCTTGCTATGTTTGACCGGGACCAGCATGCCTTAAGGCTAGATTAGTTTGAGGTTTGTTGGTTCTAAAATCTACATTCCCAGGGCTTATTATGCTGGAGCAGTGTTTTGATTATTTCATCCTTGGATCTGTAATGTACTCTGACCGGGATCAAAGATGTCCTGTGATTCACCTCCTTTCATGACTTTGTGGACGAGAAGGCAGAGGCTCAAATTAACCTGCTGACAAGAAAGTTGTTGAACTAGATCCTTGCCTTGCCACATGACCTTTGACCTTATGTAAGAAGTACAACACCTGACCTACAATAAAAACCTTTCCAGCTCTTAAAGTTACCGACATCCTGTGCGAAAACAAACCAGAAGCAAAGGTTAATGAAGATAAAATCTAAACGTGTAGGAGTCAGGTATGAATTGGCAAACGTTCGATAGTTGCGGTTACTGAAGCCAAATGATTGGATAGATGGTCTTTAACAGAGCTAATACAACCCTCATGAGATTCACTCCGCACTCTCTGACGACAACAAAGGCCAAGAATTTGTAAAAGCAACAGATGATTAATAAAATCCCCTGCGGCTATACAAACTGGTTGGATATCCACATCCTTTCTTTTTATATCACACACCAGCATGAGTACGTTCATCGATTAGACAGTGGCTGGGAAACAGTAGCAGCAAAGTATTTTGTTTCTGAACTGGGCTCCTGAATCAGGTAACTAAAACATGCTGCTAAAAGCTGCACTGCTCTGGTTGTCATTTGCACGGGTTTGTTTTGCAAAGCAGATGCCAATTAAAACTTTATCCTCCATCTCCTCACCATCATAACATGTCTCTGCTGCAGAGTGAGCTGTTTTTAAACCACACTCTCAGTTTGATGTTTAACTAGCTCATTTTGGATATTGACTGACACTTTTATCGTTGGCATCATGCATGAAATTTTCTATTTCAAGTCTAAATTTCCTGAGGCTTTGACTTCATGAAGTGTGGTGTTATTCACAGGGAAGAAGCAAACATTTTGGACCGCACGCTGAGAGAAGTGAGTGGCTGTGTTACTTTTAATTTTGTGTTCAAACTTTTTTTCTGAAGAAAGGTGACCAAAGGAAAAATTAGATCAAGATCAAAAAGTGTCTTTTGGTTGGATTTTAAAGAGTACATATTTGATCAGCGGATGACTTTAATGATTGAGTTCATTACACAGCTAATGGCTATGAGAGACTTGAGGGATGTTTAAAGTCATCCAAAATGGCACAAACTCACTGAAAACTTTTGCCTTGCAGACAGATCATCCATAGATCTTGTGAGTAAACTGACTGTATCCCTGGCTGTAAGCTGAGGCTCAATAATTGAACAAATAACTCCTGCCTTTTGTAATATATATAGGACACAAAGAGTGGACAGACACCAGGCTGAGGACCAACACTTTGTGTGCCTTTGAGTCCTGCTGTGATGTTGTGTGTGCATTATGAACCCAGGGGAGCAGGTCTTGCCACAGATAAGCTTATTGACTGTCACTGTGCTGATGTGGAGGACAGATAACACTCGCTAACCGCTGAGATTGCTGCTGCCACGGAGATGAAGGCAGGAGCCCTCTGCCTCTTCAGCTATCAATCTAATCTGCTCTCTGTCCAGCTGTGTGTGTGTGTTTCAGGTGTGTGTCTGAGCGCTCTGACACCCATCTGACTCGCCTGTCTTTGCTCTGGCACCCTGAGAACCCACAAACAGGGAACAGCTAGACAAATTAACATTTTGGCTCCCGGTGCCCAGGGGGTAATGCACCGGAATCAAACACCAGTCAGGAAAGAGTGATTCTCATGTGCAAATGTTCGTCATAGAAAATGTTTTTCACCAAAGGGGTTTTAAAAGCCATTTTCTGTACGAGATCAAATACTTTCAAAAACCAGCTCAGATCAATTTACCCAAACAAGTGATGAATCATGGAGTTCTTTCTGAAACAGGGCTGACATTTAATTTAAACTAACCATTGATTCACACAGCAGCTGGATGAAATGAGAAAATGTTTACACTCTGCTTGTTTCTCTTGCTTTATTCTTGATGTCCTCCAACAACAAAGACATCCAAGCTGCTACCTGTCACCAAGACCCCCATCAGCCTGACAGACAGCCTTCATTGATTCCTCTGACTCCACCTTTCGACTACCATCGGACTTTCATATCAGGCCTTTTCAGCACCAAACTAATCCACACACGAGGATCAATAAACAGCCTTGTACCTATTCTTAGCATGTGTTATAAATCCCCTCTTCTCATTAGCATTTACAGAGCGATGATAATGATGCACGCCTTTAGAGAGAGCAGAATGAGTGAGTATGAGTCTGCTAGAAATGAAGCAAACAATCGGCTGCAATCAAGACTCAACAAGGTTTCTATTGCTCTGTTGGCTAACCGTCCAGTGTTGGGTTTGAAAAATAAATTGATGTTTTTTTCTGGTTTCATACAGCTTCAAATTAAGAAGTGACCTTGACTACTGATTAATCATTTGCATGCCTCAATTTGTGATGTGGAGGCGTTTCTGTCCCTTGGGTTATTCTGTAGATTGTCTGATATGAATCCACTTGTTTGACCTGCTCTTCTTCATCAGTTTTTGTGAGTGAGTGATCATCTTTTATCATAATTTAAGAAGATACGCTCTGTTATAGCATCAAATGAAGGAACCTGTGATGTGATTTAAATGGATGATAGAAAAACAACACCCAGTGATGAAAACACAGATCTGACACCGATTCAACCATAAATCAAGAGGGAAATAATTGACTCTGCGTTAAATATTTGATTCTCTCAGTCAAAAACTCATCACATTATTTTGTTCTGAATAGCAAGAGCAATGCCGGGGGGCACCCTGATCACACGTCATACCAGATTAGTCTGCAGAAAGGAGTTCCAAAACATTTCATCTCTTCCAGTTGCATAGAAGCAAAGTACTAGTTTCTGTTCTCACAAGAAAATGGAAAACAATGTGGCAAAAAAAAGAAAGGAGAAGAGGAAGACAGAAGTGATGACTAAAAGAAATGTCAGAGAAAAAAAAAAAGACACGAACTGCACAAGGGTTAGGCTTTGGAACAGTCACGGGGCTACTTTAGTAAAAAGACAGTGTTCCCACCAGGGTCTTGTCTCACCATGTCAGGATTCTATTTTGCATACCAACCCACTCAGGTCAGAATGCTGATTATCTAATGTGTTAATAATTTGAAAGGTAGACACACAGAGATGATGTCTGTGGGTCTGTGAGCATCATACCAGGTTAAAGCTGAAGCTTAAACTTCATGTAGCAGGTCTGCATAGCATGTCCATGTGCACGAGGCTCTGCTGTGAATTGACCTGCAGAACGTGGTCATCAAATCTGTTATCCATCGCCTGAGGGTTCATGTGGCATCGAAGTAACTACACCACTCACAGTAAGTTAGGGATATTGTTATTTAAATGAGTGTTTTTCCTTTTTGGTCTGAATTTTAATAGAATAAGTAATAGTTCCCTTTGATATTAGTATTAATGAATGAGAAGAAATCAGTTCAATGTTTCTCACCTCAACAATTGAGACAATAACAAAGATAGCCCCAAATAACCAAAATTGACAAAGTTAGTAGCGGGTGTTTCCACCATTTGCTGCAATGACAGCTTGACAGAGACGTGTCATGCTCCATGCCTGAGGCAATGTGTTCCACTCCTCCACAAGTGCTACTTGCAGTTCTGCCAGGTCACATGAGAGTGGGGTACGAGCATCCAGTCTCTGCTTCAGCTGGTCTCAGACCTGCTCTATGGGGTTCAGGTCGGGGGACATTGCTGGTCATTGCATATGAGGCACTCTGACTTCCTGAAGTCCAGCTGAGACAATTCTGGCATGATGTGGTGGAGCATTATCATCCATGAACAGAGAGTTGGGGGTGTGCTGGTGGAATTGGGGGATGATGATGGGTTCTATGATGTCTCTGAGGTAAGAATGTGCAGTGACTGAGCCATCTTCAATCACCAAATATGTTTTGAGCTGACTGGTGATGCCTGCCAAGACTGTTCCTCCTCCACCAAACTGAACCCTGGGGACCATGTTGACCTCAGCGTATCGCTCACCTTGCCTTCCCCAGCAACACAGACGACCATCAGTTCTGTGCTAGGTGACCCGACACTCATCAGTGAATAGGACAGTAGACCACTGCTGCGTTGCCCAGGTCACATGGTCTTGTGCCCACTGCAAATGGTCACGGCGGTGACTTGGTGTCAATGGAGTCACCTGCAAGGGTCGTCTGGAATTCAAGCCAAACGACCCTTGCAGAGACACTTACACAGAAAACACAACATGAGGTGTGTCTATCACTCTAATACAATTGCCTTCCAATCCCAGAAATCAGTGAAGTGAAACAAACACCTTATGTATGACATCCACTGATGACCTCACAATATCCCTGACTTATTGTGAGTAGTGTACTAAACTAAAATGGAATGGCTATTTTTCATCTATTGTTGTGGTTTGAGATAAAACGTGCAACTTGTAAACAAGGTTCACTTTGGAAACCCTTGTTCTAAATGACTGCAGCAGCCAGTGCAAAGGAATAAATGCTAGCATTAGCTTATTTAACTTTGTATAAGTTTGAACTTTTTCCAGACATTGACCCAGAAACTGAGACAAACAACCAAGGCTTTCTGTGAATCATTTGGATGAAATATAAGCCTTTCTTTAATTGTACATTTAGAAGTAAAAGCCTGGTTCAGGACTAATTTTCTGGTTTTGTGGTTCAGTTAATAGAACTGAAGGTAACAATTTATTTCTTTAGTCATGCTGCTGAAATTAAAGGTCTGCTTTTTTGGTTATGGCTAACAAAATCACTAATTATTGTGAATGCCACAAATTAATTTAGCTCTCCAACATTATTTGCCTGAGTTGAACTGTAATCACATATTTCATTTGACCCTACAATCTTTGCTGTGTATTCTCAGCCTCACTGAGAACTTGGGTGCCGTGTAATTTTCACACAGTAGATAAAATCTTGGTTTTTAATCACAGACCAAAGTGAGACATTAAGCAGTCAGTGGAAGGCGGTGGGTGATAAAACTACACATTTGCCGCATGGAAAACGGTCACAGTCAAACCCAATTAATTTCCTGAATGTGCTGTATACTTTAGGTTACTGCACATTTATTGGTGAGGGAGCGACTCAGACGGGTGAGGCAGATGTGATATAGTTCTCACAAGTGACTTTGTTAAATGAGGGCAGGGTGACGTCTGTGCCACGGGAAACTCTAGCAGAGGACAGCTAATAAATGTGGAGATAATAGTTCAGCTAATAATCACATGATATAAAACTGCTTCTAAAACAACATGTTAACCTTTGACAGCAGCAATAAACTTTGAGATATCAGTATAATAACTCACTTAATTAATGCTACACAACAAGAGCAGGAAACACACCTCTAGTGACTCATCCCATGATGAGTTTCTGGATCATTTTAAATCTGTCATTCCAGGAAAACAAAACTTTCCGTCGATTTCTCACCATAAATAATATATAAGTGGAGCAAAGGGAGAGCAATAGTGAGTGATGAATGAGGATCCACAGGTTGTGTCTCAGTGAGTAAACAGATCAATAACAGACACAAACACTGTCAAACTAACTCCAGCTCCATATATTCCTCCAGGTGTCATGTACACCTGTTTCTGAATCCACCTGGGAAAGCTATGACAGCTTATCAAAAGGAGAAAAGGCAGAGTAAAGAGCATGAGAGAAAGACAGAGATGTAGGCCAAGGTGTAGTACCGTGCATAAAGTAAGGTCACACAAAGCATCCAGGAAAATCTTTGGAGCAAAGCATGAAACTAGCATCATAAAAAAGTGTGTATCCGGTCCCTAAAGAGATATTTCTACAGGTGTGATGCAGCTCACTCTTTGCTCTCTGCAATCTTTCAAATCGTTCTGCCACAACACTCGGCTTTGTTTGAAACCACACATGCTGGAGCTACAGCCTGCGGGGTGCTGTCCAAGGTGCTGATTCAGTCACCGCTTTGGTCCTGTAAATATGGCTGTAGGCTCTGGAGCTGTCCGTGGTGCTGATCCTTACATGAAAAGCACTGCTGGTGTTCTTGAAGCAGAAAGGCAGCAGAGAGATTTCAGCTGGACTTCCTTGTAGCGTGTGAAGCTTTGCAACAAGAACACACAAAGTACATGACTGAACAGACCTGAATTTGTTTTATTGTATTTTGAAATATGTAAATCAAAGTCTCACAAACTTAACATATGAAACATAAAACAAAGCTTGTGGCATAGTTTTCAGGTACTGAAGACGCAGCTGTGACAAACAGACATGTTTTAACCGTTAAGGGAATCTTTTTCAGATCCTCCCTGTGGAGCTCTAACTATTGTTCAGAGTTATACTTAAAAATAAATTGACTCGACCTTTTCAAGACTAAGTAGCACATAGCAAAAAAAATAATTGATTCATTTACGTCAATTCAATTTTTATGTCCTTCATGACACAATGACATTTCTGAGCTGTGGTATTGCAGACAAAGAGCTCCTGACAGGTCTGAAACTGCAAAAATGTTTTATTGATAGCCCCAATTTTGGTGGTATTATTCACAACTACTGCTTCCTGGAGGCAATGGGGATGATGAGAGGACATTTTCTTCCCTCTACATCTTTTTCTGAGGCAGAAGAATTCAGGTTTTTTTTGGGACTTGCTGAAAACCTGGTTTGAACAAAAGGCCAATTTCCTGTCTGGAAACTGTGGGCAATGAGACAAAGCCCAATTTTTAGAGACCATGACAGCACTTTAGACTATTATCAGGAAGGAAAGTGCTATTTCGATAATCTCTTCATTATGAGTGAAGCATCCTGGAGGCTTCTGTGCAGAGTGAGCTGGTCTCTCAGTCAGAAACATTATTGATTAAATTAACCGGAATCAGTGAGTCTGGTGGGTCACAGGTGGTAAGCACATACAAAGATTTCCTTTACCAACCAGAGGGATATGATTTCTGACAGACAGAAAGGAAAATTGTTGCCTCACAATTTTTTTATTTTATATTCAAAAGAACTTCAAAGTAATGATGACGCGAAATCCAAGCTGTTCATCCTTTTGACAAATAAGAGTTGTTTGTTAGGTCTGATATTATGCTCGATCATAACGTTATTTGATCGAATATCTGGGTAACACTTCAGAGAATATGTGGAAATTGTTCATTTGTTTGATGATCCAATAGTAAACAGTGTTGTAAACTGATGGTAACCTGTTTTATCAATCAAAGCGGTCCTAATAATGACTCAAACACCTGGTTTGACGCAGACAGAGCTGTCAGTCAACAGATCATTCAGGCCTGGTTGTGTAACTGGTAGTTTTTTATCTGCTGTTAGTTTTTTAAACTGTTTACAAAGAGGAGAACCATAATTTGAGTTGCCAGCCTCTCCCCTGTTTCGTGTGAGACAAAAACAAATGTTTCATTCCTGCTCTCCACTTTCAGGGATAGAGTCCCCTATTCAGCAGAGAAATAACCGAAGAACGTCACTGAGTGGGGATTTGTTTCTATCAAAGCATGCTTTCAGAAAGACAAAATAAACTAACTAAAAGTAACAACCTTGCAGAATTTGAATAAATATGGGTGGAAAATTGTTAAAGCTAATGAGCAGACTGTGGAAAATGTATCTTTAAAGTTTAATGCTACAGGCGAAAAAAGCCTCAGAAAATAACTTCTGAACTCCTTTAGATGTTGTGCAGATCTGAAGCCTGCGAAAAATGTTCAGCTGTGGAGACCAAACTGAAGCAAGTCTACTGGGAATACGAGTAATAATTTCTTAACAGCATCAAGAGAATCAGACTAATCACTTTAGCATATATTTATTTAGTTGTCTCTTCTCATAGAGGTGATTTAAGCGTGTGTTTCTACGCTGAATCGTGCCCCAGGGTCATGTTTAAAAGGAGCTTCTGATGAGGAGTGAAAAGGTCATCTAAACCCTTTGAGCACAGCCAGAACAGGCTGGAAATGTCACCAAAAATTGTAAACCAAAACTGAAAACAGTTTTCCTAAATAAACCCTGTAGAAATGAGAAAAGTGAAAAAAGGAAGTTTAGATAGCAAGAAGAAAAGGCTCTAAAGCTTAAACTCAAGCTTTTGGTGTTAATTTAAATTTCACTCTTTTGTGCATTTTAAAGCACTTTCATATTCACATTTGTTAAAGAAAAGTAAAACACTTTATGGGAAAGACTGTGACTAAAATATCAAATCTGCAGCTCCTCAACATACAGTACACATAAACAGTTTGCATGTTTCTGGAGTAAACCAGCCCCCTAAAGGGAGTACCAAAATTAACAAAAATGAAACTTGACTTATTCTTCTATTTGGAATGCAATGAAGAACTTCTGGTCTGTATTAATAATAGCACATGCAAATGACACAGCTGCTAGGTTCTCTCATTCAAATTCAAAGACAGGACAGTGGTACAGTCCGACCACCTGTAACGTTTCCTAGCTCCAAAAAAAAAAAAAAAACATCAATTAGCTTGTACCTAACAACATGAACAGTGAGCTACAATTAAATGCAGCACAAATGTATTGAGAGGTAAGAGTTAAGTAATATGCCACACATCCTGGTTCAAGCCTGGTACTTACACCACTACAGCATATCACCCACTCTGGAGGCTTCAGCACCCCAAAAATGGACTGGTGAACTGAAATGTAAGCAAAATGATTTATAAACAGCATTTTTCGTGTCATCACTGTTGATGACAAATACTGATGATTGTTTTTCATGATGCGACTCGCTCATAAGTTCTGATGGAGTGGATATGCCAAAGCTAGCCCCACAGCTGTTAAGAAGCCAGCAGACTGAAGAGGGACTCTAAAAATGTGTCATATGATGCGTTTTGAACCGCAGTCACAGATTCTAGTGATTAGGAAACAAAGAGAATAGAAGAATGTGGGACACTGTAAAAAACTCAGTATATGTGAGGAAAGTCTGGAGTATGGAGTATCCATTCTAACCAAAGTTCATGAATATTTAAGACAAACTTAACATCTTTGAAAACTTGACACAAAAAGGGAATAACAGTCAGATCAGAATCTTTCTGTTGACTGAACCTCCTGTGATTTGAGATTTGTCGCAGTATGATCGCAGCTGTCATCTGTACTTGTCAGGAAGTACATGTTTACACGCTGCCTGGGAGATGTCAAGGTGATGTCAGAATATATGCTCTTTTACTCCCAGAGTGTGTGAATAGCCCTGCATTTATATTTCCCAACATCGTGTGTACATTAACTCTTCTCTTGACACATTTCTGGCTCTGTCTACGGTTGGTTGTTTAGATGCTTCGCGCTGAAGGATCTTAGCTGCTCTTCTTTGAAGCTGGATTCAGAGAGGTGTTTACCAGAGGCCAAGGACAGACTGACCTGAAAGCTTTCCTCACCTTTGGAACCTGAAATTTCCTGTTAGTCTGCTCTGGAAGTGATGATGATATCAAAGACAATACTTGGCTCACAATTACCTTAGTATCAAGATCAACAAATTATGACATGCATGAGCAAATCTCTCTTTGTTTCCTCCATTCTTCCTCTCGCCTCAGCTTTTTGTATTGTTTTGTTCCATGTGTGCATCTCTTCATCCTTTTCAACGCTGTCTGACGTGACGCTGCTTTTCTCTGATATTAAGCCGCTATGACTTTTTTCTCCGGTCAATAAAATGCCGCTTAAGTCCCCTTCCATCATGTTATTGGCACTGCCCAAAGTAAGTCAGGGAAAGCTATTTAGAGTTCCCCACTTATTCATTTAAAATATCAATATGTAGCACTTGCCTATCAATAATTGTTTCCCACAGGTAAGGACAACAATGTTTTGCCATATTGATATTTTGTCCCGCCCTTTATTGTACACATGCACAAAGCGATGGCTGCTCCGTCACTGACCTGCTTTCTGATCCCAGGGGTCGCCCTCCTTCTTGCTTCAGTGATTACACGCCTGCCAAGATGACTGACAGCAAGTCAATTGGATTTAATTACTTACTTCCTGTCGTCATCTTTCAATATCTGCTGCACTTCATAATGCTTTATACATTCTAATTGACTTTTCATCAACACAGGCGACGCTCCTTGCGTGAGTAATCCTCCACTTCTTCACCCCTATAAAGGTGTGACGCTCCCACTGCTCGCAGAGTCAATCTCATCTTTGCGTTTTATTCCCCCAAATGTCATTACAGCACAGCAGGCAGCAGCGAGCATCTGGCGGTACAGCTCCAGCCTCTATTGACTTCATTCAGTCCATAAACGACGAGGCCAGGACAGGGCAAGGCAACTGCAGAACCAGGCCAGATTTCATTTCACACATCGCTGACCAATTCACGGGGATACTGAACAAAAGATAACACGACAAATGCCGCAGAGGTTGGAAAGGGGTCAAATTCTCAGCTCATGGCTCAAAATATAGAAACCGCTTGTTAAACCTTCCACAACAGAAGGAGCAAAGGAAACCCAGAGATAGATGTGGAAAACTTGTATCCAGAAGAGCATGAAATTCACCAAAGCATACAAAATGTAACTCATTAAGGCTGTAAATGTTATGTTATTGCCAAAAATACTTGATGAGTGTGTGTGTGTTTAGCTGTTTGTTGTGTATACGTACCGAGCTGTGATGCAGAGCAGCTTCTTCTTTGAAATATTTAAGCTCCTGTTTCTATTACACTGAATTTAAAAGGTTCCAGTTAAAGGAAGTCAGAAATACCCGTGAATGACGAGGCGACAGGCCCTCATTTCCATCTGAATAAAATATATGTACATCCAATTGGGTTCATAAAAATTTCAGTGAATGATTTACATGTTTTAGTGATTCAGTGGTTTTCAGGCAGGAGGGGATGACACACTTACTGGAGACTCCAAATATGTGTGATATTCTTAGAGAGGTTTAAATATTAGTTTCCACTGCAGGATATTCCTCAAGGCGCCAGGAACCTTTGAAGCAACTCAGTGCATTTTCCCTGCAGGGACCTGGGTCCAATTAGGTTCACTGGACTTCAGCGTTTTCAACCAAAAATCTTTTACAGTCTATTTTTCTTTTAGGACATATTTTGCTCTAATAAATAGGTATGTGGATAAAAACACTATTGGGTCAGCACCTCGATGGAAACAGACACAAACAGAAGGCAGGAACCTTTTATTTTTTGGTTAGAAAGATTTAAATTTTCAATAACGGAAGCATCTCATATTCAAGAAAGAATGGTCCATATGAAATGTATTTTGAGAACATTTCTAGCATGCTTCAGGACTGCAGCAGTGACTTATTATCCAGGTTGAAAACACACACAACTGTAACGAGAAAAGTTAAGACAAATAGGTTTGAAATCATTGTTGAAATCACATAATTAGAGTCTTGCTTTGCAGACTTGGAGCAAACAATATTCAGTAAAACCTCTCATTCCTTGAAGCTTTCCCTTCCAATTATGTCAAAGTATTTTTTGTCTGTTGAACAAAGAAAGGAAATGTTCACATGAGCAAACTCCACCTAATGGTCCAATCTGTCAACAAGAGGAATGAAATGATGGAGGTAGTAAAAAGAAGAGCAGGAAAAAAAGGCTTTTGAACATCCTCATTGGAGTGAAAAAGCTCTGCAGCTTTTGCTCATCTACTTTTTCAATTTCTCCCCGTCTCCTGATGGATCCCATTTTCAATCTAGTCAGAAGAAAAATCAGATTTCAGTTATGAGCTGTTGTCACAAACTCAGGTATATGACCTTGATCAACACACACATACACACATGGATGTGAAGCAGCATAGGAGACAGAAATACAGGTTTGTGAGCAGAGGAGGCCATTTAGCCCCCACGCTCCTGGAGCACTTAGCACAACCTTTCAGTCGTCATTAAAGGAGAAAAATGCATTCCTGTTGCTTTGCTAAAAACCAGCTCCTACACATTTCAGTGAAATCTTTCAGGAATTAACCCAAGGCATTCATTAACATAAGCACCCTTTAGCATAGCAGAGATGCTCTCTTCCATATTCACACTAACAACCAGTCACCACTGATGTGTTTGACACCAGTTAAGTAACCACAACCCAGTTTAATCCTCAAAGCACTTCAAAGCTGAGCGTCAGCAAGTGGTTCACTTCCCTGTCCCCTCCTCTCTTTGAGGAGTAAATCTCTTTTTTATAGGTTTTGAAGAACAAAACAGCCCGGTTTAACATTTGTCCCATGGGATTTGGTTTCAGAAAGCTGTTACTTTGCTTTGATGCTTTCTTCACTGAAAAATAAAGCTAACAAAGTGATGTAATTCTGATAGATGCACAACACAAACATCCAGAAGCAGAACCTAAACGTATTTCTATGTTGTGTTAAAAGTAACATCTGGAAAATTGGGCTTGTGATACATACATAAGGAAAAAGTACATGAATATTAATGACAGGAGATCATTTGATGAGAGAGAATTGGATGATAGGTTGGTAGTTCAAAGGCTGTGAGAACCAGGGCAAGTGTCAATAAAAGCTCTTATTTAACTCCACCCACAGAATTAAAGCACCAACACAGCTCTGATGATCTGACGGGTTTTGGAAAAACATTATGTCTGAAGATGTTTCAAATTCTGGTTCCTCTGACCACAAAGTGGATCACTTTATAGATTTTAATCCATGTGAAACCCATCATTATGACAAGATGGCGATTTGTGAGAACCCTAAATCACCAACATACCAAATATTGTGTATTAGCTCTTCATATATCCCACCACAGTACAAAGCTAATATACTGGTGTCACACTGAGCTCGAGGCTGATGACTTTTTATCCTTCATTCAACACTTTTTCAGCCTCAGAGTGTCCGATACGCCCAGAGGTGGAACCTGGACTTAGTGTTACTCACATTGAGGTTCTGTATTTCTCATATTGTATACAGACTATCTTTTCTAAACTGCTGACAGCTCCCATACAGTGACTCTAACCTGAGAGATAGTGAGGAAAGGGAAATCACTTGAAAGCATGTGACGCTTATTTTCTTTCAAGCTTTACAAAAGCAGGAAGTTTGTGCATTTACACTGAGAAGAAAAATATCCCAAATTGGGGCACAATTGACTGCAAACACAGAACCATGAATCTGTAAAATTTCCACCAGATGTTGGGCGAGCTGACATGAAAAGCAGCATGGGGATATGTGAACGGTCATCAGCCGCCTGCATGGCATAAACATGACAGTTTGCATGCTTTAAAGTCAGGGTGCAAATGGGTGGAAAATTTCCAGTAAATTTCAGGAAAGCTTCCAAAAAATTTCCAAGGGAATTTTAGCTTAGGAATATTGGAACTTTTCAGGGTTTCAATGCTGTCAGCTTGGATAAAGTTTTTTAAAAATACCTGGAAAATTTTGTCTGGGAAATGCCTTTTGCCTTTCTTTTTAATTTTTTTTCTTATTTAATTTCTAAATATTGCATTAGAAATGTTTGCATGCATGTCTGCTTACAACAAACCAAAATGTCTAATATTTATACATGTGTACCACCAGGTAAATTTCCAGAAATTCACCCAAAAATTCCCAGAAAATTCTTGTTAATTTCTTAAAATTCCTGTGAAAAGTATCCAAGTTTCGCAACCCTACTTTTGAGTTATTTCCTGCCTTCTGAGACTGCCACACGGGGAAGCTTGATCAGCATCTGTAGAAAAAAATGTTATCAGAGCTCTCTGAAATTTCTGGAATTTTCCTGAAGTGAAAATAGAAAAGAAGCTTCATACAGGCTTTTGTCAGAACCAATGCTTTCATGCTGATGAGGTTAGCATATTGTATCAACAAGAAAAACGCAGCTTATTTTTATTTTCTACTACTGACTCTTGTGTAAATGTGTTTTATGTTATAAGATTTTACATACAAGGTTAAACTTCTTGTGGTTTTATTAATCACGCCATTTGTCTTCACATTCGGCGAGCTGTTTTTTATTCTGCTAAATATGTTTTCCTCAGTGCGCCTGTTACCTCCACAAAACATTCAAATCTTACAATGGAGCTGCTGCTTCTGTCACAATAACATGTCAACCACTAACACTTGCTTTTGTGTTGATCTCAAAGGAATAAAGAAGTGACAGCAGCCCACATAACGTCTGGAGTAAAACAAGGCGTGTAGAAAACATTTCTATGTTTAAGTTCTCGATAACTCCACCTTATGGTTCCTTTTTTTTTTTTTTACAGACCTTCTCTTCGCAGGTAACTTTTCAGCTTAAATAAGAAGCTATTTAACTGAATTACACAATGCCATCTGTTGTCTTCATCACACATGTTTAATGATTCACACAAAGAGAACTTCACAGATACAAAGAAATACAGATCCATGTTTGTTAAAATTCAAAAACATTCAACTTGTAACCATAAACCCACAAGGCAGCTAGTTCAGTTAAAGCTTCAGTGCCTACACAGTGCTATGTTTTTGTTCAGAACTGGCACACAAGCATCAGCTTTTCCTCTTTGCCAGAAAAAAAAATGTATCATCTTGGCAGGCCTCCAAAACTCTCCCACAGAAATGTCGGGTGGGCAAATTGGGAACAAAAATGAGGAAGCCGGACAGAAAAGATTGAGCTTTCCGCTCCGGTTGTGCCTTATTGAATCAACAAACAGCTCTGAATTATGAATAAATTACAGAAATGAAATAGGATTATTTCTCAATATACTTCCCCGAATTTTTGTTTCAGAGTTCATTCTCTGTACATTATGCTCAGATTGCTGCGTAGTATGATTGATGCCAGGCCCTGCAGAGGTAAATGAACCCAGAGGAAGTTAGATCCACCTCTCAGCAGGGCGTGCATGGTGCTCTGCAGCAGCTTTGACATCTGGTAAGACAAAATCCAGCGAACGCAACACCGTGCCACGGCTCGGGTGTTCATTCCAGCTAACATGACGGCCAGTGACCTGACAGAGGATGAAAGCCTCGGGCTGCAGTCAAGCAAACACCCGTGCTCGCCCTCATTATGTAGAGCTGTCAGCATAAACCGCGGCTCGCTGCTGAGGAAACACGAAGTCAACTGCTTGTCCTCAGACTTGACCCGAGAAAGACTAATGAGGAGCAACATTCAATCATTCAGACTTCTCATCTTCTCCTAATCTTCTTCTCGGACAGTTTAATTAACTCTGAGTTAAGAATTAATTAAAAATTCACCCATCTGTGAAGGAAAACGTTACTTACTACTCGACGGTGTTCGACTAAAAGCTCTCAGCTAAATGTCAAACTCTTCTGCAACGAGTTGTGTTCTGCTTTTGAAAGATTTGCAGGGTCCAGACTTGATGCAGATTTAGAAAAGGGAGATAATAACACTTTAAAACCATGATGCTGAGATAAGAATCCATCCATTCTATGAAATAAACTCACAAGTCAACAGAATCTGCACACATCCTTCCTTCAGCATCCATTCAGACACCAGCAGAGAGCTCTGATACTGCAGACCCCCTGTTGGACTTTATGGCTGCATCAAAGTCCAGAGTATCAACACGCATTTCTGAATTCTATCAGATGTTTCACTCTTCTTCTCACGCTTAAGCTGCAATAAAACACCAAATTTACTGCAGCTTATTACACTGACTGCACATTTTCAGCAGATAACTTTTATTCCCTCAGGAGTCTTCAAATACTGTCATGTCTTTATTCCCTCACTCACTATTCACTCAGATTATTACTCCACTTTCTTACTCATAGCTTTATTGAACAGGTGATTCTGATTGTTCCAAACCCTTTAACAACTCTCTGTGCCACAGAAAACCTTCAGAGTGAGTCTAGCTTTCCGTTCTCACCCTGTCGAGAATCTAATTACATAACTCGCCTTTCACCGTGCATTATCCCTCACACAGCGCTTGACGTTCTTTATGGAACCATTACACTCCATGACCATCAAACTACACGGGTAGGCAGAATCTTTTGTGATTCATTCCAGAGCCACAGCACAAAACATACTTCCGTCGAGCTCGTACAATGAAAATAATTCTTCCTGCCTTAAAGTGTTCGAGTGGACCAATTTTATGCTTTTACACGTCTCTTGGACACGCAGATTTTTTTCTATTGTTGGTGCATGTACCTCATCAAATCCATCCTTTGTCGCCCTCCCATCTATGACATAATAGAGGATGATTTCATAAGCAGAAATTATTCTCCAGGAAGCACGGAGATTCTTTTATGATTCAGCTTCAGTTCCAATTTCGCAGAAGTTAAATCCTCAGGATCCCAAACAGTTTCTGGTTTGCTTCTGTCACATTCTTACTCTCTGTGGTTTCATTTTTCTCAGCAAAGTGAAGTCCGGCACCTCTATAGATTCAGGACAACCACAGCTTAAGCCAGCTGTAACCCAATTATGTCTTCATGCAGTGGGAAAAATGGAAAAGCTGAGGACGAGGACGGTTCATAGCTGCATCGCTTGGTTTTGTCAGTTGAAAACCTGCAGCGAGGGTTGAACTGTGGCTGTTATTGTGCTCCAAACTGCTTTTATCAGAGTGACCAATGGTTTGGTCTTTGCTTTGAACCACATCTCTCTGTCTGAGCACATGTTGCTGTTTTTTTATGTTTAGCGATCAAAAGTTGCTTTTTGAAAGGTTCACTTTGACTTCCTGCATCACGAAAAGCTTCCAAAGAACTTTGTACAATTATGTTTGTCAAACCGGACTTTCATCTTTGAAATAAGCATCAATATTCTCCTTCTCAATCTGATATAATTTGGTCTCTGGGTTGGTGTATCCAACATATTAAAGCCATTTTCCTCTGAGCCAATTCAGATCAGGTTGACCTTGTTGTTATGTTGGCTGAGCAAACCTTCAGTTTTCTGTTCACATTAAAAAGACACAGTGGGAGAGACCTCAAAAGCTGCAACACGAATATAAAAGTTTGAATTATGTAAAGGTTTGGGATTCATTTCCAAAAAAAACAAACTTTTAGCAAGATTTAAAGTTTCTGAAAAATGGCAAAGTCATGTTGAGAAATGTGACGAGGGTCATAATTTATTTGGTTGTTTTAATCTGCAAACCAAGAAACATACACTATTTTCCAGAAGGAGCATTTTCCCAAAGTATTTAGGACTTTAGAGCACAGAGGCTTTAAATTTTCAAGGCTTAAAGGAAATTGTGCCTCAGGTTAGCAGCTAAGATTAAGGCAACAGCTCTTCCAAATAGGACAATAAATCCCCGGGCTTTAGTCTGCTAGCCTCCACACTTTGTCCACGAGTCTGAACTCTGATTCAGAAAGATATCCTGAGAGAAAATCCAGTATGAATTTATGAAGAGGGCAAATCAGAAACTAAAGGGTGGATGAGTGGGTTGTAAAGCATCAAAGATGATTGTTACTGAGCAGTTCCCGTCTGATTCCACCCCATAAACTCTGATCCACATTTTATTCTGTTTTCCACTCAAAGCATGCAGGGACAAGCGCCAGTCCTCCCCTGAACCAGAGTTAAAATAAGTTGGTCTTAAATATTTATGTTCATTGGAGTCAACTTTTTCCATTTACGGCCCAACACATCCCCGTGCTGCATCTGTGTGACAGATTTACTCGTTTACATCCCGCAGGTACTTAGTGTTCACAGGATTACATGTTGTAAACTCAAAATAAGCTCTAGAGTTATTTATAGAAGCTTTTATCCTGACTCCAGATAAAGTGGAGCATTGGGATTTATCAGTAAAATGTAACATTTGAGATTCAGACTGTGGGGAGCTTAGTGGCCTCATGCAAAGAGGGTTCATCCTCAGACATGCTCTCAATGTAAAGCACTTCGGGCTGTGACTTGAACATTAAATATCTTATGAAATTAGCAAATTATCTGGAAGGGGGATTATTTTAAGAGCACATTCAGTTTCCCTGAACTGGAGCAACAAGAAGAAAACCTCTGAGGCCTCAGATCATGTGCGTATCACAGAGTCTCACTCAGAGAATAAGGCTCTGTTAATATTTTACAGCCACTCAGCCAGCAGCTATAAAGACATTAGTATTTGGGATCAATTCATCTGTAGGTTAATTATTTTGAGGGGATGTGTTGACATTTAGAAAAGCATAGAATCTCTAATGTTAGCCTTTAGCGGTGAAACCAAATGAAACACCAAACTTCATCTCAGAAGAGAAAACTAATGAATCCTAACAGAGATCCTGCTCATGATGAGTTTCCCCACAGAGGGGGGAGCAGACCCAGCAGGGTGGGTGGTGAGTTAGCGGGGTTAGCTAACCATAGCTAAGAGCATGTTAATGTCACAGTTTGTAGGTTTATGTTAACACAGTGAAGGGAGAGAAGATATACATAGACCAGTTAAAAAACTGCACTAATTTACATTTTGCACTGTTGGAAGTGCAAAATGAAGGAAATGCGAAAAGCAGAAATGGAAGTGAGACAAAAAAAAATTGAGAAAATTTATTGCAAACAACAGTTAAACTGAAATAAGTTGTTCATCACTGCCTTTAAAAACCAACATCTGCACAGCAACGAGGATTCAGTGTGATTTTCTGTCAAGTTTTCACTCTGTCATGACCTCCTGATGGCAAAGGCTAAAAATTTTTCTGTCTTTGAATGTGGTCGGACTCTTGAGCTGCATAAGCAAGGCCTCTAACAACACGCCAGAGGATCTGATTGGCTGTCTGTCAAGACCCAGGACGATCCTGGACCTAAACTAAGTCCATCACTGGAGCCAACTGCAGCCTAATAACCATCAGACGGCATCTGAGAGAGAAGAGCTTTAAGAACAAAAAACCTCTTCATATGTTTCGACTCCTTCAACGCCACAACATCACCCGTTTGGACTTTGAAGAGAGCAGAAAACATGAGACACTGAAAGGTGGAAGAAAGTTTTATTGTCTGAGGAGAAAATTGTGACCTTGACGGTCCTGATGGCTTCAAACGTTCCTGACATGATGAGGAGATCCCACTGGAGATGTTTTCTAGGCGGCACAGTGGAGGGGGCGCCATCATGATCTGGGGGCCTTTTTCCTTCAATGGAACAATGGAGCTTCAGGTTGTTGTGGATCTGGCCTCTAAATGTGAGCGCTGTGAGCCAACTTGGTAACTGGCTCCAGGCAATGGAGTTCTGGCTGTGTGGAGATGTTACAGGGGGTATCCTTCATGACTGAGGGCCCTGTACTGGGCTTCTCAACAGGACAACGCTGCAGTTCACAATGGCCGCCTGACAAAGGACTTCTTCCAGAGGAATAAACTCACTCCTTGGGACCATCCTGTGTGTTCCCCTGATCTAAATCACACTGAGAACATTTGGGGATGGATGGTAAAATGATGGTATAAAAATGGACATCCAGATGGTGGATGCCCTCCATGAAGCCATCTTCACCACTTGGAGCAACATTCCCATGAGCCTCCTGGAAACACTCCCGTCATGCATGCAGAAACAAATTTATGAAGTGATCAACGAGAACGGTGGAGTTCCTCTCCTTTGTGGAGGGTTTTCAGTTTTTTTTAAAAATTTTGATCAGGTTTGTAAAGACGAGACAAGTAGATATCACATGAATCAGTACGAGGCCCTTTTTTTCTAAACTCATTGAATGGATGAAATTGGAAAAGAAAGTCTGAAAATCCTGTCTGATTATGGATGAGGAAAAGTAGAGGACACAGCAGCTACAGTACAATATGTGCTCTACCTCAGCACTGTTACCATGGCAAACAGTGTTCCAATGACAGATGATGTATTCTGTCTCATTTCACAGAAGCTGCAGATAAACTCCAGCCCAATTTTATTTATTTATTCACCTTCTTAGTCATTTATTTTTTGAGAGTCCTCAGAGATGACTGATTCCTGAGGATTATCCATTACAGCCCCAAGGATATAACCGTGTGCTCCCCTCAATTGGTCAGCATATCAGTATTCTACACATACAGGATATCCTCAGGCGCTCATACATTAGAGTGAATACGTGTGAGCATGACAGCATGTATGTCACCCGTGATATTTCGTTTGACCATATTTCAAATGACACAAAGGCCTTTCATGACACAGTCATCACGTCTGCTCTCCACGGGCTCCAGAGCACAAAGCAATCGGGGCGTTTAAAGGCGAAAACAAACGAGAGAGAAACAAACCCTCCAAAACAGCACAACGAGGAACAACATTTTCAAAGAGGCATCAAACCTGATCAGCGTCAGACTCATGCAGAACCGGCCTCGTTCCTTCTGGTGTTATGAAGCTTCTAGTGTAAAAGGCTAACAGTGAGTGACAACACCCTCTGATTGTCGCATCGCTGAGGAAAGTAAAGAGCTGATTTCAAAAGCAGCAGCTTTTAAAAATCCAGCAGGGAAGCCTCCAGATGGAAGGTTAAAAAAAAAAAGATATCTTTAATTCTCTGAGATCAAATGTTTGAAACACTCCAGCAGCGTCTCGCTCTGTGTAGGTTAGCCTAGCCTCCGTGCTAACACTCTGTGAAAAATGGGTCAACCAAACCAAATGCAAAAAGCAACAAAACTTATTAATAATTTGTCTCACTGCTGAATAAACAAAGTGAAATTATCATGCACCAACCATCAAGCTGCACTGGTGTCTGCAGAGCCGCTCGTTCGTTTTAATGAATAAACGAGCCAAGAAAGAAGATGTTCCGCTCAGACAGCACAAAAGTGACTCATGTATAATTGATGAGTGACTCAGTGTTGGGAGTTTGATGTTTAGGGATGGGTGGGTGTTATCCGCTGGAACACCAGTGCAAATAAACAGTGGGCAAAGACACGCACAAGGGACTGCAAGAGGATTGTGGGTTTTCTAATAATATCACTCCATGGCATTTGAAAAGAAAGTGCAGATGTAAGATCTGTGTTTACTGTCCTCCTTTCAGCCACGCAAGCCTTCACACATTGTCAGCTGAAGCTTTGCTGCTACTCGGAGGTGTAAAATTCAATGTAAAAGGAATAAAACTGCCGCAGGTTACCTTTAAAAACCAGTTTGAGCTATCAGGTAAGCCTATGGTGGAGGTGTTTTCAGTGGAATGTGGAACATCGAGCACATCCTTGGAATAAAAAGGTCTCCAACTGCTCGCATCCTTCGATGTTTGTAATACTCTGAATCTACTTTCTCACAGCGTTTTTATCTCTTTGTCACATTCCCACACAGATTCTGCAGCTATCAGACAAAGTGTGCACACTTTATAATGTTGGCTCAGTTGCTCTGTGCTTAGTCTTTTTGTTTATTTCTTTTTAAAAATGCCAGATATGTTTCTCATTATGCATCTAAAGCTTTGACCTTTCAACACTCATCTTCAGTCCCAAGAGCCTCAATTTTCTGCACATGCAAAACTAAATGGGAATTGTGTTATGCAGAGATGTCATCTTTACGCCCCTGTCAGTTAAGAAGAGTGAAATGCACTTCCTAATTTCCTTTAATAGTGCAGAGAGCCTTTCATTAACCTTAACCGCAGATGGTACCAGGCTTTTATTTGAAGATGGATTAAAGGAGACAGAGGCTTTTATTTCTAAATCCCTCTGTTTGATGAGTATAATTGCTCCTATTTTTGTCGGAGCCCTTTTCTGATCCAGTCTTTGCCGAGTTGATGTTGATGCACTCCGCCCGACGCTTCCCGTGCTGGTTTCAAATTTTGAGTTTTCCAGGACACAGAACAGGAAGTCTTCATCTCTGACGCTTTGATCACTTGTGCCCTTTGATGAGAACTGTTCCTCCGCACCACTCGACATCTCAACGACATCCACAATGCTTCTGTTAAAGAAACACTTCAGTGTTGCTATGTTGGAACGGAATTTCAATCAGCTGTTTGCAGGAGATCTTGTAGACAAAAATAGTGTTTTTAACCTTCTGTTTGCACTTTACAATCAGGAAACAAGCACAGCTTCTGACGTCAACAAACGTCACAACACCTCCACTAAAAGATACGAAGTAAGAAGATTCATGCCAGTACATTACGCTGATAACACCGAGTTAAGAATAACAAAAATAAAGTTCTCTTATAATAACGTGCCTAAACTGTACGCCTTTCTGGAGTCTGCACACCTACGCAACAAAAAGGCTTCACACAGCTGATAAGATAGGAGGAAATGAACTCTTATCGACTCTGTTTGATATCAGAAACAACGCTGCACAGTCCTGAGAAAATTGTACCAAAACCAGCAGCAAAATAAGAACTAGAACTCTGTATGCAAAACGTCTGAGTACTGCATTTTTTTTTATACAACCTCATTTATTGTCCCCGTTTCTAATCCTGCAGGTGTAGAGCTGCTAACTATGCTCTCCCGTTTCTCACACAAAGACATTCAGGCAGTGTGCACTCTCATTTAGGAACAATGTACCATTTTAATTTACTTCTCACTGCGATTTCATTTCACCAACTCACCAAAAGGGGCTTTTTTCTTTTTCCTCTGGATGCTGAGCTGACTTATTATCTTAATTTAGTCAGACAAGCAGCCAGTTGTTCACATCGAGAAAAAAAAGAAAAAAAAAAAAAAAGGATCTGGCCTCTGAATGTGAGTGCTGTGTGCCAACTTGGTAACTGGCTCCAGGCTGTTTCAGGCTCCTGTTCACTCCGCAGCCAAACCTAGACTTAATTCGCTTCAAATCACTTGTTACTGCTGCGTAACTTCATAATATGTGAGATAATTTCATGCAGGTGTCTTCATAAAGCCGAAGGTCATCGGGCTATAATCAATAAGCATGGTTTTTATATAGACTACTGATGCAGGTGTGGATTCGTGTCACATGGAAGCACAGGTGTCTCTCTCGACTCTGCAGCTCTGCTGGAGGTGACGGAGCAGCAGAGGCTAACAGGCATAACTTGAACTGTCAATACTGTACAGCTTAAAGTGCACCACGGGGAAATTTCACTGTCAAGGATGACTGGGTGTCGTGCTTCACTGCGCACGATGTTCCCCACTGCTGTAATGTCTTTAGCTGAAGCAGATGGTTGCACTAAGTTGGACTAATTCCTCTAAAGTGTAAATTACACGTTCAGTCTGTGAGCACATTCTAATTCATATAAGACGGAGTTCTTATGATCCGATTCAGTTCAAACAAACTGAAGACGGTTCGTGTTAAAATCTGTCATTCTGTTCGTCTCGCTGACAATCAGGTGTGCAGCTGATCTGACAAACAGCTGCAGCGTCCAATCTGACAGGTGTGCTGCGGATTTTTAAAGCGCCTCGTGGTTTTATGATGTGATTGACAGATACAGCTTTGTGCAGACAGCGGCAGGCTGCAGACCAAACATTTGTTCTGCTTTAGTGACTTAAATAAGGAGGTTCTTCTTTAATATAGTTGACAGTGCCGAGCAAAGCTCCTCTTTATTTTATATCTGAATCCAAACACATAAAAAAAAGGAAAAACTCCATGCAATATTAATTAACATTGAAACAATGAAGTTTTCATTGCAACTGGAGAACGGCCAGAGCCCCAACCAAGCGACAAAACACCATCTTTAATTCATGGAACTTCTATTTTTTGTAAGTCACACAAATATGCATGAAGGACATCTTCTGTAAAAAATATAGTCAGGTGACAAAAACATGCAGAGAGCCATCTTGGGATTTTGTTATTTGCATTCTGGCAGGATCGCTTGCGGGGACAGCTTTTAATTTTTCAGAGAGAAACAGCTTTAAAAACACTTTGTAAATATTTGATAAGGTTCTCGTTAGAGTCCCACGGCTTGCATTTAGTCGGGAACTGGAGAAAAGAAACAGAGTCTTTATGACTACCCACAGAACTGTAAACTGTTAATGTGAAAGCCAAGTTTCCAGAGTGGGTCCTCACAGAGTTCTGCCTGATGATAATGACATTTTAATACATGCATTATGAAACTGCAATGCCCAGTTTGGAGGAGAAAATGCAGCTCTAAATCATTGATGTGTGCTTATAATGTGAACCTGCAGGTGGTGCAGAGACAAATAACTCCATCTGACCTAAAAGGGTGTTTGTGCTCACTTTTCTCTTTGCTGCTTGTTGATTTTGAGGTTCCGATCCTTAAAATATGAGTAACTGACTTCTTTGGCTGTTTTTGAGATTGTTTTTTGTTCTTGGAGGAACACGCTTTGTTTCCACCTCATTTTTTGAATTTGGTTTTAATTGCAAAAGCCCACTGTCAGTCCATTCTGCAGCGGGTTTAATGGGGAGTTAATCGCTTTGTCGACTCCACCATAATAACACTGAGAGGATCGTCATATTAAACAGAACACTGAGCAGCTATCGGAGCATGAACCCCTTTATATACATCCTGCAGAGAGGACCAGCACTTTTCTATGCAACTTGAAGGAAATCTGCTTGTGAGTACAGAAAAACACACAGTTTAATCAAGAAAAAACAGCTTATTAATGACTTCTTACGGAGCACTAATCAGTGTTAAGCTCAGGGCAGAAGAATAAGCGTTTTTGAGGGCTTGTTAAAAAAGCAACGTGGAAAATCTGGATTAATAGCAGCTAGTGCTCTTATTACAGAGTAATTTCACCTTTGCCTCGACCTTTTTAAAACAGAAATTAGGTTTTAAGAAATCCATAGCTGGCTAGATGTCTTGCAAGGCTCATTTCACACTGAAGAAAAAAAACATTTTGAGAGGATGATGAATGAGGGGAGAGAGAGAGAGAGAGAGAGAGAGAGAGAGAGAGAGAGAGAGAGAGAGAGAGAGAGAGAGAGAACCCCATGAGTCTATTTTCCCTCGCCATTTTCTTAAAGCACTTTAATTTCCTGTGTGTGTATTGTGCTATAGAAAAGACGCAGCCTTAGCCTTGACTTTCCACTGCTGGGAATCAAATGTGCGTTACAGTTAAACTAAATATGACAAAAAAGAAAAAAAAATGAAAAGGATCAGAAAAGTAGGGAATTCAAGAGAAAAATTGCAAACAGCAACATGTAAAAATACTTCAGAGAAAAAAGGTGTATTTTGGCAATCAGCCTTTAATTTCTAACCGAGTAACTTTTTTTTTCTTTTTCTCCAGGTTTTCAATGTTAATAAAATAAATATTTGACTCTCAGGATCACAAATGAAACAGATAAATGAGAGCAAACATTTGGCCAAATTAAAATACTGTCAAGTGGACGAGAACCCATCAAACATGAGGGCTCTTTTAATTTATTTTTTATCAGTCTGCAATTATTTTGTAATTTCAAAACCCCCAATGTAATAAAACAAAATAAAGTAGCAGTGTGTGAAAATGGCTCATCGAGGTGCTTCAGGTATGAAATACCAAAGATTTATTCTTTATCATGCTTCCAAACACAGTTTCTCTCCATTTTAAAGTGCTTCTTTCTGATTCCAGAAAGTAAAAAACTCAGAGTAACTCATATCGTCTTATGCAGCTCTCAGCAATCAATCTAAAAGTATCTGTTTCCCCAGTTTAATAGTGTTTCTTTGTATCTAAAGTGATGCTGAGGGGAATTTGGTCAGTAACTCCAGAGGCTCTCTTTATATAAGGCCTTTTGGTGGCACCCAGTGAAAACAGAGGATCGATAAAGTCATTAGGTTTGAACTTCTCGAGTAAATCAACATCTGTGCTGGAATATCAGAGAGTTTGACCTGCAGACAGAGACACTGATCAACACTGCCATCCCTTAGGCGGCTAAAATCTCTAAGTTACACATTCAGGCTTTCCAAGTTGTTACAACATGGACAAAAAAATCATCACAAGTTGCTTCTTTAAGATTATGTGTTGTTCCCTTTACTTTGTAAACCTCAGTCCTTTGAATCTCCAGACATATAAATAAAAAGCTGAATCACATCCAACGTCTGAAAATGTGCTTTGTCACTTCAGATCCACATCCCTTTGTTATCATGAATGAAAGCTTGATTATCCAGCTTTATTCTATCGCTAACAGTCTGTTTGTTTGATCACATAACCAGCAGGTGTCTAACAACGCTCCAGACCTGATCCAAAGGATTATTTACAAATGACAGAAAACCAACACGTCACAGCTGAAATTTGATTAAAATGATGTTGTAGCGTGGCAAAAACAAAGTGAATAAACAGCAGGGACACAGTCAGGCTCGTGTCTGGATTTACTCCTTTTTGTGTCCGCATTGTTGTTCCGAAATCACTCTCAAAATAATCCCCGGATATGTTTTCTACAGGGTAGAAAAGATGTTAAAACAAAGTATTTAGATTAGTTTATATCTGAATAGTGAGCTAACTAATTTGTCCACCATCATGTTATGATTTCTACTAACGTACACATCCAAACTCTCAGTGCAGTACACGTGTTGACATTAAAGCATGAGATTAATGATGAATTTGTCCCCTCATTAAGTTAAATGCTGCTCCGTGCAGCAAACTGAGACCATCCACCACAGTCTCAGCAAATTAGCTGAGAGCAATGCTCTTAAATGTGGCTTTCATTCAGTCTTATACATCACATCAAAAGCAGACAGCATAAAGGGATGTAAACTTTCTGTAACAGCGTTTGTTCTGACACTTCTTTCTATTGAGGGCCTGTTTCCACTGACTGCTTCTTGCGCTTGCAGGTCCTGTGCTCTTTAAAAAACAATTCCAGTTCAGAATTTTGAGATGCTAGTTTACGTCCCTCCTTCCTCACCAACCGATAAAGATGAAGAAGGGGCAGGGCTTCAGCTTACAGCTTTGTGAACAAAAAGGCAAAATTTATGGGAAACCAACTCTTTTGTTCAAGGACATTATTTTCAAGTCTAGTGAAGCTGTCACAATAAAAACTGTTTTCAATGTTTTTTGACTTTGAATTTTTATAAAATTCCATCCAATAAAAGAAAATGTTATGCATACACAGTTATTTATAGGCAATGATATTTAAGGGTCACTACTAAAGAAAGTAGGAGTGGAGTGGACCAACTGTCGTAGCTTTGGTGTGGTAGCAGCAACCTGAAATCAAGGTTATGGGCACTCCAAACGTTAAAAAAAAAACAAAAAAAAAAAAACCGCTGTAAGTGGACAGAAACACTTAGTGTTGCTGCTTGGTGTTGTTCCTATTGGTGCCAGAAGTCTTAGTTTCATATCTACAAGTATTTACACAACAAACTGTAGATGTTATTGCCCACCCGCCACAGGGCGTTCTGCAACTGTGCAAAGACGAAATTCATGCCCAAGATGGTCAACTAAGGACTTGATTAAAGAAACCTCAGTTTCACTGTGACTAATTCACGGAAAGTTGGTTCAAATGCTGAGGGAAACATAACCAGAGACATTCCTGATCCTTACAGACTTGATGTCAAAGACATGCTGGGATTTTGACTGAATGAATCAGAAATTTCAATCCATTCCGAATGCAGGTAAATTTTGCGTTAACATAATACTACACATCTCCAGTGAGCAGAAACTATTGCAGTTTAAGTGTAACTAACTCTTTCCTTTACTCTCTTTGTTTCTGTACAGTTTTGTGCCAGTTGCACAACTCAAACGGGGTAAAAGACTCTGTGATGTAAAGTCTAACTGAGTCAGACATCTGTGATCTTTGGAATAGCTTCTCAGGGAATCTGTAGATATGTTTCAGTGCCTACATGGAAAGAATATATAATTTAAAGAAAATGTGTCAGTGTTTTCTGGGTAACAAGAGGACGAATCATGTTGTTAAAGCATTCACAGTTTTTTCACTGTCAGAAAATATTGTCTGTGCTTTCAAGGCTGGGGAAATTATAGGTTTTCATGCCAGAAGCAGAGTTTAAAGACAAGCAGGCTTCTAAGTTAGTGAAACAGAGCTAAAACCAGGCAGGCAGGCAGGCAGATGAAACAGAGGATGTGAGAAGAGGTCAGGCAGGGATAAGTCGATGGTCAGGCAGGAGATCAAGCAGGCAAAGTCAGGCAGGCAGAACAAAAGGCTGGGAGGCAAGGACATAAGCAAATCAGACAATCTGGCAGAGCATGAGTGGAGATGGTTCAGCTTTTATACTGCAAGGCTAATTAGGGAAAAGGGACACAGGTAGGCAGGTGGACAGGATGGGTCAGGTGATGTGAAATGAGCCTTGTTAGAGTTCTTAATATAGAATGAAAACTGTGAAATATCTGAAGTTGGAACACAACGATGAGGTTTGTCTTTGGCTTTCTGCTTTGCTGTGTGTCTGGGAGATAAAAGTGCTTTGTTTGTTTGATCTAACATTGAACAAAACTTTCAGGAAAATGTATCATGTTGCCTCGGGGGCAAAAAGCTTTAGGAAACAACCCGAGGCCTGTATCAGAGGGGCTATAAGTCACATTTTTTTTATAACCAGGAGAAAAAAGGTGAATTAACTGTACTTATAAAGCACTTCCCACGACATCAGGCTACTCAAATCGCTGACACACGGATGTAAAGTGCCCTTCAATCTCATTCAAATGAATTTACACACTGTTGGAAATGCATTCAAACCCAACCGGTGAAACCATCAGGAAGATTATGGTGCTCAGAGTCATGGCTAAGAACACTATGGAAGGTGGACTGTAGAGTGAAAATATTACTGGATGAAATTATCCCATTTAGAGCAAAAAATAACTGGAACCAGGCCAAAAAAGTTGGGGTGGAAATAGCTGAACAAAAGTAGAGTACATGGAGCAATCTAAACTAGGAGAAATGGACATTTCAAGAGCAGGAGGCCATACAAAAGTACAAGAAAATATTTGGCAAAGCTCAGTCGCAGAAGAAGAAGAATAAATGAACGCAAGATATTAATATGACCATCAAAATATGCTGATTTTACAATGTGCAGTCTAAGATTTGGAACACTGCCACAGTGATACAGATGCCCGCCAAAGCTGAATTTCAATGTGAAAGACATTGAGTCTGCTCCATCAGAGAGGCAATGGAGCAGAGTTATTGGGATTGGCACTGCGATGCTTCTATAACCTGATGACAATTATGAGCAGGCGGCACAGAAACGAAAGCGACAGGAGGAGGAAAAGGGGCAGAAGAATAGGACAGAAGTGTTTGATTTATCTGCTCCCAGCTGTCTGATAAGAGAGTGCTAATAGCATCACAGCTCATTCTCAACACCAACTCAACAAGACAAACACAGAGGCTGATGAACAAACACTGACAGGCAAGAGAGCCACGCGTCATAACTGCCTTGTAACAAAACAAATAACAGTTATTAGAAGCTGGGACGGATAGAGACTCTGGAAAGTGTTGGGTGTAATTGCTTGGTTTGAGTTGACAGCCTCCTTCCTGTGACTCAGAAAAACACAAACCAATCAACTTCACAACATGCTAATGTTTTCAGGATAACAGCGTGCCTTGGAGAGTGTAATCTATGATAGCTGTATGATTCACACGCCTGACGGGGTCATTACATGTCAGTTGAAACCATGTCACAACTATTTTATTTAAAATAATCTCCATTTATCTCCTGTGGCAGAAACATTTTGGGGGGGCTATAAATTCAACTAATGGACCCATGTTGCACTATTCAAAGAGCTTGGTTTTCATTTATTGATCATAATTCCAGCATGATTCATAAATGATACACAATTTGACAACAAAACTGGCCATATATGAGATTAGAAAAGTCATTTATATGGCTACGATGTCAAATGGAAACAAATGCCCAGCAACAGAATGTCATATCATGTCCTCGATGCGTAGGTGTGTTTATGCTCGAGTATGAAATGTATCGTGTCAGAGTACAGCTCTCCAAAGTGTGCCAAAACTAAGGACGTATGCTTGGGCACGGTACGGAGGGCCAGTGTGACCATGCTTTACGAAAACAATACAATAAGTGTGATACGGTACAGTAAGGAAGCAATGTGGTACCGTACAGCAAGTTACTGTAGGATATGTCATGATAAGGTATCATAAGAAATGTTATGATCGGGTACAATCAGATACAACCTGATATGATGCAATATGTAACAGTATGGTACAGGACAGTATGATACCATAAGGTAGGTTAGGATAGAAAACGATACGATAGAGTAGGACAGGAGACGACAGGATACGATACAGTACAGGAAGGCAACTATACCATATGGTATGGTATGATATG
Organism: Labroides dimidiatus; assembly: GCA_030710495.1. NCBI lineage: Eukaryota > Metazoa > Chordata > Actinopteri > Labriformes > Labridae > Labroides > Labroides dimidiatus. Next base: position 7,929,498 of record CM061163.1, read on the forward strand.
GTATGGTATGGTATGGTATGGTATGGTATGGTATGGTATGGTATGAAACCATAGGAAACAGGATAGAATACAATAGGTTATGCGTGGATACCATACCATACAATAAAAGACAAAACAATATAGTACAATAGAATGTGATAATGTACAGTTGATAAAAACTCAGTTAGTCATTAGTAAGTCAGTTCCATTTCTGAAATAAACTCTAATAATAAGTGCAGGTAATACTTAAAGCCCAAGGTATCTCATAAGAAGCGTTGCCAAAATGTGACCTGATCTTCACCTGAAATTGAGTCTGTCTTCAAAAGAAGATGCCCCCAGGTCTCGGGGTGTTTTCTCAAAGTGGAACTCCACTTCCCATAAGAAGAAGACTGATCTCAGATCTGGGCTTAATCTTGGTGTTCATAAACAACCCCCAAATTTGTTTACCAGCGTGTCACTCAGTATCGTCATCTTTGAATGTGGGAACATCAAACCAAAGCAGTGTTTGTACCTGAGGTGCAATTCTTTCTGTCAGTTAAATGAATGTTACATCAGCATGCAGAGCAGACATCAGATATAATGATAACACTCTGCATGCAGTTATGGTTTCACCACCTTGTAAATTCTGTGGTTTCAGACTGATATTTTGGATTAAAAGCTTCTTTAAATGATAATAAAAGAAAAAGACATCTGGTTACAACATTTCACCTCGTATTGATACTGAGTTTTAATTTGTGCCTCTTATCCAGATTAAGTGCTACTATGTGTTGCTTTTGTCTCAGAAGGTTTTCTAAATGTCAGCCCTGCCATTATCCCACCATTAAGGAGCAACCAACACAGATTTTATTGTGATTGTGTCAGACTGTAGATGTTGGGAAATGGGGATTATATATTTTGGTATTTGGAAATGCTCAGCTCCTCATTAATGATGTTGTTTGTCTGTCGCTTGTGTTTTAAGGACTTCTGCGGCTGCTTCCCTCTGAAAACATCATATTATTGATGTGTTTCCGCAGCTGTTACTTGCACAATAAAGGTTACGCCACAGATTTGGCCTCAAAGGAAGTGTTTCATGCAGCTTTATTCCCACAGACATAAAACATCTCTTTCAGGCGGCACTTTGATGTGGAAGGTCTTTGAATATAATTAGATTTTGTAAGCATTTGATCAGAAATCAAAGCATCTTAATCAATGGGATACTTTGATCTGGTGATGGGGGGCTGACTTTTTGGCTTCAATGCAACAATCAGATACCAAAACCAACCAAGAAGTTATTTACACAAGTACTCAAAGGGTACCTGGTATCAGCCACTAGTCTCAGCTTAGTCTCAGAAAATGTATTAAGAAGGGAAATTTGGCAAATAATCATAACATTATGACAACTGACAGGTGAAGTGAGTAACAACACTTGTCTTGATACAATGACACCTGTCAGTGGGTGGAATATTGGAGGAAGCAGGTAGACGGTCCCTTTCAGTGCTGATGTGATGGAAGCCAAAAAAAAGATTAAGTGTGGAGATGTAAGCAGCTATAACAAGACTTGGGGTGTTCCTGGTCTTTCAGTAGTCAGTGCCTTTCAAAAAAGGTTCAAAAGAGGAAAACTAGTCAACCTGTGTTGATGTCATTTTCACTCAAGGCTAACTGGGACGCAAAGGCTAGCCCATGTGGTCCAAACCAATGGAAGAGCCACTGGAACTCATATTGCTTCAAAAGTTAAAACTGGTTTTGGTAAAAAAGTTGTTAGAAAACATCTTGCACATCGATGAGGGAGTCTGCTAACCTGGACCAACCAATTCAACTTTATGGTGTTTTCTTGGTCTTTAAGTTGCCAAGATAGATCAATGAAGGTCCCATCTAGCAAAACACAAAATAATTAAAATGTGGGTCTTAGGTGGACGGTGCATCATTCAGATCTGAAGACCAGTTGCATGACAATGGTGCTTCAGAGGGATGAAGAATGTCCTTTTTCTTGGCTTTGCAGAAGCATTTTTGTAATTATCCTTAAAAGTTGGTCATGGTGGTTAAGTTACATGATGCCATGATGTTATCTCATTCGTCAGCTAGCCACTAGTTATGTGAAACAGGGGCAGGTCTTAACCAGATTGTCTCACTACAATTAAGCCTGAGAGGACTGTGTAGGCTACAAAAGCCGGGTCCTTCAAAGAATTCTACCCTTGAGTTAGACACTGCAAAGCTGCTTTCAGAGGTCTGGTGGGCTCTGTGTCTCAGCGGGTCAGAGCTGTTTTGGTGCTGACCTGCTGACCTGACATGAGATGAGAGCCTCACAGTGTTTTGCAGATGGACATAATGTGACATGTAAAAATGGTATTTGTATATTGTTTTTGTTATTGTTTCCCTAAAACCACAAACCTCAGTACACTGGAGGTAACATTCAGAATAGTTTGTATAATGTGAATTTAAGATGCATCGCTGATTTGTTCCAGGAAATACATGGTGTCAGTTTGACAGCATATTTCAATCCGAGGTTGTCACAGGTCAAAGACTCTATGATTTTCACTAAGTGAGATATGATCTGCAGTTTAAATCATTCAAAGTTCTGCTGTTTGCACAATGTGAACTTCAATTAAAGATATCAATAATGAATCAAGACCTGCAGTGCTCTAAGAATTGAAGGGATCAATAATTTAGCTGTTTGCACTTAGGTGAAAAAGCAGAGGGGTTTATCCTCTATGAAACAGGCAAAAGGGTAAAAAAATGTTATTGACAATGCATTAAGTAGATGTGGAGGCATATTGTGACGGGGACAAAATGATGAGATGGTCTGGTGGCAACAGAAATAAAGTCAGGGGATCCCTAATGGCATTATATCCTTTGGGAACCGTGAATTAGAATAACCTGGCTGCAAACTGTCATAGACAGCCTTAGATACAAAGTCCTGGTTTAACCTCATCATATGCAGCTGCACACATCCGATTATTGTGATTTAATCATTTCAAAGTTAGGTGTTTATTCATGCACGGAGCCAGTTTAGCTCTGTTTAAGTCGATCTGTGAGGTGTATCTCTTCATTTTAATATTTATAACTTTTCACAGAGTGACTACACTCATTACAAATGCATCAAGAGGAACCCAACAAACCTTGCTTTTGTTCCCTTCAGCCTTCAGAAATCTGACATCTTCTCTCTGAGGGAGTGCCAAACCGGGTCAGCTCACAGCAACAGCCTGAAAATACAGATCAGCACTGGGATCCAGACAAACACCCTCCAACAAATGAGGGAACAATGTTTTTATCAGCCTCTGAACTCCATCAATCAACAAACAAACCAGGTGAGAGCCAGTTTACAATGCAACACAGGAGAACCTGAAAGAAAGTACCTTTAAGGAATTTCTCCAAATTTTCCAAATTTGAAACAATAAAAGAAAACTATAAAACGTGTAGTTGGTGCAGAGAGTCCAGTACATGTAAGATAATAACAATAATAAAAACTGTCCTCCTGCTGCAGAAGATTTTCTAACTTGCAAACAAAAAAAGAAAACCTCCTACTTCTCTTTTTATGTAGAGATTTTTTAGTGTTGGGAGGCAAATCCAAGACATCAGTCTGGGCCAGTCTGCTAAAAAGCCTGTTAGTATCTTAACCTTATAACAAGTGTGCTGTTTATAAACCAATTTCATCTTAATTTAATTGTTTTCCATCATCATTTCAATGACTCACTGGAATGCAATCATTTTTTTTCCCTAACCAAATATTAACATGGTTACTCCCCACATCTAAAGGTCAGTCAACAGAAATCCCAGGAAGCATTCCGGTACCAAAAACTAAAAGCTAATTAGTTATATATTGTTTTTTTTTTTTATGTTGTGACATAAACAACAAAAAAGAACTACATATTATTTGTCAACAAAACCATTTCAGCAACAAACACAAAGTCAGTTTGCTCAGGTGGGTTTCCAAAAAGCTGAATGTCTCAACATGCGGCTCAAAATTCAAAGAATCCACATTAAAAAAAGATTACACAGAAAAACAACACGTTTCTGGCATTGTGGTTGCTTTTTGTTGACATAAAGGAGACAAAACCTGAGATAAAATATGCAGCGCTAAAGCAGGAGGCAACTATAAGTACGCAACACTTCCTTCTTCATTGCAACATTATATTTTGACACTCTAGTGATGTGGAAAATCTGCACAAAAATGTTGATTTTTTTCCAGCTTTTTTCACATAAAACTGGACAATAGAGTCTAAATTAATTTCACCTTAGAGATCAGTGCTGTGGAGTTGAACAATACATTAGATCTACAATATGAGCTTATTTCTAGGCCAGTGCTAATATCATCCTTTGTCAGGGCTCCTTTTAACCTGGCCTCTTCTTATCCACGCCCTCAGCATTAACAGCAACTTTTTCATATAAGAATTTGAATAATGCTTCTACTTTAATCCTCTTGAGTCAGGACGAGTCATAAGTCAGTTTGGAAAAGATAAAACAATTATTGTCTATGATTGCACATGAATTCATAAGCAGTACCGGAATACCCCAGGTAAAGCTTGTCTTTTCTTCTTTAAGAGGCAGTTTGCATTTTTTCACTAACCCCAAGTGCTGAGGAGTTAAAGTAATTTAAAGAGCACTTGTAAAATGGAAACACTTGTGAACCGATGATTTTTTAAGTGTTAATGGCAGACCAGGCGTTGATATTTTTCAAAAAAAGTGTTATGCTTACTGCTTAAAACACACTAACAACAATTATTCAGCTCTGAAAATATTTCACTGAGTCTATTTTGATTTTTTGAACTGAGACCTGACCTTTCCTGACCAAAGCTCTCCTCTCCTTAAATGTACCAACTGTGCAACATCTTTAAAATTTGCAGGTATTGTTCAGAAACCCTGTCATGAAGGCTCACACAGAATGAAACCCTGACTGGATCTGTCAGACGGTTTAGTAGATACACTTTCTGATTTCATGAATGTTCTTGTACCAAGTTTAAAGTGAAAGCAGGACATTTCAGGGTACAGAGGGGGGAAAAAGACTTGCAGACAGTTATATTGAAGGCAAGAAGCTCAATCAGTCAAAATTCTCTGCAGACGTGAGGAATAATTCATGGTTCACACACGAGTGCGCTGGCAGAGCTGCTGGTGTCAGAATAAAGTTAGATTGAAGTTTGATTTTCGATATTCTCGCTCAGTGGCTTTGACAGCAGCAGACACTGCCTGCACACGGTTTTACGTAGTCTACTGGAGTCCGCGTCAGGAGACCAAACAGTTAAAACAAAGAGTTCATAGCATGTTTCTTACACTGTCATTCCACTGAACACTAAACTTTTCTATTCTTTCTTTTCACTAAACCATTATTTTCCAAGTAGACTCTCGAAGTCCTTTACTTTCTGACAATGACACAAATTTTTCTACAGTCCCTGGTACGGGACAGGAACTTCATTCAGAGAGTTTAAATTTAGTCATCACCCAGCTTCAGAGACTTGTTAGTTTGTAAATAAATAGCAACACATCGGACCAAACATGAGTTTTTGGGTGTTATTATTCCTGATAGAGATGCATAAACACCTTTTGAAAAATCAGAGTGATATTTAAAAAGCACTCAGATGTTTACAAGGTAAAATTGAGGCAAATAATGCGGGTACTACAGGGGTTCTCACATAATGACAGACGCCAGCCGACGGCCCATCACTCGTGGAAATTGCCTCCTGCTCCCAGTTTGCAGCGGGCTCATGAAACACTCCAGCCGGTGATGAGTTCTCACCTTCTTTCCCACTCCATCCTCCCTGTCTGTTCTTCCTCTCTCACACAAAACATGAACAAAATGCCACAAATGGCTCCAGAGAGGGAGGCTTGGAAGGCGACAACCCAAACACTAATGAAAAACAAATCCCCAACGAATCCCACCTGAGAGCAATTTCAGCCAAAAATCCATCATTTATACCCAGCTGCAAATCTGCTCCTGGCATTCCACCATCCCATTGTTTTCAGCCATACCTCTGCATGTTATTTTTTTCTTTTCCCTCATACGCACTCAAAAATCCTAACGTCATGCAAGAATAAGAGGAAGGGGTCACCAATTTGTGCTCAGATTTTGGGGTATTTTCAACCTAATCGAGAGAAAAATGCAGTGATGTTTCTCTCTTTCTCGCTCCCTCTCTTTTTTTTCTAGAACCCTTTCCAGAGCAAAATCTGACTTTATTGTTTAGTTTCCCCATCAGTCAAAGTTCAGCTTTATCATTTTCTGGAGTCATTTCATAAGCAGACCCTCAGACGGCTGCTTTAATATTGTCCTCCATGCCCTGCAGTCAACGGGGGCCAGGGCAGGTAACACACTGAGAATGTGACCGTCATACCAACAGCAGGTAAAAAGCCACTGGGCAGAGCCGGTGCAGCTATTGGAGGCATGCATCAGAGTAACAGAGTCAGACCAGAAACAATCACGCTATCAACAGAGACAAAATCAGTGAGAGAGGGAATGAATCACAGAAATTAGCAGGTCGAGTGTATGGAGCACTTCAGATCAAACCTGCTCTAACACGCTGTACAGTGGGTGAATGTTAAATAACCTGTGAGTTCAGAAGATATAAAGATGAAGAGTTTACCTGCTCAGAGGCACAGCTCAGCTGACTGACAGGTGGGTGCCCTATAGCTGTTAGTGTGGAGCCTCAAAGCCCGCCCCATTTCCAATATGGCTCACACCAACAATTTGATTTGAAACTGTTTCAGAAACAGATGGATGACATCAAGGAGACTACGTCCATTTATTATACAGACTATGGTTAAGATAAGGATGTTTCTTCATGGCTCTGCTTGGAGCCATGAACCTGTTGTATTTCTAACAAACCTGCGTCCTTAAATCTCTTTTTGTTACCACAAAGCGTTGGAGTAGTCTGAATCTTTCCTTTTCTAAACCAAGTTAACTTTAAAATGTTGTTTGTATACTTTGCTCATCCTCCAGCCTTGTGACTTCAAAAAACTTGGTCCGAACAATCCTCTGCACATTTTCTGTATCCTGCTTTCGGGGAGAAAACACAATAGTGTCTACAAGACTCCTGGTTCTGGTTTGCATTAGTGCTGCAGGGTCAAGATGTCAAAGGTGAGAGACAGATACAACGGCTGTCTGTTGTTGTTTGTGAAAACCAAACAGTGGATGTTCCAAGTTGTTTAAAAAGTATGCTGGCTACAGTTGGTGAAGCCTTTTTTTTTTGCTTTTTATAATTTTTGCCAACTTCTTAACCCCAGACTGCTTTAATAATAAGGGTGGACCACATAAAGTTGCATGGAAAAGGCAAAAAGATAGGGATTACATACACATGTCAAAGTACCAGTATCAGATTCTGGATCACCTCCTGGTTGGCTCAACAAGTGTGATGTTTGGTGTTTTTCCACCTCTGCATCACTCTCCACCCTCTCCTCTCAGAGAACATGAAGCCAATGGTTCTGCAAAGTTATTTGTCTGTTCATGGTTGTTTTGGGAACTTTAGATTATACAAAGAGTTTGAAAATTATTTGTGGAGCAAAGCATAACTTAGAAGGAAAGAAGGAAAAGGTTGATTAATTGATAACTTTAGAGTTGTTTGTCTCAAACTGATGACAGTAGTGCTTTGAATACGTACAATAAGTGGTGTAAACTGTGTCTATCCATCACTGGCTCTGTTTTCGCTGGTGCAGACAAAAGCTCAGCTCACAATTGAAAGCAAATCCAGCAATTCAGCGTTCTCGTGCAAAACTCCATTGTGTTATATTTGATGGTTTACTGTCAACACATATACCTAGCTGAGATTTAATGTGCAAAGTCAACTCTTCTGTTCACTGCAACAAATTTGTGTGCAGAGACGGTCAGATCACAAACCTCTGTCATGGAAAATGTTGCAGGGAACATAGCGGAGGCACGCACTGGGGATTTTGTGGCTACAGTTCCATGAAATATTAAAAGATGACATCAATAAAATACCATAAAAAGAGATGCAGTGTGATTAGGGGATGCCCATTATTGAGGCGTTAATAGCGAGCTCATTATCCCGTCGCCTGCAGCTCTGTCAGTGCTCCCCGTCAGTGTTGTTCAATCACGCCCTCTCTTTGAAAAGCGGGTTTCTGCGTCTCTGTTTGAAGCAGACGAAGACATTCCAGCACAGAGTTCTCTGTGAAAGAAGCTCTGTTTAATGTTGTGCAAGTCCAGCTTCTTTCTTTTTAGGACTGATGTTGCAACTTTCTGTCTATTTCACAGAAAAATCTGAAGGAAAATTTAATTCTCTGTTTGTTGAAAGAGATGGTGTGTTGGGTTAATATCTGACAGGTTTGCTATTGCTGTTCATTCCTTGCTTTTGTTTTTAGATAGATGAGATGAAATGACAAGAAGGGAGAAAGAAACCTGGGTTGGAATGGATAATAATTACCAACATTTGCAGATGTTTCAAAGGCAGGTAAAGGGTGAGAAAATGTCAAGACACTGACTTTTGGAAGGCATGAAGAGGAGTAGTCCTTCTTTATCATGCCCAACAAGAAAGTTCTGTCCTGTGACTGTGTTTCCCAGCAAAATTTGAGGGAACTAATCCTGTGAACACAATTACCCCTGCAATTCATGTGGGGCCCCTGAGGAGAGCTTATATTTATCTCTCCTGGAAAAGCCTTCACGACAACTTGGAAAATAAGTCGAACTCCTTCCACGCTGTCGACTCCCTCTCTAATTATCAGGGTTAGGCTAAATCTAGTTTCCCGCAGTGTTATATATGATTTTGCAGTTTATTACCACAGGGTCACTGAATATTGGACTTCATTAGGAAGAAACAAAACTCTACTCCAGAAAACTTTGTTAACAAGTAGTTCAACTTTTGATGAAGCAAAAAGAGACAAAACCTGAGTTACTCTTTGGCTTAACTCACCCACACATTATTTTCACATTATCATAGCTCGTATTAGCCATGCCAGTAAACAGAGTCAGTAATGTTTTCTCAACACATCACAGGTGCAGAGGTTTCCTGACAAGACAAATCATGAGTGGCTTCATTACATTTCTGCAAATCAAGCGTTCAAACACTCGAGCAGCGTGTAAAGTAGTCCGTTTTATATAACATGAGAATCCTTCTCATTATACTCCTACCTTATGGGAACTATCACTGTGAAAGAAGGATTACAAACCAGCCACTGAAATTGGATTTTTATCATATATTTCATATTTTTAGTTTTGATCGTTTCTGAAGTTTGACTCCAGCAAAGACTGTCCTTGTTTTCTTTCCATCCTCTCCAAAAAAGACCGAAGTTTTTAACCCTCTTTGACATGCATGTGACAACAAACGCCCACACAAGGACAAACTGAAAAGTGATTGTGAATTGCCATCCAAATGAGAGCACGGCTGCCAATCAGAGAGCAATTTTCTTGTCGTTTTTTTTTGTCTCCAATCAAACACTAAGAAATTTGGCCTTGACTGAGTAGCTGTAAAAACAACGGAAAGTAGTTCAGAAGGGCTAGTTGAGAAAAGTGCTCACAAAAGGTCAGACAGTTCAGCAGTGATCTATTTTAAAATGGTAACTGCTGAAGTTTGGCTCCACTTTACAAAAGACAGGTAGGAAGTGGGAGGCAATTTAGGTAGCAAAATTGTTTCCCGAAAGAGGGAACACAACCCTTCATGGCCAAACACCAGGGTTAGGCATCAAACCAAAATACCAAACCTTAAAGTGTCTTTTAGTTTGAAAAACAATCGTAAAGTAAGGCGTAGGTGAATAACTTCAATGAAAGCCATGAAAGTCCTGTTAAAAACATGTTTTCTTGACTTTCTCCCAAACTAAAGAGGAGGGAAGTTAGTCAAATAAAGACTTGGGTCATTAAGAAGGCTTGATAACAACATCAATATCAATAGAGATTAACAATCAGCATCACTGGTTGTGTTAAGAGTTTGATGCCAGTGATTTGGAGAGGCTGATGGTTTTATGAACTGTGCCTTTTTTCTTCTCCTGACTTCCTAATGTTGTAAACTACTTTGGGTGACAACACTACAACTGAAACACTCTCATACCTTTAACTCTTAAAAGCCTTACCCATCAAGAAATTGCCAAAAAACTATAATTTTTTGAAGCTGAGCTGTTTATCAACCTGTTTAACATAATCTGCTAAAAAAAAAAACAAAAAAACTGCTAGTTCGTTTTGTTAATGATATATTTTTTGTATCCTATTTGATAAATTGGGCAGTTTTGGGACCTTTTTTTTTTGGTAAAGTTCTTGGTAAAAATGCATTCATCCAATGCAGAAAATACTCATTTTAACAAAAGAGTAAAACTTTAGATGTCTTATTGCAACTTCTTGAAAATAAGCTTTTCCTAAAAAAAAAAAAAAAATAAAAAAAAAAAATGTGGATAATTTCCTGAGAGCAGTAATTTGGAAAAGGGCCAAAATACAACTTGAGCTGCCTGTACTGAAATGATAATCCTCAAGGGGTGGAAAACGTTTTTTTTTTTTTTTTTAACAGGTTTTTAATGAAAATATTTATCATGCTGATGAGACAGGAGTCTTTGAAACTCATGTATCAAATGTAATATGTTCAGCAGTAGAGGGTTAATATCTCCTTTGCTTATTGGGGAGTCTGGTAAGATGGATGTGCTCACTTTTCTGCCCTCTTCTTTATAAATGGAGGTGAGATGTTAATGGGTTTTGCTTTTGTGTTGCTCTACCTGATATTTGTGAAATAAATCAGAGACTCTTATTTGCAGATTCAGTGTGCTAGTTTTCCTTGAAATCGGCCACAAACAGTGTTCATCTCAGGGGGATGTTTGAGGTTTGTGTGGGGTGTTTAATGGTGTGTTTTTATGCTCCTGATCTAATTGGTTGACACAGTAAATTGGCATAAACAGGGCTTACTTTTTTGAATATGGTTTAAGATGACTGTTTTTGTCCTCAGTGCTCTATATTCTGCTCACTGGCACCAGGGAAAATGTTCAATTAGCTTTGCCAAGCACAAAGACTGTGACTCAGTAAATCCCACCCATTTATATCTATCTGAGTTAAACACCAGTGTTCAGAATTTATGAGTCATGACTCAAATACGATTTTAACTCAGATTTACCTCACACAGTGTCTGTGCTGAATGTCTCTCTCTCCCTGCAGCTGCCTTTCAATTTTTCCAGAACAGCCCGAGGGATGCTGTTTGCTTTGTCCTGTCCATGACTATTAAAGACCAGATCCTGTAATTTCCCATCGGAAAAACATGGAATGATAAGGTAAATAGAAATCCATTCCGATAAATACATTTTGGGAATAACTGTCATAGCTCTTCCTCTAAGCTGCTTTCTTTATCTAGCTCAGTAATGATTTCTCTTTTACAGTTGTCCATAGCAGCCTTTAAAAAAAATGAAGTCACGCATCATTCACAGGTGGCCTGCAGCATGTAATATTCATCAGACTCACATAAGCAGGAACAAAGTCAGTCACACTTTAAAGAAGCCAATGATAGCTCCTCCACATGACGGCTGATCCTCTTTGTCTCTGTATGCCTTGGAAGTTTTTTATGCATGAATCATTACACTAGCTATAGCGGCTCTGTGAGTTTAATTTAACAGAAAATACAAATGCAGCGCAACTGAAACAAACCAGCTCTGGAAACTGTGGCTGTTGTTTTGAGAGGCGTCTGTTTGCAGAGTCAAAAACAAAGAGACAGAATCTGATTTTTTTTTTTTTTTGTCTCTGCAGCCAACAGAGCCGATTTTAGAGAACAAAGAACAAAGAAATCATGCTGTGCATAAGCACACAATAATCAGCCAGCGAGGGATTGTTTAGCGGCTTTTGTTATTGAAAGAATTCCCCAGTGTGATTGCGCTTTTCGTGTCTGTCTGTCACTTCTTCGTCAGAGACGATGGCCATGGATGAAGACAGCACTGCCTGTCAGCTGCCAAACATGATCTAGCAGACTCTGATCCTCTCTGGTCCCCAGCAGTCGGAGATGTTTGCTGTCTGAGCACAGAAGAAGAGTCACATACAAATGAGAATGAGCGTGTGATTTAACACACAGGTTCAGACGTCCTCTAAATGTTGAAAGCAGCTTCGTTAACCTCTCATTTCCCGCCAGATATTACGCTCTCTCTGTTACCTTGACTCTGTTACCCACAGCCTACTGCTAATGACGGTCTCCCTCTCCAGACGGTTTACACAGATGTAGGTGATGTCTCATCTTTGTCTGGTTGCTTGCAAATTTCTTTTGTTTATCCAAAGTGATCCAGAGGTTTCAAGGTGATGAGATCACGCATCAGTTTGATGGATTAGGAATGCAAACACTGTGCTGAATTTCAATTTCAACATGTCTCTGAATTAATAAGGCCATTGTTCTCAAGCAGCAGGTGACAAAAACTCTCAAAAGCTCTGTTTGCTGCTCAATTGTTGCAGTTACTGTCTATGAAATATTCAATAATCTCCTGCTGAAAACAAGCAGTCTTATAACACTTAATTACATCCTGTGTTTTCAATACAATAGAAAAATCTTAGTCTGTTCGGCTTTTTGTTATAGTCGTTGTTGGCTGCAGTCTGGAGGTAGCTCTGGTTATAAACACAAAAATCCCTCAAATCTCATTTCAACTTTTCCTTTTTATTATTTAAACTATTTTATTTTATTTGTCTAAACTTGCTCCAGATTCCCTGTCCTTTGAAGCCAAGCAGGTTTTACTGGACACTGATATTTTTCATTTTGAACTTATGTTAGCATAAGTGGTGTACAGTGGTGGTCAAAGTTATCAGAGCACCTGGCATATTTAAGAGGTTTAAGTTGTTTTTGTTGAATTGGCCGATAGAACACTCATAAAACAAATGAAAGTCTATCTACACGTCTACAAAGTCATCACTCTGTCATTATGCTCTTTAAACCATAGAACAGAGCCATCAGAAGGAGAGTTGGTTCATTTTCCTTATAAAGAGGAAACGTCTTTTATTGCTTTTGACCCCATTTCTGTGTTTTTATGTTATTTTTTCATTTTTAACTGTTTTATTTACTTCAGTTTCTTTTTTCTTCTGTGTTAATTATTTTTCATTTTCTGTAATTATTTTAATAAGTATTGCTATTTAAACTTGGACTTCACTGCTATTATCATAACCTGTATCTCCTTTATATTATTATTATTATTATTATTATTATTATTATTATTATTATTATTATTATTATAAATGAAAATGATGGACTGGCCCCCTCAAGTCTGGACCTCAACCCAGCAGATTTGGTTGAGTTGTAAAACACAGTGGTCAGCTCTATTGAACATTCAAAGCCTTTGACTTGGGTTGCAGAAGTCATGGGATATAATTAGTGTTGAAGCTCCCAAGAAATATAATCACACTGTGCCAGAGCAGATGTGCTGCTGTAACTGCTGCAAGAGGTGGACAAACCAAATATCAAAGGCAGGACTCATTTCTTCTGATATTTATGGTGCTCAGAGCAACCATCTGCATGTTTCATGATCATGGTCAGTACTTTGTTTTGTTTACCTCTGTACCTTTTTTCCTCTCTTCTTACATAAAAAAGAACTTTTTTTACATTGACATGCTGCAAAATATGATCCATTTTAGTACCAAAGAGAAATTTTAAAAGGAAAAAATATCTCTTGGTAAATTAAAAAATACATATAATGATGAAAGAAAGAAAGAAAGAAAGAAAGAAAGAAAGAAAGAAAGAAAGAAAGAAAGAAAGAAAGAAAGAAAGAGAAAGAAAAAGGAAGAAAGAAAGAACTGGTTACACAAACTGTGTAAGTATAATATTCAGTGTCAGACTAAATTAAACTTTTGGGGGCGTTTGTCATTGTTTTGGTTTGTTGTAAGAAGAATAGTTATACATATGCATAAAGCAAGCAGGCTACTGTACTTTCAAATTGGCCTCCAGTCACTTAACATTCTAAAGCAGTTCAGGATGCAAATTTAGAGCAAAACAGTTCAACTGTTATTGACCAAAATCAGAATAAATTATCAACTAAACTTTTAGCATTCAGTTCATAATTACTGACCTTTAAACATGCAGCCTTATTACATGATGTTTTTCAACAGTGAAGTGAAATAATACTGATTAACAGAGCTGCTCCTGTATTATCAGTCATCAGCTTCTAAATGAGAAAATAAATGAAAAGGTGAGGCAAAATTATGACTAGTCCACACATTTATTGTTCTATAAAAGAAAATGCATTTCCAAACACCGATGCTGAGAGCTATCTGACAAAGACGTGCTAATTAGTCGTCCTCCTGAGATATAAACAGCGGTAACACGGTTGGCCTACAGACAGCCTGCTAAAGTGAAGAGTGAACAAGTATGTGCATTTTCATTTGAAGGTCTGTGGTGGTCATCGGTGTCTATTTTTTACTATTAAACTCAAACAGTGTTCAACGTCAGCCAGTTGTCAATCAGGACATGAAACGTAAAGTCTTGCACAGCAGACCAGAAGCAGAGAGCACGACTCAATTTCCCCTAATGTGAGAAGTGAAGCCAAAACACCCAGACGTGCACAGAAGCAATCTGAAAGTTGGAGCTGTCCTCAAACTCACACTGAACTTACTGACATCAGATCTCTCTTATGGAGCTGTTTAAAAAGTGCTCACAGGGTTAACCTCCTCTGGTTCAGAGCAAGTAGACACAGCGAGCCAACACAGCAGGATTATTGCCTGTTATATCAGATTTACAGCTCATGCTGTTAAACAAGATGAAGTAAACCAATAAAAGTTTAAAACGGTCTTTTTGCAGATATTCTCTCAGGACCTGAGGTACCACAGAACATTGCTGCTCATATCCCCTTTACACAGAAAGGACAAATAACTTAATATTACACTCATATAACCAGGACACAAATGCCCTCGGATGTGGAACACAGTGAACTCAGGCTGTGCTTTACACATCCATGCAGAAGGTAATATCACCTAGGGTCCAATGTACCAACAAGCCCGGAAACAACAATAACAACTCCAGTGACAGCTCGGGAATTATATCCTGTGGATGAATGTATGTCATGTCTGTTCCTCATCACTGAAATCTCCCCCGTGCTGTCTCCTGCCTGCCTCCACAACACCCAGGAGGCAGAGGAGAGGTCTGGATGGAGAAATATATTCAGATATTAGGTTTTGAGCACACTGTAAATCATCACACACACACACACAGTTATAAAAATGGTTTGGCAGAAACTGTAGAACAGGTGCTTTGCCCAGGGGCAGCACTTCCTCCCACAGCCCTCAGTGTGATCTGTGTGCTTCTGCTGCCAAAGTATCAACCTGGGTTAACCAGAAACAACTAAAGTTTACGTTTTTACTGTCTGTTCAGTTCAGAGATTTAAGCTCCTGCTGGACGAAAGCAAAAATCAATGTGAGAGTCATTCCAGAGGTCGCTCAGCTGATGCAATAAACCATAAATATCATGTTTTTAGTTTGTGGAGCAGCTGCTTTTCTGGTACACTTATGTTATCATCATACTGTATATTGTGAGATATAATTTGCATCTATAAGCTTTGTAAAATTTGGATAAACTGAAAACATTGATTTTCTTATGTATTTATTTATTTTTGGAGGCTGAGGCTGCTGTAAATGAGTGGTGCTTCACAATGCTGCTGTTCTACCGTATTTCCTGGACTATAAGCTGCACCTTTTTGCATTGTCTGGCTAATCCTGTGATTTATACATCAAAACATAAATAAGTTAACATGTTTTTGAATTTTAATCCATACTGACTGCGATGAACCAAAGAGTAAACATTACCTTCTACAGTCACTAGAGGGCGCTCTAGGCTTGTGACAACTATAATCTGCTCCTGTAGCACTGAAAAAATGAACTGAAACATTCACTTAAAGATGTGTAATAAGATCGGGAGCTTGGTGAACTTGATTACCGGTAACTTGCTTGTTGGACTCACTGGTTTGTTATGTTAATTTAGCCTATTCAGCCTCCCAGGTATGTTTGTTTTGCTGTTGTGTAGCTTGATAATGTTAATGTGTTGTGTTAACGTACTGACCACCTATTCAGCCGGTTGATTTGTGTGCAGTTGTGCAGTTGAAAAACTTGCCTTTCCACACTAAATGTCTGTTCTTGATCTTGGATTTTGTGAAATAAATCTCTAAATAAATGTGACTTATAGTCCAGCGCAATTTATATCAAGCCCCGTTTCCACCAAATGTCCAGTATGGATTGGTGCAGGGTGGTACAAGTTGGATCAGTGAAGCCTGATCTTGTTTCCACAGCCAACCGTACCCTTCTTGGAAGGCGACGTGTAAGCCAGATGCCGATAGCTGCATCATCTACGTCACAGCGTGATGGCATAGCAGTGTGACACAGTGTAAAAATCCAACAAAGAAGAAAAACACAACACTATAAACTGTTTCGTGACGCCATTTTCCAAACCAAAGGAAAGCTATCTTCAGGAAGTCTTCTCGAGATTTAAACATGGCAGGGTTATGTGTTGTTCTTTATTACTGTTGTCACACAGGAAGTGACGATCCTCAACAGACTGAAGGCTTGACCTTCTGGGGTCATATTAGCATGTCTGGCACCCCAACAGAAGGGTACCAAAAAGTGGGACGGTACAGATCGGTAATTTGAAGACCTGTCCCTGTTTCAATTAAAGGAAACGCCAAAAAATGCGTACCGTACTGAGACAAACCAAACTGAACCACTGTAAATGAAAGTGTTAGAAATGATCATTTATTTCAGCTTTATATCTCTAACATAGTAAAACTGTTTAGACTGATGTTTGGTTTAAGCTCCTGTTATAAAATCTGAGGTGATGTTGGACAAAGCAGCACTTGTATTTCTGTCATGAATTTGTGTAAGTATTAGATCAGACATCTAAACTTCAACTATCTCTGGATATGAGGTAGTACATGGTTAAATGATTCTTAATTCAGAACTGTTCCAAAAGCTGCCTCCATCATTAGTACATGAATTATCTTTAATAAACACTATATGGCCTCAATGACCCCTCCAGCCTCTTCACAATGTCTTTCCTACAGGCATCAACAAACACACTCATTTCTTCTCCTCCATCTCTTTATCTATCCTTCCTAATGATGTCATCAGTGTAAGACGCAGTCCTGCAGGCCTGCAGAGCCCGTCGCTCACTCCCATTCCTTCCCATCAGACTCAATCATCACCCTCTCTGCAGGGTGCCACGACGAGACACACTTCAACACACAGCTTCTCTGAAATGACACGTTGGCACCCACAGGCGGAGCTGTGATGCTTTCAGTGGAGGGTGCAAAACATGTAAAGCCTCGGGCCTCGAGTGGGCCGGACTTCTTTTGGAACACAGGACCAATCTAATCACGCCATTCAGTTCAAACGCCGACTCACACAGCCCTTTGGGAGACAGGATACCAACAGCTGGAGTATTGGATGCATTTGTTGTCCTCTTCTTCTGCAGCCGTCTTAATATGTGAGAGGAAACACAAACGATTGTCAGAGCCCCTCGACACCTCAGCATGGATAAAAGAGAATGGGATTTAGAGTTAGGGTGAGATATTAAAGAGTGGGAGGACAGGAGAGAGAGGAAAGCTCATATTGGGTCACTGCAAGAGTGTGTGCTGAATGGCTGCCATCCCAATGTGCATCACTTCATTAAAGAGCTGATAGCTTTTGGAAGCGGAGCTGCAGCTGGGTAACTGGTGGTCCACGAGGAGCTGGATTTCTTACGATCCTCAAACTGTTTTTGACTTTTCCCTAGAAAGCACACTACAAATAAAACCCTCGCTCTGCATGTTGTCCTGAAATACATCTCTATCATGTAAGTAACAGTCGAGGGAGCAGCCAGTGCAGCAAACTAACACAGATATCATTCTTTGCAGCTAAAAACAGAAAACGTGCGATATGTGAAAATGTATTAACCCTGCAGGCCAAACTATCGGTTTCTTTACCTTCACGCTGCACAGCTCTGATCATTTCTTGCTTTTATTTGCTGTAACACCGCAGGGAACAGAGAACAATGGACTGCAAGTTTATTTTAGAGAAACTGTGTATTGATTTCTTCGTCGGTTGCAGGCCAGTGTGATATCTGTTCATTTGAATGGGACACAAAGGAGGACTGGTTTGTGAGCTTACAGGTCTGTATTATGTTTCCGTTTTGCATGCATCTCTTCTCCCTTATCACTGCTAGAACGATTTCTGATTGCCTAAAACACACGACTACATGATTCCCTCTCCTTAATTCCTCTTTGTTTTTGGAATGTTGTGTTTCTTAAAGCAGCAGTCAAATGAGAAATTCGACACAGAACCTTATCCGGTGCGTTGGTCACAGCACATAAAGACTGGTTTCTGGAGGCAGGAGGATGTTTCATCAGTTTCAGGAAGAATGCAGACAAAGCCGTAATTATACGAAGCATTAATCTCATTAAACCGATTTCATTCTCCCGCTAACTGTAACATACCAGCAGATTGCTCGTGCCAAAGATATTTTCTGCTTGCAGAAGAAATGGATTTGCAATGGAAAAAAAAAACCCCAACAACATCTGAATTTGCATCCTCTCCTCTCCGTCACACAGTGATGGAGTTTGTTAGTGGAAGAAAAGTATAAAGGATTCACAAACAAGTCTTAAATTGCTTATAACAATCTCATTAGCTTCAGCAAGAAGCTGGTGTAACCACAGCCCTACCTGATGCAAGGGAAACACACTGACAGACTGAAATAAGACATGTGAGGGAGTTTAATTTGAAATGTTTTAAACACTGACAGAAAAGAGCTGGAAACAGAAAATATATATCAGCCAACGAAGTATGCTGACTGGATTTCAAATTTCTCAGAGGCTGAAACAACATGTGGTCTGTTTTTAACTGATTAAAAACAACAAACCCACAAGACTACTACCATGCTGATGGCTCTAACCTCAAATACCAATAATAACATGTTAAAATTAGCTCACTGACAGAGTATAAACACGGAGTATGACTCAGCCGTCAGGAGGTTCGGGTTTTAGGTTATTACAAAAAAAGATAGAAGCATTTTCACTCCTTTTACCAGGTTTCCATTTGGCAAGATTTCCAACGTTCAGAGATTTAAACGAGGAATGGACTTCCATCACACTTATCTGGTCTCCTCTGACCACTGTGTTTACACTGACGAATAGCATGAGCAATTTTGGGTGCCGTGGATACTGGTTGGGGGCATTAAAAGCCTAGGATACTTCAGGATGGGACTACAGGAGCTGAAAACTGAATTGTTGACCTTCTGATTGAGAGACGATGACTCTACCACTGAGCTACAGCTTCCCAAATATCATTTTGTCCCGTTCCATAAAATCCAGTACATATATTTGAGTATCAGCTCTTACCAGGAAAGGGCTGGAATGATCTTGTTGACTAAATGTGATGACAAAATCAGCTGCTAACTACTTCAAACATTGACACTTAGTTGGTGACCAACGTAAAACTGATCCCTTGAAAGACTTAAAAAGTCTGGCGCAGAGAAAAA
Organism: Labroides dimidiatus; assembly: GCA_030710495.1. Lineage (NCBI taxonomy): Eukaryota > Metazoa > Chordata > Actinopteri > Labriformes > Labridae > Labroides > Labroides dimidiatus. The sequence goes on from CM061163.1 coordinate 7,948,817, forward strand.
GGGCTGCCTTCAAGATTTGTTAAGCAGACTTTTCTTGTCCTGGAAGTATGTTATTCACTAGTGAGAATTTTAACAGCTACAGTCAACTCTACTGCAGTCTGGCATCAACGTTCAAACCATCAAAGCTTCGGCACTCCTGATCTACAAGTGCTCTTTAAATTACCGTAACTCTTCAACCATTTCAAACGGATCCTGAAAGAAAGAAAGAAAAACAAACTTCACAGAGATATCCAGGGTGTTACAGTGCTGCATAGAAATCCACATGTAACAACGTTCAAATCACATGCAATAACTGATGCAAGCCGTCCTCAGTACCGTAACTCTTCAACTATTTGGGCAAGACAAATAAAGTAAAATGTTTCCTGAAAGAAGAGAAGATGAGCTTTCTGGGGATATAACACTGTATGATACTTGGGTGATAAATGGTATTAATGGTGACATGTCTTGTATTTATGAATGATCCCTCTGCTAGTCGACTGTGGGTTTAGCCCTCTGAATTTTGATTTTTGGACCTAGTTAAAGTTAATCTCCTTGTCTTTGGTGAGGACAGCCTGAGAGAAACAGAAAGAGATCTGTCTCACAGAACAACACTGTGCTGCAAAAACACTGCTTTCCTTTGAAAACAGTCTCAATGAAAACAGACTCCAGACTCTGTCAACTCCCAAAGGGGTTGAAAATTTGGAATTGGCAGAAAGCAGAAAGAAAAGTCTACTGATATGTTAAGGAAGCTTTTATCCCCATCACCTGTTTTGCTAGCGCCTCAAATAGACGTGGAATCATTAATACCTGCTGCTGCAATTTAGACCGTACAGGATCGAACCAACTCCTGAATCTACGGCCGTCATTAACTCTTCCAGCATGGGGTTACAGTAATTCAATCACCACTGAGTGATCCTCGAAGATGTGAAGAGGCAGAAATTGCCATCCCAAAACCTTTCAGGTAGAAGTATTGTTGAGCGCTTGTTCGTCCCTCTAATCATGAAACGAGTTCACTCTCTGCAGCATGAGGAGGTTTTTTTCCCTCTACCTGCTGAACGCTGAACATCTGGTGCTCTATTTCATTCCCTTTAATAAGCCTGGAATCACATTTTCCACTTTTATTCACCATGCCGTTTTCAGAGACAGAGAAATGAAGCAAAGACACACACGAGACTCTTCTGTTTGTCTTTGCTTATCAAGAATCTTGAGGAAACAATATGAAGAGATGAGGCCGGCTTTCTGAAACCACAGATTTCAAAAGCAGCTCTAACAGATAGTCTGAGAAGACACAATGATAAAAGTTATACGTCGTATCTGTCTTCACCTGAATCTGCTGCTAACGTGACCACACATCCTCTCAGGGTAAACACACGAAATAAATAAATTATGCAACAAGAAAGGGAGCAGCTGCACCACATGAGACGCTACAAGTGCTGCGGTGTATTAGTCAGTAACAAATCTGAGCTTGATGCCTGTGGATCTGAACTTCAACAGCCCTAACAATCTGGGACAGGAAAGAGAAGCGCTCAGAGGACTGTCACATCATCACTGCAGGAATCATCACTTCCCCGCTCTATTCTCATCTCTGCCACAATGAAACCCTCTTACTGATGAGTGCCTGCAGAAGTGAAGACTAATTGGTACCACCTAAACGACTTTGTTTGAGAAGATGTGCTAAAAAGACGCTTACCGTGCAGAGTGTTTAAATGTGCACATTTCAAACGTCTGTCATCGAGCAGAGGGTCCCCTGAAACGAATCAGAGGAGGAACACAGCTGTGAAAAACAGAGGCCAGAGGTAGCTTCAGTCTGGTTCTGGAAATAAAAACAAACATTTCAAAGAGGAGTCTCGCTGTCTGCTCATAGACCGACCTTAGGAGTCAGTTTTCTTTTATTTTATAAAAACATACCCAGAAAGAAGGACGGTTATTAAACTAGGGACCAGTGCACTGACTAATAAAGACTTCTTTATTGACTTTTATTATCAACATTTTATTCTTGTCTGGATATCATTCGTCTTAGTCTATCTTCTATTTATTTGTACTTTTTATTGCTTCCTGTTGGTTATCTTCTTTTAAATCTTTTCATTGCTTTTACTCAGTTTACTCTTTGATGTATTTTTATGTTTCCACATCATTGGTCCTCTTGTTTAAGCTCATATTGACTGTTTCTTTTATATTGTCCTGCCGTGTCTGGCCTTGTTGTTCGAGTATTTTGTGTTTGTCAAAGCTATTTGCTTTCAAAAGGTGCTCCATGAATAAAGGCATCAGTCTATTGATATTTGGAGTGTTGCTCAGACCTGTCTGAGGAACTTGGGGGAGAGTTTAGAGGTAATGGTGCCACATAGAGCTCAGGATGCTCATTGTCCTTGAAAGGATCATGAGACACATGTCAGGGATTCTGACCAGGTGGCAGGGTGATGAGGGAGGTGTGGAAAAACAAGACTTCAGGAGGGCAAAAATCTCTGACCTCTAACTAATATCCTGTTGGGGATGCTCGTTCTCTGCTTTCTTATCGCTCAGTTCCTCTATTTCTTTGGAGAAAGTATCTCTGAACTATCTCTCCACTGAGTTACAGCATGTTTTCAAACAAGGACTGACCTCCACAAAGACGTTTCTCCAAGAGACACCGCCATATTAATTGACCATGGACGTACTCACCGGCTAACACTGGGTTCTATGCCAGCTTCTGTTGCCTGAATGTTGCTCATTTTGCATCCCTTCTACCCCCTTGAGCCAATAAGGACATCATTCCCCACCAAATAAGGCGTCTAATCTTGCCGTCAGATGGCTTGGAGGTGATCTAGCCATTTGACCTGCTCCTTTTCAGGCCTGATCATGACCCTCTTGGTTAGTTGCAAGGTCCGCACAGCTCCCTGTTGATAAATGATGTCATTTCAGCAACCATGCCCCCTAACCCGGTCCTTTTCAAGCAGAAAATTTCTGCGTTGTCCACATCTGAAGATCTGTAACTGCTGGACAGAGATACACCGATAAAAGACGAACCAGTGGCCGAAATTCAAAAGTCTAAGCACTTCTATGATTCATCACACAGAGATCCCCGTGATAACCGTGTGATGAACAATTCCTGGAGTGAAACTGCAGCCACACTCAGCAGAGAAGAGGAACAAGTGAAAACTGTTTTCCTCTTCATCTCGCCTTCTACCATTTAAAGGACGAGTCGACCACCTTGTCTTTCTTTTTTTCTCAGCAGTAATAAAAGAAGACAAAGTTCCTCTTCTTCATCATCAAGACAAGCATGTCTCACCATGTTGTAAACAAATGTAAACCTTCTTCTACTCTTGTTTGGTACACTGGTAGAAGTGCGTTTGCGATACAGCACCCATTGCAGATTGGGAATGGTTGTCAACGGACAACCCGAGGAGTGTTAAAAAGTATAAAAGCAACATGTGTTCTCCTGTACTGCTTCCACGTGTCTCATTTGCGTGCGTCACGCTCGTGTGGAAACCATAATCAAGCCTTTAGGCCGCATCTTGAACTTCAATAAGCGTGTAAGCTGCGTCCAATCTTACCTCAAAGGGAAAGGGTGTATAAAGTGTGCACCTGTTTGTTGCTTCACTTGACTTTTAGTCACGTCCACCTGCAGATTCATACAGGGTCTTTCTACAAACTCACAACCTGAACTGTAGATTCATTTGTGTTGACTGACCAAGTACGGGATGCGTTGGATCCTGGGGTGTTTCCTGAAACACTTTAACCCTTATGAGCGTTATGCAGTCAGCAATCTACACAACAAACCCTCCTCTTCTTCTTCATCTTCATTTTTTCTATAACTTATCATTATCATTTATCACTATTATTTATCCGCACCAAAGACTTTGCACTTTATTAAAGCACACTTTATTCCTCCCCTTCTTCACAGGCTGTATCTTCTGGAACACATCAGCTCACCACATTCACAAGGCAGTCTTGGAAAAGCTTCATAAGGATTGGAGAAGTAGTGGAAAAAGCCAAACCTTGGGTTGCACTGGTCATTCTTGAGAAGGCAAAATAACAGAAACAAGTTGTATTCAGGAAAACAGTCACTATGAGGCAGAATCATTGTTTCCTTCATCCTCCACTGCTGGGAAAGGCCAAATTTAATTTTCCTACAGCTTCATAAACGGCCCCCTTGTGCACTATTGGCATTGTCACATTGCTACCTGATAAATTGGATTGAAGATTTGTTCATATGGTGGCATTTGTCTGGTTTTGAAGAGATACATTCCGTGCCACCAACAACACCAACAGCTTCTGAGATGTAACAGGAAACAAACCTGTATTCACCAATCCTTGTTTTTTCTCCATTTATCAACATTTCATCAAAGCAGCATCATTAAAATAATGCAGAATGTGCTGTTAGCACGTTCTCTCCCAACATACCAAACAATGCAGACTCATCCAGCATCTTTCATAATGATTATTGGCAGACTATTAGCCATAAATGATTTCATGAAGTTGGCTGAATTGCAGCAAGCTAGCTTTCAAAGTGTCTTTATTGCCAGCATTAGCTTTGTGTCACGCTGCTCCAACTGCTAACCATGCTGATAAGCTGGAAATCACAATAACACACCACCTGTTGTTTCTTTCCCTCTGCACCTCGCTAAAACCCATCTGCACCCTCCAGGAAGGACACGCCTCACAGCGGGAAAACCTCCTGGCTTCGAGGTACACAGACCTGATTCTCTCCTCCTCCTCACAGTAAGTGAGAAGGCGATGTATAGTTTACTCATTTGCTCGTGACAAATGGGGACCTGATCCGAAGAAGTCACAATCTGTTCTTCAGTTGCTTTGTTTAGTTCACCCTCTGCCCTGGAGACGGGTGGGGACTATCTTGGAAAAGCTTCTTTTTCCCTGGTTTTCATGCTAAACGTGAGACAACTTGTTCAAACACTCTGCAAGTGATGTTTACTTTTTTAGAACTGAATAACTAATGATGAATAATGAATAACTTTTTTATTTATATTCTTGCGGAGTTCAGATTCTGGAACTTACCAAATCAAAACGTTTAAGGTAAAACAGCTTCTCTGACTTTTTGGTTTGGTTTCATTTCTATTGCTTGGAAAAATCCCACAAACAAACTCTTTCTTAAAGTCCAAAGAGTAGCCATAGAGATTAAGTTTCTCTTGAACCAAAAAAAGCTATCCAAAGACCCCACTGATGCCAACTTCATTTGCACTTTATAACCAGAATTATTTTGCACCTCCAGCTCTGACTTGTCCCAGGACTGAGCCACTCACAGCAATGACCATATCTCCAAAAACTCCCACAGTGCCTCTCAGAGGAAGCCTCCAGGCAAACAGTGTGTGGGACTTTTCCAAATCCACTAATCAGATGAAGAGAGGATTAGCAGAACTGGGCCAGAACAAAGTAAAGAAAGTAAGATTTTAATGTTGGAAATATAAAGACTTAGTGCAGGAAATTAACTTTAAAAAGTTTGTTTGTTAACGTGCCTCTGAGTCGACACACAGCAAATAAAGAAAAATGAACTGTGCTGTTTAATTAAATCGTAAAACGTTGTACGACTACATGATCTTGGAGGTAGTTGCCTTTCTGAGAAAGTTCACATTCCACATATTAAGTCTTACAGGATTTCAAGTTTGCCTTTTTAGATTTTGGCATTTCACATTCAGTCGAGGGAATGAATCAATATGTAAATCAAAATTACAACCCCAATTCCAATGAAGTTGGGACATTGTGTAAAACGCAAATAAAAACAGAATACAATGATTTCCAAATCCTGTTCAACCCACATTTAAAAAGCTGGGACGAGGGCAACACTGATAAATTGAGAAAGTTGAGGAATGCTTAAAAAACACCAGTTTGGAACATTCCACAGGTGAACAGGTTAAATGGAAACAGGTGAGTGTCATGATTGGGTATAAAAGGAGCATCACTGTTGTGGTCCCTCAGTGGTTATTTACAATATTTACATTTTGGAAACATCCAAACTTCATTGTAATTGGGGTTGTACAACTATAAATGAAACATTTAACTGACTAAATGCAGATGTCAATCTTAATAATTCAATATACTGAGTCTTATTTACATTCAGAAAGCACCGAAAATTATGGTGATCAATTTGAAGCTAGCTAATGTGCTAAAAGCACCACAGAGAAGCATGTAACTCATGATGAACACAAACATACTGTGGTTTTCAGATACATTTTAAATTGTAGCATGACTTGTTTTAAACTCCTCTGCAATCAAAAAAGTGTCATCGAGCTTCGAAAAGCAAAGAGCTGTGCAGGCTTCGTTAACAGAGTAAAAGTGAAACCTTGTCCAAAGTTTTGTTAAAAAAACAAAGTCTCTGATTCTCTGACTTACTGCTGTTCATAAAATTAATAAAAATCATAAATTAATAAAGCTACACGGAGGGAACAGGGTTTCCAATTTAGCCACAGGCGTCTCTGCTCTCCAGTGGTGGAATCTGTTACAGTAAATGACCTTTTCCAGGTCAGGAGAAGCACTGGTACAAGTGCTCATTGTTATCATAATTATCTCTGACTCTGCCCGGGAACATGGGCGCTGATTAGCTGAACAATGCAGCCTTGAACCTGGTTTAGGGTTTTGTGCAAATTAGCTGCCTCAAATAAAAACCTCTCATTACGTGCCGGGAACAAGTCGAATATTGCTGCAGAGGAGACAGAGAGAGCTGATTTTTTTATTCAAAACTGGTCTCTGGTGGTAAAAAATAAAGAAATAAATTAAAAGTTCTCCTGAAGCAAATGTGGAGCTGTCCGATTTTTTTTTTAATTTCATCCTGGATGTACTCAAAACATGCATTTCATGAACAAAACCCCCACCAAAATATAGAAGTCAACAGCAGGTCAGCTCTGAAGACAAAGTCAACCTTTAAGGAGTCTGATAGGCAGGAAATGGCACTTCAAAGATTCAGCCTCCTTCCCTCCCTGATGATACCGACCATCACACAGAGGCAGCTGCCAAACTCCTCTCCTGATCCTGATACCTGTTGGCTGCCAGGACACAATTGATTCAAGTGCCTGGCAGTGAATAAACAAGCAGCATTGATTGGAGGTTCCTGCTTTGCTACAGCAACACCGACTTATCCCTGCATGGTCTCCAAGAGCAACTTCCACGATTATGTTTTCTCTTCATTTAACCTGTCACAGCCCGTCAGGTATTGTTTCCCCGCCGCTGGTGCCAAAACACCTCTCATGAACCTTTGTACCTGTAAATCACTGTCAGAGCTGCATCCAGGAGTGTAACCTCAGTGTGAGGAAACGCAGCAGGGCACAGAGGCATGTGACAGGCGTTAACAAGCGGATATCTGCTATGACAGGTCCTCACGCACACATCGAGAAAACACACACTTGCACAAAACTGCTGAATCTCTTCTAATCGCATGTGCACCGCAGTCGACTGAACAAACTTTGCCCCTAAGCCGCTATGATGAGAGCGATCACAGGGGAGGACTGACAAAATGTTTGCTCTCTGTCTTTGGAATAAAGAGCTGCTTAATCTGATGAAACACTAAAACAAACACACACACACACACACACACACACAACTTCTCTCCTCTCCTCCAGCACATCCTGTTTCACTCTCAACTCTGCTCCACCATCTAGTGGAGCGCTCTGGTAGAGCACAAAGAGGAGCAGGGAAGCAGCTCAGGATGAAATCCCAGTATTGATCAGACAAAATCACCACATTTACATCAGACTGTGATTGTGTATCTCCGTGAAAGGCTTCTCGCTCAGCGGCTGGGGAAAAGACGGGGGTGGAGAAGCCAGGGGGAGGACGTTTGAGTGTTTACCCACCACTGAGATCACAACAGAGCTTAATAACAAGCTGCAAGAAAATCTCTGCAGGGGGGAAACGCTGAGATGGGATATTTTTATGGAGAAATGGCATTTAGAGGAGAGTGAACACAAAGTATTAATGTCACTGAAGGCTGTGTTAACAACAGAGCCTGCAGAGAGAGCAAGAGTGAAGCTGTCTGTCAAAAAAGAGACGGCAAACACCAGCAGAGGGAGCAGTGATCAGGTGTGATAGGCTGGTCCTCTTCAATAATTTCAAGTGAAGGGACAGGAGAGAGCTGAGGAATATGAGAAGAATGATGATAGTGCAGCTCTGAAGTGTGTAAAAGATACGCAAGAAGAGCTCAGAGAGCAGAGTGTCAGAGTCGTGTTGCGTCGCAGTGCATGCTCACTTACCTCAGGCGTGACAGCTGATTGTTTCACACATGATAACACTTTTTTTAATCAAACTTATGGAAAACTTTCAGGTGCGCAGCTCTAAAAGGAAACTAAAAGTTTGCAAAGTCATCCAGAACTTTGAATTGTAAGAGCACCAGTCTCGTTTGAAGATACCGTCACTCTGCAGGAAGATTTCTCCTTACCTGGTATGATTATTTTTTTCTTTTCTACCACAATGGAAGGATCAGAAGTCTCGCAATGGATTCCCAAAGCTGCAGGGCGCGTGCAGCACGTAAGCTTCAAAATAAGAAAAAATCAATCCGTGCCTGTGAGGTCGTGTTGAGATTATCATGCTTTCAGTTCCTCTGTTTTCAATCTTTCAATGACAGAACCTTGTCGTAGCAGATTACATGTTGTTAAAGCCATATACAAACATGGAAACTCATGCATGACTTTGTGAGCTGCAGAGCTCAGGTCAGTGTCTCTACTAGCTTGTTACACCAAATGAGTTTGAGGCCTAAAACCGCTGCAGGCGAACAGTTAAGTTCAGTCATCCGGTCTGGCTGAGTCCAAATCTGTGCCTGACCTCCATTATAAAAAGGAGAGTGTGTTGCTGGAAGAGAATCCTACACAACTCCACAAACAGGACTGTGAGTAATACTTTGAAACAGAGCACTTACCTGAAACAGCAGGACAGATGAGCAGGAGGAGGACGGGGATGGAGAAGGTGACCCGGCAGGAAGAAGGGCAACCAAGATAGATCAGGGAACATTGAAGAGAGAGAGAAATAGAAAGGTATATTTAGAATGTGCGACACAAAAAACATAATAGAGTCATTGCTTCTCTGAAATATTCACATCTACGTCAGTGTCAGAGTAGACCTGCTGAGGGCTGAGATGACATTCAAACAGCTTGTTTTCTGCCACTTGCTGTTTTTTCCTGCACACACTAAAGTCAATACATGATTGGTCAATAATACTCAAATTACAAACAGAATACTAAACACTTCCTGAGCTGATAATCCAGATCCATGATAATGAATGGTTTGGTTTGTGCGCACTGAAGCAGTTAAATCCACTAGAAGTCGCCTCGTGGCTCCAGGGACACGATGGGCCACTTTCGGGACTTTAAAAGGGGATCTGATTTTAAATCTCTGAGTCTGTGGAGTATAATTTAACAACATCATTATTAGGTTGCGTTGTTCCCAAGGTAACAGTCCCACACTTTTCAACTAAGTGCCACCATTAGTTGGAACAGACTTGGCTGAGGGTGAAAAAAGAAAAAAGAGAGAGTGAGAGATACTCTTCCAAGCAAGACGGAGTAGCAGCGGGTGCAGGTAATCCCTTAAGTGGGAGCAGGACTTTGCAGGGTGTCTGACTTAAACTTTCACTCACTTTTTGCCAGAGCTGAGAAAACAGCTTGTGGAGAAAAAAGACTTTTGGTGCAGATCAGCGAGGGATTTAAATCAAAATGACATGAAACTAGAATCAAAACAATGACAGAACTCTCTCTGAAGATAAAAGTGAAAAGTGCACCTCACTCATGCTTGTCATGCAGAGCCACCGAAGAGAGGGAGAGTGATTACACATGAGAAGGATTGGCTCTCATTGTCTCTTTTTAATTGCCTTCCTCACTTTAATAGGAACCATCCATCACTCCCTGCAGCCAAGTGGCAGCCTGTGGGAACTCTCACACCTCTGAGGAGAAGAGAGGATTAAAACGCTTTCTAAAGCACAACATCCACTGTTTAAATCCATCTACCCATCCTTCAACCACACACACACACACACACACACATACACACACACACACGTCTACCCTGACGGCTGCCACACACTCAAAGGATAACGCCCTCCTCCTGCATTTTAAATGATCCCCGCCTGACAGACGAGGGGAAACTTTTAAGAGTCAGCGTCTTCACTCGTCCGGAGGTCGTTGAGAGTCGCTCTGACAGCCAGCACCGTGCTGCAACCAATCTATCACACACACACCACACCCAGTTTCTCTGGCACAGTAAACCGTTTTATCACGTACACTAAATGTGTAGCAGGCTGTAAACAAGGTCTGCAGTAAAATTAACACAACACATCTGCTGTAAGACTAAGAAAGAAGATTAGGGCTGCGTTTAAAAAAAGTAAATTCACAAGAATAAAATCGCAAATTTACAAAACTAAAGTCATAAATTTACGAGAATAAAGTCAGAGTTTTACAAGATTAATAAATTTAAGATAATAATCTCCTAAATTTAGGACAATAAACTGGTTACTTTAGTCTATAGCTTGGCTATCAGAGGAGCAGCAGCCACCGTACAAAAATGAGAAACACAGCATCATGTGAAGTTTTATTTGGCCCGATCTGTTAGATTATTTTTCATGTTCTGTTCCTCACTTGTCTGGCTCATGCAGCTCATGCAGTTCAGACATTTTGCCTTGCAGTGTGCCTATACAGATTCATGGTCAATATATACTCAAACTTTGGTCTGACCAAGCAGATAGTTTCTGTCTCCAGCTCATGTCTGCGACCTTCTACACCTCGCTACATGCCCTCAACCAACATACACACGCTTTGCTCATACATTCCTGAATCTGAGGACAGCTGTGGCTGGGACAGCTGTCAGTCAGCAGTATATGGCCAATCATTTATGGTTGTGTGCGAGACACCCAGAGATCGGGGCTCATTCTGTTGAGACCAGCACTGTTAACTTCACCACAATAAATGCTGAACTGAGATATAGCTCTTTTTTGAGTGATTCTTGGGAGGTGTTCAACCAAAGAACTGGGTAGATTATTACAAACCCTCCACAGTAGTGTGGTATCTTATGGTGCAATGTGGGTCAACCCTCGGCTATTTGTCAAACGTTTAACTCAACACAACTTAATCAAGAAGACGCTCTCATTTCATCCTCTTTGTGTAGGCGTATGGCCGCATATAAAACAACCTTTCAAAATAAAGTTTGTTTCATAACATAATTTAAATCCATTCATATATTTAATCACTGAAATTTCTGACTTTAGTCTTGTTAATTAGGGCTGGGACGACGATATGCTTTTTCAATTCGATTCTTTTACGATTTTTGTGGTGCCATATTTCTAAAAAAAAAAATAACATCACGTGTGAGTCAGTTTTTAAGACGTATTCAGGGACTCCGACATCATGTTACTAGACAGTCAAAGAGAAACATTTCGCCCTCTGCTGGAGAAAAGCAGTAATGTTTTTTCAACCCAGCTTATAAAGGGTTGATTCTAAAATTGTAAAACAAAAAATCCTCATACTTATGTGAAACAATTTTTTCTCCCACTCCTATCATTAATCTATGACTTTGTTCTTTAAATTCTTTTTTTTCTTGATCCTTATCTTCCATCTTTCAGGATGAAAAAGTCAGCTGCTGGTGTTTTCATCAGGCTGTGGAAAGTTAGACGTAAATAAAAAAAACAGTTCATGCACACTTTTTAAAAGTGTTCGAAATTATTTATCAAAATTGTTCTGTGCTTCAGAGAACAAAGAATCATTTTTCAGACATCTTTAGGGATCCTGTGAAAAGTTTTGAGCTGGAAAAAAAATAAGAAAAAAGAATGAATTAATTCTGAGCTACAAATACACCAAGACTGAAATACTAATAAACGTGTTTGTGTCTCATCGATAGAAAAAAAAATCTTGTTGTGCTCCTCAGTAAACATCCTTCCCTTCCCTGTGTGTCTGTGATTTCTTTCTGCATTGATCCTGAAGGCGATCCTGAGGATCCAAAGTCACGCTGCATTGTCACCAGAAGGTGTTAATACCTATTTACCTCCACTTGTGTGGAACAAATCCCCGCGTATGTAACCAAACCATTTAGTTTAGAATCACAGAACAACAGCAGCTTGTCACAACAGGCTGAACAATGAGGTCCAAACAGGCTATCAAAGACGGAACAAGGAAACAAGGTACGGGGCCGTAAAAGCTCAATTCATTAAACAGGAGGCTGCAGGACACAAAAACATCTTCACAGGCAGAATCTGAGGGTAAGAAAATGAAACTCAGTGCCATTCTTCTAAAGAGGGGGTATTCTGCTTTCGCATATTTTAAACATGGACATAAAGTAACAAAGCTGGATGTTCAAACAAATCGTGTGCAGATTTTCAAACCTCGACATACTCATACGTTAAAGAAATCCCTGAATCCGTCTAAAATGCTTCTCTTCTTCTAAAACAGCACCAAGAGATCTGCACAAGACTCCCTGAAATAATGAGGTCATGACATTGTTATCTCCTAATTGGTGCATGACAGGTTTATGGAATAGCCCCGCCCCTGACAGACCTCCAGAGGGCTGGCCAATCAGAGGGAAGGGGGTATGTGGAGCAGGGAGCCTTAAGGAGACAGCAGCTTATATAAAGTCTTTCAAACAGAGGCAGAAATGAAGACTTTCTAAAAAACCAGTGAGAGAAAAACTGTGATTCTTTTGAGCTGTTAAATCATGCAAAGCTACTACACGCTCGTACCAAAGGGACAGAATGAAACCTAAAAACAGAACAATACCCCCTCTTGAACTCATTTTCAGATTCTTTGCCCTGATGGCTGTGTTATGTAATTCATCTACAACAATGAGTGCGTTTGGCATGCAGTGGAGTTAAAAGGTAGCAATAAAACATCAATTAGTTGGTTGTTATGCGCTGTACAGTTTGTTGGCCATGGTTGATTTTTAAATACTAGCTCAAAGGTTTAAAGTCTTTGGGAGCAGAGAGCTGAACTTAAAAAGCGTTATATGCGCGGTTGGTTCTGCAGATGAGATTCCCGCTCTGTAAAACAGAGGACATTATCCTAAATGCTGTTTTAATTCTCAGTTTTTGCTCTTGGCTTTCTCTGAATGAGAACAATGAAATGGAAAACAAAGCCTTTAAGAATTAATGAGAGGCCAGCAGCCTCTTATTTCCTCTGTCAGAGCTAATCTCAGATACAAACAACACTTTGTTTACGATTCAGCACATGACAGGATGGTGGAGGCTTTAATGTTCCTCTGAATGACAACAGGTATCAATCTTACTCACATCAATGCCAAGCAGCGCTTCCACCAAGCCCGAGACCGCCCACCTCACAAACACACGCAGTCACAAATCTCATTTCCCTCTGCACAAATGGCCTGGACATTAACCACAGCCCAAAGAGGAAATAAAGCCTGATGGAGGTGCACAGCCATGATGACAATGACCTGACAACTTAAATCACCCTGTAGAAATCCACGTCCACAAAAGAAACCTGTCGAGTGACAGAGAGGGCAAAGAGACAGGAAACGCAGCTTTAATCGTGTCATTTAGGCGACATCTGGTCATTACTGAGGAGAACACTGTACTGCAGATGACAGTTTATCACCAACACGTGGACTCAAGTGAGCGTTAGAAATGTCTTTAAGACGCAGCATCGACGGAGGAAGCACATTTCACCTCCCACACAGCTGCAGATTTTAAACACACACACACACACACACTGAGAACATCTGACACCATATAGTCTGCTCAGTCTCAGAGACTAAACTGTAAACAAATCACAGCATGTGGGCAAAGATAAAAAAAAAAAAAGGTCTACCCTGAATTTGATTGCCTGACAGAAGCCATCAAAACAAATAGACAAATCTTTCCACCAAATCATCTGATATTCGTTTTTCAGAGTGGAGGCGCAAAGCTGATTTTGTTTGGTCTGATTCATACAGATGCTTTGGAAGCATTTTTAACAAGCAGACAAAAAAAAAAAAAAGATAAAAACAAAGCAAACCAGAGGTTCTGCACACATGGATGTGATAAAAGACTGAGCTGCATCATCTCTTTCCATCACCCTCAGCACTTGCTCCCCCCGCGGCTGTAAACTGAGCCCCTTCCTGTTCACTCTGCTAACATATGACTGCTCTGCCCAACACCCGAGCTGTCATATACTGTAAGGGAAATCTTGTAATATCTCATCATTATACACCTTGAGGGAATTTGCTATGAGAAATGCTGGTAAATCTTCTCTGTAACCATGTAAAGGAAAAGCAGTATTAAAGGAGGTGGCTCATAAACAAAGTGTCTCAGTTTGAGTAGAAACGTGATTCACACACACAAATGACTGCTGCCGAGCACATAAGCTAAACTGATGATTTTGTGACGTGCCTTCAGCTGAAAAGAACGTGTGAAACTGAACATGCCTCAGAGGAAGTCGTCTGTGTTGTCAACCGCTCGCTCCTTGGCCAAGTTAGAAGTTTATGAAAAACTCAGGTCTTTGTGCTTTTTTGTCGCTGGCAGAATAATTTTCCTGACACACACAGTGAAGTTTGTGGACGACACAGAAGTGGTGGGACGCATCACCAACAATGGTGATTGTGAGTACAGAGAGGGGGTGGAACACCTGGTGGATTGGTGAGGAGAGAACAACAGCAGCATCAGTGTGAAGAAAACAAAGGGGATGGTTGTTGACTTCAGGAGGAACAGACGCCTCCCTCTTTCCCTGCATATCAGTGGAAGTGGTCTCCAGCTTCAGGTACCTGGGTGTACACCTGACCGAGGACGTCATCTGGAGCCACAACACCTCCTGCCTGATTAAGAAGGAAACTGTGGCGTGTCAGAGTGGGGAGCTCCGTCCTGAGGACGGCTCTGCTCTGCTGCAGAGAGGAGGCTCTGCAGAGGGTGGTGAAGGCTGCACAGAGGATTGTGGGAAGTGGTCAACCCACCACCACAGACGTTTACAGAAACAGATGCAAAAAGAGGGCCACATGCAGCATAACAGACTCCACCCATCGTGCACAGACTCTTTTGATCCTCTCCCCTCAGGAGGCTCAGGAACACCTTCTACCTGGATGCTGTTAGACCGCTGTACCCCCTCTAATCTGCCCTTTCTCCTCATCATATGTCTGCACTATGAACATATACTCTACACTTGAGTGCAATAACTGGACTACCTCACATATTTAGACGTGCTAAATTCGGCTGCCTATTTTTATATATTGTTCTTTTTATACTCATCAGGTTTAAAACAGGACCTTGAGAGTAAAACATCATTCTATCCATGTGTAAACGTGTGTTAGTATGACGATAAGCAGACAGAAAGTCAACAGAAAACAAGGAAAGAGAGAAAGACATCAACACCGGCAACAAGACACCTGAGGAAATTAATAAAACCATGGATAATAAGTGACCCTCCCCGTCATGATGATAGGATTTTATTCCTGTATGTGTTCCAGTACATTATAATAAGCTGGATGTGAAAGCTCGTTGGAGCCAGAGAGACAGTTTAAAGAGAAAGGCTTCAGCTTTAAAGAGCACCGGGTGCTTCATTGTACCCACGAGAGATGCAGGAAGTTGGATTAACAGAACCGAACTTCAAAGACGTGTCAGTCAACCCACACACTTCACAGCGTTTTGTAATATTCAAAGAAAAGATTTTACAACGCTGACATTTTTCTTTGAGGTTGAGTCTGACATCCCTCGAGTTTTTCATTCTAATCCAAACCCAACTGAAGGAAGTTAGGACAAAAGAGATTTATGGGCAAACACGGAGTAACTTTCACTGAAATAATTGACACCATCTTGGTAGCTGAAGCCGAGTTCTTGTTAATATTCCCGACACAAAGCCCCGAGCAGAGCGCGGTCACTGAAATCCGAACGCAGTATGGATGATTTTATGTAGGTTAATAATTTTACTTTAAGCTTTCCTGCATCAGATTGAAATGTGTGATTTATTGCTTTTTTTTTAAGAGTTAATTCTTGGGAAAAAATCTATTCCTAGCTTCAACTGTGACATGACTTTACTTAGATATCATACCATATCAAAAGCATGAGTTTATAATAAGAATTCTGGATGTACAAACTTAACGTGTAAATATTTTAAAACCTCTACATAGTCATATTGTAGAAATCCCAGAATCTGTTTGTAAATTGATCAAAGCTACCCATTCTAAAAATAGCACGAGATCTTCACCAGCCTTGCTGTAATGATGATGTCATCGCTCAAGGATCTCCTCATTGGTACATGACATGTAGGAGGGGCATCTATAGGATCCCCCCTGACAGGCCTCCAGAGGGCTGGCCATTCAGAGCAAAGGGGGTTTATGGAGCTGGGAGCCTTAAAGAGACGGCAGCTAGAGTTCAGTTCAGACAGAGGCTGAAATTAGAGTTTTCTAAACATCAAGGTAAAAAAAAAAAAAAGCGGGGGGTCTATTTCACTGATAATCATGTAGAGCTACTATGGGGACTCCAGAGGGACAGAATAAGGACTAAAAAAAGCACAACACCCCTAATTTAAAGAGTGGAACTTCTGCCCCTCTTTAAGAATCCGTTGACCGTTCCGATCAAACTTTTGCATTTTTAGTTTGATGCACTGAAGTTTCTGCTCCTGCGTGCACAGAGTTTATGCAACCAATTCTCAAGCACTTCTTAGCTCTCTTTTTTTCTCAACACCTAAAGGTCAGTCTAAAATTACTCACGCCAAGCTTTCTGAAGTGTCACCTATATAAATTAAGCTCTTGTCAAGTTTAGGGAATAAAAGCTATTTACTTAAGGTCAGGAGAGGGGCGGGGCTTTAGAGGGTCAGCCAAAGATTACATTAATGTTAAGAAAACCAACATTTACTGTACAACTGCGCAAACAAAGATCCACGCTCTCACGGTCTAACACTCTCACTCCCGTCTGCGGTGCTGACTGTGAGCACACAGAAGGCCAAGTGAGGCTGTTTGAACAAATGATCAGTGCTTTCATTTGTTCATCATGGGAAGATACTTTGCCTATCTTTATTACTGTTGTGTGATGACGGAGCCAATTACAAAAAAGAATAATAAAAGACAAAGAACAAATGGTTTCCCCTTGAGATCCGACAGTAAGTGAACCCTGGTGATGACGCTGACTCTCCCTGAAGCAGTAGATCAGTGTGTGCCTGTGGGAAGGATGTTAAGAGGATCTTTTCACCTCTGGATACACACACTGGGATAGAGACACACACATACACACACACACATACACACATTGCAGCAGTGTAGCAAGTTATGAGCCTCTTTAATCTGCTACTGCATCCTCTCTGGAGCACTCTGTCAGCACAGGAGGAGGAGAGGAGTAGGATTATGAGCCACAGCCTCTCAATTTATTAGAGCCCTGCTGACTCCCGATACTCCACTCTGGCTTTCCAGTTTCGCCCCGCCGCAAATCAGCTCCCGGCGAGACAGAACGGTGGGATGCAAGGCCGATGATGCAAGGCACTCAAAACGCAATAAAGATAATTTGAGGAGATTGTGATGCAGAGCGGTGGGACGACACACGTGGGAAGTCGAATACATGAGAGGAGACGAGACAAGAGGTGAGCAAACAGGAAGAGGCTGGATCGGAATTTGAGCACAGGATGAAAAACATTCAAGTCTGGTCCCCGATATTTGGGAAAATCCTCCTCAAACCCAATACCACTCAGAGAGGGAATCATGAGCTAACTATACAACAAACAGCCTGATACCTCATGATGATATATCCCAATACAGCAATTCTGGGATGATTAATAAGTTACAGGCTGTCATATGTCAACATCTGATTTACTGAAAAATGCTAAATGAGCCCTCAGAGAGAGGAATCCCTCAAAGCCTTTTAAAAAACTAATTTCAGCTCCTGAGAGGACGGGCTGCCCAGACAGCTTAGTTAATATTTCTTTGTTATTGAGACATTTCTGCAGTTGTTAGCAGACGGCGCTTTATCATGTCTAGAAGGCCCATTAAGGCCGGGATGATTTTCAGGCACTTCTGATGTCACAGTGCTGCTTTATTGCTCACATCGCAGCTGCTTTCTGTTGAAGTTATTTCTCTTCCTGCTCGCTCCTTCAGATATATAAGAAAAAAGAGCCTGACTTGTTCATCTGAGTTATGGTGTTTGTAAAGCAGACTGGGATCCATCAGCGTAAATGAAAGGGTGCACTATCTGTCCGCAGGGAGGGGCGAGCTGTGAAATCACACACAAGTGACGAGTGATAGTGTCCTCATCGTCGTCTCTGAAGTTCAGTAAGTGAGAGGAAAAAAAAGATGTGTGCTAATATTTACACCAAGTACAAAAAGAGACCAGAATGAAATCACAAATGTGGTTTGTTTTTATCTTCCATCCCCGCTGTGTCTCCAGCTCTGCATCGGACTGCAGATTATAAGTCAATAAACACAAACAATCCTCGCAGTGGTAAACAACTTTCAGCACTAAAAAACAACCTTAGTGAGTTGTTCGAATCACCCTGAGAAACATCTACACCATCTGAATGTTCTGTGTTTCCAAGAGAAGTTTACACGATTTAAAAGAATCCCCCAACGAGGATGAAGACACGTCTTATTCTGCTTCTCTGTTTTAAAACTCCAAGATGAATTCACCAACAATCGTCTTTGTGAACTGTTTCCAACTACAGTATGTTCTCCAGGATCTCAAAGCCATGACTGAGCTCACACCTGAACGTGTGGAACTAACTAACTAACTAACTAACTAACTAACTAACTAACTAACTAACTAACTAACTAACTAAATAAATAAATAAATAAATAAATAAATAAATAAATAAATAAATAAATAAATAAATATAAAAGTAAATAAATCCAGGGTTAACCCAGAAGTTACCTCGCTAAGAGAAAACCCAGCTTTTCATTACAGGCCTCAGGTGTCCAAATCATTTCACAACAACTGTTTTTTTTATTGTTACTGTTTTTAATTTATGGGTCAAATTAAGTAAAATAAACCATGTGGTCTGCTGCGAATAAAAATCCAGAGTCTCCTCTCATCACATGCATGAGCACAGCAACAGTAATCACAATAATCATTGCCTGATCCTCAAGACCAGCCTGAGACAGAAATGTAATTTGTGGGCTGAACAGCAGCAGTGGGTAGACTTTATTTACTTTATTTATAAAGCACTTTAAAACAACCACAGCTGAAACAAAGTGCTGCACATAAAAGACAACGCAATGCAGACATAAAAACAATTTAAAAAGTCGGAGAAAAACAGCTGAAAACATTTAAATAATCATTTCATTGTTTATGAAACAATTAAGAACA
Source organism: Labroides dimidiatus (assembly GCA_030710495.1). Lineage (NCBI taxonomy): Eukaryota > Metazoa > Chordata > Actinopteri > Labriformes > Labridae > Labroides > Labroides dimidiatus. Next base: position 7,967,958 of record CM061163.1, read on the forward strand.
ATAAAACAACCAAAAACAAATCATAAAATACTAAAACAGAAGCCGAGACACATGTGGGGTTTAAAGCCAGGGAATAAAAAATGGGTTTTAAGCTGAGTTTTAAAAAATGGACAGTGAGGCTTGTCTAACGTGGCGGGGGGGGTTAAAAACAAATAAAAGGATCTTAAAATGGACTCTAACCTGTACAGGCAGACAGTGGAATAACGCCATGATGGGAGTAATGTGCTCCCTCTCACATACTCCACTTCAGAGTCAGTGTGAAGTCGTGTTAAAATTCAGCAACACAATGATGACCTTGTGAAACCTGGTGGAGGTCTCAAAACCTGTTGCAAAAGTTGAACTTGCAGAAAGCAAACGGCTGCAGCTTCATGATTTGTTTCTGTACAAACGGCAGTAAAACTCTGTGAATGCATCAAAGATAAGAGGGTCACTCTTGGTTTAGTCTGTCATCCTTAAGGCGTCTTCAAGAACGAGGAACCACGTTACAATCCCTGATTTCACTGCTGCACTTCTCAATGACTCATCATTCTGCTCAGGTTCTGACCAATATTCATATTCAGTTAGATGTTTTTTTAATATCTTCACAATAATAAGAAAACACCCGAAAGCTATGCAGACTGAGGTTAAATTTCACAACACGAGACTCATGAATGTGGATCTCAGAATGACCAAGGCAGTTTTCAAGAGGGTATTGACGTCAGTAAAGTCAAGAGGCTCCTGATCTGAACTCCCGGCTAGCTCGAGGCAGAAACCTTGAAGCACTTCATGGCACAACAAAGAAGAGAAAGAAAGGAAGAGAAGAATACACTGCAGGAATACACTGATGAGTCCTCTCCATGAGCTGGTTTAGTCAGCCTGCAGACGGCCGGCGGTTCGATGTTGCCCAGTCGATAAGCGGATGAAAATCAAAATTGGATGTTTTATATTTTCACCTTTATTGATGTATAAGTTGTACCCAGAGAGTTCAGCCCACATATAGATTTGACCTTCATAAAATAAAGACAAATAAATGAACATATAGAGCATCAGTTGTAAAAAAAAAAGAGAACATCTGAAGTGCTGACGAACTCTTTTAGTCTCTGGGATAATAAAAAGTAAAAGGTACATTTATAGAAATGAATTAACCGCAAATGACTCGGCTTTATGAGGAGCCTTTAAGGCAGTTTGAATTCAATTTAAAACTGCTTTTAAATTACCAATTCACCCCAGCAGCCTGCACTGAAAAGGCAAATAGTTTGAACAATGAAAGGCTAAAAATAATCTCCCAGCACTTTAACCCCCTGCTGTTTAAATCACCGCCACTCTCAGGCGATGTCCTGAGTTCTCTGCAGTATCAAAGTGCTCATGAGGAAAGCTTGAGGACTGGTTTGGGTCAAGGTGTGACTGTCAGGGGTAGAATTAAAGGAGCATTCCAACATTTTATACATGAAGCAAGGCTGATTAAACATAGAGAGTGCGCTGTGGGTTTTTTTTTTTTCAGCATGGGCTGCAGATACTTTGACGGCTCCATTGGAGAGTTTTTCATAAAGAAAGTTTTGTCAGCCCTCTTGGTGCTCAAACAGCTTCAGGCCCAGAACGACTGCTCGCTCTGCCTGATCAAAGGTTGAAGGGGAACTGTCAAAACTCTGATGAAGTGATGAAGGTTATCTCTGCTGGGGCTCAGAGACATCAGAACTGGTAGACGCGGGTACTTTCTGGGCTGTTTTCACACTGTTTTATTCACCAAACTGGCAGTGTGATGTGTTTCGATTGGCTAAAAAAACACTTTGGAAATATCGTGACAGCTCCGTTGTGAGTTGTTGTGAACTGAGACAGAAATCAACTGACTTTGGTCATTCTTTCACCATTCTTTGAAAGCTAGAGCCGAGGTTTGAGGATGGCGTAAACGGCATATCACAACATCAATTTAACAAACCGAGATGAACTGTTTTATGTAGACAATTAAAATCACCTGATGACGAAAACTTTACACAAACAATCCCAAACCAGTCGCTAAATATCTGCTCACTGGTAAAGTTGTCAAAACTGTGATGAAAGAAGTAAAGTTTTAAAACTCCAGCAATGATTGAAGATCTTTGATGCAGCGTTTAAATATTCAGTTCTTACATTACTATTCGGCAGCTTTCTTGTTTTATTCAACCACAGTATCGGTGAGCTTGCTGAATGATTTTTTAAACGGAGTTGCCCTTGAAAAAGTTGAATTAAAATAGCAGAAAATAAGAAACATCATTGAGGCTTCTATCATTTATATGTGATTGCAAAACCTCTTCAGGATGTTCCTTTACTATGTTGTCATCCAGCTTAGGTATTCGATCATCACTCCTTGTGTTATGATCTGTTTGGAGGTTTCTTGCTGCTAAAATAGAAAATGAAGTATGAGATTCTGAGAAAACATGTTTCTGACCATGAAAACCTCTTGAACACTAGAAGAAAGAACTCTAACAACCCCCCCCCACAAGGACAGCCTATGTATCCCTGCTAATAAAACATGTCTGGTTGCAGCTCACAGTTTATGCTTTCTGTCCATGTGTGAGCCGGTGGACTGGACACTCTAAACAAAGGGGTCAGTGATCGACAGCAGAGAGGTCGTTGAACAGTTGCAAATTGCTGAAAGCTGCCCTGTGATTTTGCTAAAACACACTCTCTGTCCGCACAATAAAAGACCCTCCTGCAGACCGGAGGATTGGGGAAGAGGTCTGTCCTCTCCAGCTCTCTCATCACGGGTCAGGGAGTCAGGCATTTCAACAAGGAGGCCTGGAAGCAGCCCAGGTACCCAGGGGGGGACTGGAGAGCTGCCGTCACTGCAGGACAGGAGAGTCTGGCAGAACTACACACACTCCTTCCACCCACAGAGATCCTCCTAGGCAGAGAGACGGCACGCTGGGATGTGCATGCAATCTGTTGACTGGTTGGCAGGGGCGAGTGGAAAACCTGATCACTCTCTGCTGTCCCATCATGCATCAGTAACTGTCAATGGGGAACCTTTTGTTGCACAGTTTGGTGCTGTACAGAATTTTAATTCCCTTTTATCCCCAAGAAGTGGCATCTAGAATACACCGCTGATTTGTTTTTAAATCAAGCGAAAACATTTGTGAAAATTTCTCACAGGAGCTTTAAACACTTCTGTGTAATGATTTGTGGAGTTCCAATAATTTTCAAAGTTGGAAATTTTCAGGAATCTACATTAACTACATTTAGCTTGTCATATACATATATTAACAAACATGTTGTTTTTTTAGAAGCAGACATACTTCCAAACATGTCTATTGCAATATTTCTAAATTACACTATAAATGGATTTCCAGCAAATTTTCCATAACTGAGTCAGAATGTCATGAATAGTGGCATAAATACTTTTCATAAGCAAACATGAGCAAACATGCCTTATACAACATCTAAAAATGACACTGATTCAATTTTAGAGCTGTAGAACTGAAATGTTTTCAACTGATGCCAAACAATAACCAAATAAGCTGTCCACTATCCACTATTTCAGAGTTTCTCAAATTGTTTCGAACTAAGAACCACTCATCCCATCATTCATTCATTCATTCATTCATTCATTCATTCATTTAAATGTTCCATAAAAACACAATTTACTCATGGTAGTGGTGTGGACCACGTTTTAAGAAACACTGCACTATTTATATTCATAATTACTTTGTAAATTTATATTCATAAACCAAGCTAGCTAGCTAGCTAGCAACATAGGCTATGTATTTAACTTAAGATCAGGAACTGACAAAATATTTTTTTCGTGCTAGCTAAGTTGGTGGCGCTAAAATAATTCAATGCAGGTTTCCCAAAGATAAGTTAGCTAGCTATCATAATACAATTCATTTAGTGACTAATGTTAGCTGACTACAATGCAAATTACTTACGCCTGTCAGTTAGTCGTCTAATCTGGCAGAGCTAACAGAAAACTGGCTAGCTAACTGGCAAGCTAGCATCTAAAAATTCATATTTGAAAACTTCATTCAAGATGGCAACAAGAGATTAAAAAAAGGAAAAAAAAGAAATTTTCCAAGCCAAAAACTTCCCCTTTGCAAGTGTATCTGTAAGTTATTTAATTACTGCAAGATTTCTGTGTGTGAAACAACAAGCTTCACCAAATGCTCCGGAGCTCAAATGCAGACATCTTGTGCAAAACCGGCAGCTCTGAGGAGGAATCTGCTGAATGAATGAGCATAAATTAAACCGTTCAAAACTGTTGTTTACTGCGCCTCACTTCAGTTGACACATTTTGTCTTTTTTTGTTGCTGCTATGTTCAGAACACAGAGGATTTCTATCCATCACATCTCCACAGTGATGTTACAGAGTCATTACATAACCTATTGTGCTATGAAGGATAAACTACAAATTATTAATGAATTATTCATTATTCATGCTGAGCTTATCAACAGCTTCGGCGTCTAATTCCCCCCACACATGACGAGTGAATATATTTAGGTATTAAAATAGAAGCGTGCAGTAAAAGCTGCTTCCACATGCTGTAGCACTCTGTTTTTATTGCATCTGCAGAAAACAGCGTTCACTATTGTTTTATTCTCACACTAGTTTAAAAGATTTATTAAGTGTCATGGCTGCATTTTCCTGTATAAACGTCGTGATTGAGTAAACTCAGCATTCTTGAGGATGACTAAGTATTACAGTCAGAACTGAGGGTGAAGTTAGACACAGATTCCCCTCAAATATGTTCTCATAATGAAGCGAAAGAGGAGAGCAGTTCCTGCGCACACGTCTGACACAAATAGTCCAAGTGCTTCATCCAGTTAAAGAATTTCGTCTCTCTTTCAGTGTCACGTTGGACATATTTGCACAGATTGCATGTGGGATTCATTCATTTGCATAATGTTGGATTTACAGAATGATTTACTGTATGTAGCGAACTCAGATCCCTCATGCAGGCTGAGACATATGTGCTCAGACACAGTAGAAGAGACAAACACATACTCGCACAGAGCGAATGCCCAAAGCAAAGCAGCTCCATCTGCTGCAGATTCTGTCCATCTTACACGTCTTCTTAAAGTGTCTCTTTGTCATTTAACCTCTCAGTCTCTGACATGAAAAAGGAGATGAGGGAATATTTCTAAGAAACGTGTGTGTGGGAATGAAAAATAACCTTAAATGGCTGAATGTGTGACTGAATGTCACACAATTTGATGTGAGATGCTCTCAGTGTCAATTACTGAGAAGGCAGTTACTGACGGAAAGTTCTAAAGTTAAACTGGGCGATCAGGTAAATGGGGAGAGAGAGAGAGAGAGCAGAGAGACACTTTTTAATGAAACCTTCTGAGCAACTTTTAAGGTCAAAATATGCTGTTAGAAATCAATCTGGTCCTAATAGGAGCTTGTTTCTCATATTTTATGTGGTAAAATGTGCTTTTTATTAAACTGTAGCTGCACAGCTGTCTGTCAATAAAAATTATAATTTAAAAAAAAGGATTAAAAAAAAAAGTTAAAAGTCTTCAGTCCGTACAGAAAAGGCTGATAGAAACAGTCAGGGGAAAACAACTAGCGTACAACTATAGTTCCTCAAACAGCCATGAGAGGAACTTTAATTTGGAGGGACATGGCCATTTCTGGAAATATTTACAAATTAGACTAATATGAAAGGGGAAATTACTTCAAACAATCAACAAGGTTTCAAAAAGCATCCAAATGGTATATGATCTGCCCTTGGACATATAGGAGTGGTTTCAAAAGCCTCAGCAAGATATTGGAGAAAGATACTGGTTGTTCAACTGATGAAGAAACATTGCAAAGAATAATTTCCACTAACAGGAGATACATCAGAGAAGCTAGAAGCAAATATTTCCAGAATAAGTTATTTCATAGGTACTATCACACACCATCAAGGCTTTATGGTATGGGCTAAATCAGAGACAGCTTATGCTAAAAATGCAAAATAGAATGTGGCACATATATGCACACACTTTGGCAATGCCCCATGGTATCTCCATTATGGAAAAGTGTTTTGATATATATGGATGAATGGTTAGGATGTGAACTGCCCAGATCACCTCATCTGTGTCTGATCGGGGACAGAAGTTTGGTACCACAGCTCAGTAAATCAAGATTTTGAATATTAATAGCTGGCTTTATAACCTGAACCAGACTGATTCTAAGATTCTGGAAAAAGACTCAAACTCCTACACTAAAAATGTGAAGGGAACAGATGACAGGAATTGCTGCATGTGAGAAGATGTTGGGGAAATTAAACTCAAGGAACAATATGACTAAAGAACAATGGGACAGCTTCAGCTATTATTGTTTGTCTTTGCTGTTTATCATTCTTGTTAAAACAAGTTAAATGAAATTATTGATCACCAAAAAAATAGCCACTAGAGGTTTAAATTCTGCTGATATTTTTAAATATAAATTATAAAACAATGTTATCCTCATTTTTATGCATGTATTAGTAATCTGACATGAAAAAGCAGGTTGTCGGAATAAAATTTCAGAAAAGAACTGAAACACTTGGAAAATGAGGCCTCCTACGAGACAAACCTGAGTGTGCAAACAGATCTGTCATGGTTTCGTGCAGGATTACAGGGAGATTAAAGGAGAAAATGCAGAACTCGAACAGGAAGCAACACATCAGATAAGCGGAGAATGAGGAGAAAATGATGGCTGCAAATGAAGGAGGAAAGAGAGGATGAGAACACTCAAGATACACAGATGTCACAATGAGGCATGTATGGTATAACTTGATCAGAAAACGACTTCATCTGCTCCTCATTTCTCATTTCCTGCTCAATTCTGTGCTGAATTGTTCTTTAAGTCTTTTTCTGACCCTGTCTTACGTGCTGTAAATAAATATGACGATTTGAAGGAGATTGAGTTCACAGGAAGGGTCTCTGAATATTATTCAAATAAACACCTTCTGTGGACAACAAAGGCAGATAAATCTTAATGCTGTGCTGTCTCAAAGAATCAGAGTCAAGTCTGAAGGATTATATATTTTATTTATGGTAGAATGATCAAATATTTGTTTAGGATTGTCAAAAATCTGTTTGTTACACAATGATCGACTCCAAACTGCTCACATAAGCTTAGACTGCAGACGGAGCTCTCCGTGGTCCTGAAAGGTCAGTTTGTGCTTAATTGAATTACCTAAATAAATCCTATCTCTGAGACAGATCCAAAAGGGCCCCACAAGCCCGAGGTTCACTGCGTGTCAATTGCTTTTTGATATTATAATCACTGGTAAATTTGTTTGGGAATATGTAGAGGCCAAGTGTTGCTAATTTTATTTAATTTCATCTTCAGAGCCAGAGCCTTGGGTCCATTCCAATTTTGACAGGATTATTATTCTAGTACCACCAAGCTCCCACTGTGTTTATTTTTAAATAAAAGAACTGTTTATTAAATTTGTGCAAACGAAGTGACAAATAGAAAAATCCTGCTTGACACAAGAGGAGTCAGAGTCAAACAGAATATAAAATAACAATAGCAGGAAGAATACTATAGAAATTATTAGAATTCTAACAAATTTACTTTGTTTTTCTGCTGAGAAGAAGACACGTGATAAACCATTAGCCACTAGCCCCCCTCCTTTATTTTGTCTTCCTTTAGAGGAAAAATAAACGGTACATTGACCGCACTCATGCAGCACTTTTACACCACACGTCACTTTCACAGCAGACGGAGCGATGATAAGTGCACAGCAGCAATCACCAATCACTGTGTTTCTACCAAGGACACTTTTTGCATGTAGACAACAGGAGCTGTTCTTCAACCACCAGGAAAAAAAAAACACCCCAAAGCATCAGGATTCTTCTGTTTTTACATCCATGCCTCATTTTCTTGTTATGCAGCAGCATCACATCAGGATCAATATTCTGATCATTTTATCAGAGGCATGTCACATTGGGATTAGCTGCAGCGCGGCTTATTAATGGTGTCACTCATAAACAACTGTCAGATCCTCTCTATCTGACTAGCATCTGGAATTAAAGCAGGTATCAGTCTGTGTCTGAAAGACAGGAAATCGCAAATTAAAGGGGCATAACAACATTTGGCAGCTTTGTTTTTAACAAAAAACACTACATGGTGTTTAAACATAAAGGACAGTATCTTATCTAAAGGATAAGTCTCCATTTTATTCTATTTATCATTCTGTAAAGGCACTGCAGTGTTTGTTGAAAGTCTGAATGTTTTTTATGGGTGAACCCATTAATCCACTGGGGTGATACGGTCAAATTTGTTTACTGCACATCACTGTAATTTGCTTGTTAACATTCAGCTCCAAAGACTTTAAGTCAATAAGATTTCTTCTCAAATTAGTGATTAAAAGTATCTTTTAAAAACATTTTTGAGTCAGGTTTTTAAATTGGGGTATCAACAGTAGCGTAGCAGTAGCCGTGTGCACTAATGTGCAATTCTGGTAAATGTCAAGCTAATTAGCTCTGTTTCCAGCTCACATAAGCTGTTAATGATGTGGAAGGTTCAGTGTAGAGGAGACTCACTCAGACAGAAAGCTATGAGGCGATCCTCTTTGTTAGCATGCCTCATGCTCGCAACTAAGGAGGCACCGAAATTAAAATTCTTGCCCAAAACCAAAAATGAAGAAACTGAGGCCTAAAAACTGAAACCAAAACTGCTTTACTGCTTCACTCCACCATGGTGAGTTAGGTTTGTTCTGCCACTCAGTCAATACTGATACCAATGTTGGTATCAACATATCAATATTTAGATCCGTTCACCACTAGAGTTAGAATGTTTGTGCAGAGGGTGGAGACAGTGTTGAACGAAAGCAAACAATGTTCGAGAAGGTTTGTTTGCATCCAGGATTTAACGTCTGCCAGACAGGTGAGGAGGGGGGAGAGGGAGGTGTCAGTGATAGCTTTAGAGGGGAGGAAGAGCAAACACAGTCAGGAGGTGTGGTTAGTGCTCAATGGCAGAGGTTCACCAACATCATCATCATCATCAGAGTTTAACTGAAAAAACTTCTGACAGACTTCCAAATAAATATTAACACTGATAGTATTTTAGAGAATGGTTTGAATACAACAGCAGGTTAGTAGTGTGTAGAGTTAAAAACAAAAGGTATTTTTAGTATTTCAGCCTCTCAGAGCAAACTGTTACATAAAAACATAACCAGCTGTAGTTTCTTAATTTAAAGAGGATGAGATCACCTTTTGATGATCTTGGATCAGTACCTCCCATGTCAGTGTCTCCCACTGTGCCACCTCTTTAAAACCCCATCCACCTCACATCTAAGGTGTTTTCCGTGTCTGCCTTCTTGGAATGCCTCCCACCAATCTCAACATCCTCTGTGGATCCTGTGTCTCCCTGGCTCTGCTGGATCACATTAACATCACGCTCATTGGAGCCGACAGGGCAGCAGAGCCAAGAGAAAACCAGCAGAGAGTGGAGGGATTTTTTTAAAGTGAGCGGACCCCGGTGCACCTTCAGTCCTGGGGTGGACACACAGAGAGAAGCTTCCAGCAGTGCTGACATTTTCTACCAGCACTTACATGTCTTCTGCCTTCACTGCCATTTGGTCCAGATCTGCTCAGACTAGAAGAGACCTGATGAGCTTCTTTGAGGTTTAGTAGTCCTGTTGTGAGATCTGTCAGCCTGTCAGTGACCAAAAACACCAACAAGCACTAAAACATACACAGTAATCTTTTTTTTATTTGGTCTCTACTTGATGCGAGTCCACGCAGTTGAAAAGAGGATGGTGTGAGGACGAATACCAGGATGTAAATAACAGCCATCATTTTAATGTAAATCAAAACTAGTGGGTGCCAGTAGTTAACTTATTGTCGTTAATACATTCAGAAGGACTAATTGGTTTTCAGTGAATGGCTGAGCAGATGGTGTGGGTGTTTCTGCATAATCAGTTTGTGTTTACAGGCGAGTAAGGCTCTGACATGTTTTTCATTTAATTGTAACTGGGCCTGGTTTGTCAATTATTAGTCATCAACTAAACTGACACGAATGAATAATGCACATCTTACAAAACTAACACGAGGTATGGACAGTTTACTCTATATTTATTCTATATGAGACTTTAAGGTCTAGAAAGGTCCTTGAAATCTTGACAAAAAATGGACTTAGAGGAGTATTTAAGACACCAGAATTCAGGTTGCAAAGGGTGGAAAATTTCCAGTAAATTTCCAGATGGTTTCCTGACACTTTCAATGGAGATTTTTTTTTTTTTTCAACCGGATCAAGCCCCTCAAAGTTGGATAAGGTATCGGTGGGATAGGGCCAACGTGGTGCCAATCTAGGCAACCAGCTCTATGCCTTTTTTTTTTTTTTTACTGGCATGCTCATATTTTGTGTTAGAATTTTTGTTTTCACTTAAAGAACCTAATACTAAAGTTAAATTATGATTAAATCAAATAAGGTTTTACGCAATATTTTCTCACAAAACTGTCACTTTCTTTGTGGGGTTATAAACAGTTGTGTAATATAATTATTACTGGAATGTTACTTCTGATGCACTTTGTTTGTTTGTTTTGCTGCATTACCAGGTCTAAGGGGTATAGAAATACTAAATTTTGTAATTTCTGATATCGAATTGGAATCGTATCACTGGAATCGTATCATTGGTCAATACCCAAAGCCCAGGTATCGGGACCAGAAAAGTTGGATCAGTGCATCCCTGGTTGAAATAACGTGACTGAAAGCAAATTCAACTGTGTACAATTCCAGGCACATTTGATCATCATCAGTCACTACTTCACCAGCCTACTGCATTTCCACTGAGACCACATTTCTGGATATGAAGTCTAGATTTGGAGTCTTCTGTCCAAATAAATTTTGATGACAGTACTGAGGTAAATATATTTGATTGTATGGTTTTACTTTAAGTAATGGACACATTTAAGTTAAACTAACAAACAATCATCAAATTGTTTAATTTTTTAGAAGCTAGCTTGCCAGTTAGCCAGCCAGTTTTCTGTTAGCTCTTCCAGATTAGACCACCAACTGATAGACGTAAGTAATTTGCATTGTGGTGAGCTAACATTGGTTAATAAGGGAATTGTAATGATAGCGGGATAACTTTACTTTGTGAAACTTGCAATGAATCATGTTGGCTCCACTAACTTAGCTAGCAAGAAAAAAAAAAAAAATTGTCAGTTCCTGATCTTTAGTTAAATACATAGCCAATGCTTCTAGCTAGCTTGGTTTATGAATATCAGCTTTCAACAAGCTATCTGTGTATTTATCCATAAAACAGTGGAGCAATAATTGAGCAATAGTGAAAACCATTAAAGTTCTTTAGTTCTAAAAACTGATTAGTGTCATTTAAAAATGTTGTTTCAGGCGTATTTGTTTATATGTTTACTTATGACAAATAATTATGTCTATATTCATGACAGACTCAGGGAAATTTTTTTTCCAGGAATTTATTTATAATGTGATTTTAAAACATTTCATTAGACATGTTTGTATGCATGTCTGCTTATAACAAAATTAAATATCTATACATGTATATGACCAGGTAAATTTAGTTAATATAAATTCCCAAAAATTCCCTGTCAAATCCCATTAAAAAAAATTCCCTGAATTTGCAACCCAGAATGGCTGCTCAGCATGTTCATACTGCAGGAAAATATGATCTTATTCTGCTTGTTGACTTCTGCCTCCATTATAGATGTTCTCAGACTGAACACGTTTTCATTCCTTTCCTTGAGCGTCTTATCGCCCTGCACTATCACCGCTCCTTCTCTTTCACTGTAAGCCACGAGTGTGCAGCGCGCCTACAGTCACAGTAACTCTCTGTCACTCTGCGCACTTGACTGCACCATGAGTTCAGTGTCTTGATTCATGAAAACAGAGCCCAGAGAGGAGAAACTTAGTCACATCTTATCCTGCAACTTCTACATAAATTCTTGTTGATATTCAGGGGGGAAAAAGGAATCTGAAATCTTTATTTATTTTTTGTGTGCAGCAGCTGAAACTTCCCTCTGTGCTGCTGTCAGAGCAGCTTTTCTTTAAAAAAAAAAAGTGTATTTGCAATGTTAGACGCAGCAGACTTCCTGCTGTAAAGAGAGTTCATGGCTTCAGAGCTGTTTTTCACATTTATTTTTATCCGTTTTAAGTCATTTTGCTGTTTTTGAAAGACGCTGCGGAGCTGCAAACGTAGTCTTAAATCATAAGTGTTTAGAGGAACTAATAACTTCTCCTCCATAGTATCCTCTTGCGTGCATGAAGAACAAAACATTCAGTTGCTGGAGGAGGTTGTCACATGTTTGGGAGAGACTTGGCTCATTTTACTAATGACTAAATCTTAGATCTTATTTACTTTTTGCACATGTGTCACCTTATCAGCAACCCACCTCAAGCTGCTCCAGCAAAGTGTGAGGCAGGGAGACATATTTAAGACTTAGAAAAGCAGCCATGCTTGAACCTGAACTGAAGACGTACATGTTTGTGTTTTGGTCTTCATCCAGCCTCTAACTGAGCTGTGTCACTGCAGGCAGGAGGGGAGCCAATTATTCTCCATTAAATCAAACATGTGCTTTATGTGCATGTATCCCTCTGCAGCTGGCTGTAACTGAGAGACAAAGAGCCACAGTGAGATGAATTCAGACTCTGTGTTAAATGACATCAGTGTAAAGACTGAAGTGAGCTTTGCATTGAAAAAAAATGACACTGTGCTGCATGAATATAATTTGAATAGTAAAAATAGATCAAGATCCCTCACATTTCCTCTGATGTGCCTCATTAGAAGCATTCCCCCCTCTCTGTTCGACAGGTTTGATATTTTCTGTTATGCTTTTGAATACCCTGGGTTAATTATGCACCACGTTTTTTGCAGAAGTGTGGATAGATTTGTCACTCGTATAGATGCATATCACTTTATTATGCCTGTCTGCAGCTAAATTGGTTTACAAGCACGTCCGTGGTGTGCAAAGTAGACTGACATCTTCTGTAAATACCAGATAAGCGATGGAGAGTCTGTGAAAATGACCGTGGAGTAATGAATGTGGCCAGAAGACACTGAGCATCCAGACAGCTTCTCAAAGGCAGTTTTTGCTCATTTCTCTGCTGCCCCGCCAGATAAATGGAGGGGGAAGCGACAGGAGGAAACAAGGCAGAGAGATGTAGACAGATGCATTCAGAGACTGTAATGACTGTTGTTAATTGTGTGCCAAAGTGGCTGCCCAAAGGGATTTCACTGGCCATCCTTATTAGGCGACAAGATAATTAGTTTCAGCTTGGAGCACGGCTCCAGACTTTATCATGTTCGGGATTAGCTGCAGAATCTTTTCTCTTCTTTTGTTTAATGACAAATATCTCTGCACAATCCATTAAAGTGTTCAGGTTGTATGATCAATCTGGTCTCTCTCAGGGGACTTGATATACCGAACAAAACACCAAACTCCCTGAATGCAAAGAAGCGTCAAGATGAAATTGATCTGAAAAATCATCATGAAAGATTTACAGACGTTGGAAAAAAGGTAGATGACGTTATTTATTTTTTTTTTTACCCAGAACAGACGGAAACCAGACTCGGCAAATAACAAGCCCAAAAACTTGGACCAAAGGTTCAAACCAGTCAAGAGTAATATCTGCCGTGTTTTCTCCAGCCAGTGCTGTAATCGAATTACCTAACCTCGAGTTCAAGCTGAGCCTCGAGTTCTCTGCTTTTCAAACTTCAAAAGTCTAAAGCTCCAAACGAAAAAATAGAGACGTACACCGAAAACTGAGGAGCACCAGGAGTAGAATTCATATATTTTATCAAACAACAAAGCAGATAGCTACCACCTCCATCCATGTCGTCTCTGAGACGGACGCATCAAGACTCCAAACACTCTGTGGAAATTAAAATGAATATGATCTTTTGAAATTACGCTTTAAGGCTCAAGTTTTACCTTTGTTTCATGTTTAAATTCTGTCTGCTGACTCAACAAAATACTAGTGGTCGCTAAGTTTTGCCAATTGTTTCGTGAATCACCAAACTGTTGCAGCTTCAGGTGATTTGCACGCCACAGTGTTGTCCGTGGAGCGTGGTTGTTCAAACATCAGGTGCAAAAGGTTTTGCATGATAGAAGGCCATGATGAAAACACAAAACAAAGATGTGCAGAGTCCTCAATCTGAAGTCGAGAGTGCAACCAGAATCCGAGTCGAACTCAAGTCCTCATCTCAGGCTAACACAACATTCTCTTTGAAAGGTTACATCCTTACACGCCTGTGAGAGCTTTAAACTTACATTAATTCATCAAAGAGGAGATGACAAGGTCTCAGCCTGCTCACATCGCAGCTTTCAGACAGAAAACAGCTGCTAACATGGTTTAAATAGAACTATCTAAAAAAGGCAGGACCTAGAATACTACAGCGTGGGTGGTTCAGAGGCCCCAAGAGAAAAAGAGAGGGAGGGAGCAAGACGAGTGAGATTTCACCCTCGACACAGACAGGAGGTTGCAGCAGCATAAGCAGAGGTGAATTTTAATCAACCATCAACAAGAAAGAGGAAAGAAAACAGACAGCAGCACATCAATCAGGAGCTGTTCTATGGACATAAATCTCTAGTTTGAAAGACGCTGCCCTATCAACTCAAGAAATGTAACTCTGGATCTCGCAGAGCTTCAACTCCTCTCTGAATGTTTGCCCCCAATAAAACAGCAAACGCATGCCAGGCTAGGATGGCAGAGCGGGATGCACAAAAGGAATAAAAATAAATAACAGCATACTCTGAGCTTCACCGTTTTCTGCTGCTCATCGGAGTCGGCACTGTTGTCAGCCTGAGCTTTCTTTTTCACTGTTACCTGACAAAAAAAACTGCAAAATCCTCCCACACAGCAGTCTCGTCAGAGAGAAAATGATTTTTGGTGAGCCTTCTTTTTTTTTTTTTTTTTTGTCTCGTATTCGGGGGGCCCGAAAGAGCTGGATTTACGGTCAGGCATTAGGAGCACAGACACCTTGACAGGCTGGAGGCGCCTGATAGGGAGGGAGGATGCCGCCGATTCCAGAGTGTGACTGATGCCCGGCAGTCACTCAGATACGCCCAGATCCCCCATGAGTCTCATCTCAACACGCTCCACCTGCTGAGAATAAATGTAGCACAGGGACTGTTCATCGAGGGGACACATACAAAGGTGTGTATTTATGCTCTGACAGGTTTGTTCTCCACACAGGGGGTGCAAACTGCATTTTCTGTTTGTGCTTGTGTTTGAGTCTGGAGGAAACAAGATGATAAATAAAAATACAACAGGATCATAAACAGTGTTCAGGTTCATTTAAAGAGATTTAAATCATGAATCAGAATCGTCTTGATCGAACAGACAAGGGCGACCGGAGGACTTCTCCAACTGCAGTACAATTTGGTCAACAGTCACTAAAATCTTACTCCAACTCCATCACCGTCTCAAACCCTGGTAGGTGAACAAGCACAAAAAACGAGGCTGTCAGAGAGATACAAAGTAGATAGATCGCTTAACCCCGTGATCAGAAGCAGAGCTCGGTAAAGCACACACACAAAAAAAAAAAAACTTCAGTGTGGTTTTACTAACATCATACAAGTTTCCAAAGAAAGCTGTGGAGGACTGCTGCTCTCTCATTGGCTACAGAGCCAGAGGTCGAATCGGGAGGTTGAATCTTCGTGGGGAGCAGAAGAGAGATACTCAGCATCAAAGAGGAGAAGTGTGAATCAACACTCGCTGTGTAGTAAACCTACACTCAGAGTTCAGGAAGGCCTGATCCCCCGCAGCGTTCAGAAGATGAAACACAGGGAAGCTGGAGTGCATGTTCCAGATGATTTCCCAAACCCAAATCCAGTGAAGTTGGGATGTTGTGTTAAATGTAAATAAAAAAACAGCATACAATGATTTACAAATCCTGTTTAACCTGTATACAAATGAACGCACTACAAAGACAAGATATTTATTGTTCACACTGATAAACTTTATTGCTTTTTTGCAAATATTCACTCACTTTGAATTTGATGCTTGCAACATGTTCCAAAAACATCTGGAACGGGGCAACAAAAGACTGAGGAGGTTGAGGAATGCTGAAAAACCACCTGTTTCAAGGCTAAAAAGGCTCAGTGGTTCACAAGAAAGGATGGGGTGAGGGTTACCACTTTGTGAACAACTGTGTGAACAAATAGTCCAACAAGTTTAAGTTGCAAAGAATTTACAGATTTAATCATCTACAGTCCATAATATCATCAGAGGATTCAGAGAATCTGGAGAAATCTCTGCACGTAAGCAGCAAGGCTGAAAACCAACACTGAATACCCGTGACCTTTGACCCCTCAGGCAGCACTGCATTAAAAACCAACATCATTGTGTAAAGGATATTACCACGTGGGCTCAGGAACACTTCACAAAACCACTGTCAGTTAACACAGTTCATCACTACATCTACAAGTGCAAGTTCAAACTCTACCATACAAAGACAAAGACATATATCAACAACACCCAGAAACACCGCCGGCTTCTCTGGACCCGAGCTCATCTGAGATGGACTGACGCAAAGTGGAAAAGTGTGCTGTGGTCTGAGGAGTCCACATTTCAAACTGTTTTTGGAAATCATGGACGTGGTGTCCTCCAGGCCAAAGAGGAAAAGGACAATCTGGATTGTTCTCAGGTCAAAGTCTCAAAGCCAGCATCTGTGATGGTATGGGGGTGTGTTAGTGCCCATAGCATGGCTAACTTGACCATCTGTGAAGGCTCCATTAATGCTGAAAGGTACATACAGGTTTTGGAGCAACATATGCTGCCATCCAAGCCACGTCTTTTTCAGGGACGTCCCTGCTTATTTCAGCAAGACAATGACAAGACACATTCTGCACCTGTTACAACAGCGTGGCTTCGTAGTAAAAGAGTGCGGGTACTAGACTGGCCTGCCTGCAGTCCAGACCTGTCTCCCACTGAAAATGTATGGAACATTATGAAGCACAAAATACAACAACAGAGACCCCGGACTGTTGATCAACTGAAGTTCATCAAACAAGAATGGTAAAGAATTCCACCTCCAAAGCTCCAACAATAAGTGTCCTCAGTTCACAAACACTTATTGAGTGTTGTTAAAAGGAAAGGTGATGGAACACAGTGGAAAACATGACCCTGTCCCAGCTTTTCAGGAACATGTTGCAGCCATCAAATTCAAAATGAGTGAATATTTGCAAAAAACAATTTTATCAGTTTTGACAATAAATATCTTTTCTTTGTAGTGTAATCAGCTGAACATAGATTAAACAGGATTTGCAAATCATTGTTTTCTGTTTTTATTGACGTTTTACACAACGACCAAACTTCACTGGAATTTGGGATAAACTGCAGTGTGTCCCACAAAATTAGGGTGTTGCAGCAGTGAGGTGCTGGCAAGGAGTGGTCAAAACACAAAAGCTTGATGTGGGTTTAAAGACAGTTAAAAGTTTTAATGATGGAAAGTGTCCACATGGGCATGTTTATGAGCTGCAATGAGAGGAAGAAGAAGAGGAGGAGAGAGAGATGTGGTGCATTTTGGAAGAGGGCTCAACCAGTGACTCAAGACCTGAACCTGCTCTCAGTTTTGGATGTCTGAACCAGAGCAGTGAGGCTCTTTATAACTGTTTGGGGTATTAAACAGCCCATTAAACCCCATAAAACAGCTTCAACAGTAAAATTATCATTATGATGACAATTAATTTCAACCAGGTGGACTCAATAATCTGGAAACTGAGTGATTCATGACTTTAGATCAGAAGAAATCCGCAGCTTGCAAATGACATCGATACACATCAGTTTGACAGAACAGATCACTTGGATTAAAAAAATAAAACTGAACCACAACCCGGAGCTGCAGGTAATTGTGCTCAAGAAAGGATTTTTATGCTATCAGTACGATGTTTCCTTCCACAGATGGTCGTATAAGATATGTATGAATGGTTGTGGATATATAAAAAGTACAAAATTAAAGTAAAAGAAAGAGATGTAGAAAAGAAAAGAGCGTTTTTATCGATACAGATGTGGACTTTTGAAGCCATCATTAAGACGGGTTGAGAACTCTTCCAGACTATGAGAGTGAGTGAAATTATCCACAGATTAATTGCATATTAAACCTTCCAAGGTCTGGTTTGCATGCATTTGCACACATGCATGCAGTAATGAGAGATCACGGCTCCCCTAACTGCTGCATTATTAATCATCATTAGACAGAGATGGGCAGTCACAGCATGCCGAGGAGGAGGAGAGCTGTGCTTCATAATGATCACTCAGAATGATCACATGGGCGCGCAGTAATAGCTGTAGCCACAAGCCAGGGTTCACAAAAATCTGGCAGCAGCCAGCCAGCCTGCTGCCTGCACTCCTCTCTCAATTTCCCATTTACTGGAGTTGTGTAACCATTTGATGCAATAATCTTCTCTGTTCTGATCTGAGTCATGCACACTGTCAGAAGTTGAAAGAACCTTCAAAGAAGCTGTCAGCAGTCACTTTCCCACCACGATTAGGGACCTGCGAATGCTGGTAAAGGTTCGCTTGTGCAACATGAGCTGGAGGCTTTTTACATCAGCTGTTATTTTCAGAATGATTTCAGATTGCTTCTCACAGGAACAAAACTCTTGTCCTCTTGCAAAAGAGGGACAAGCTGAAATCATCCAGTCAACACAAGTGTCGTTCAGTCCTCATAAATTCTCTTATACGCCGCTTCAGTTTTAGAGTTCATCGACCTACAGGGTGTTTTTTAATTATTTCAAACGACTAATCAAAGCTAATCATGCCTTCATTGACTGACTCCAAGTACAGATCTTTATTCTTTAAAGGATCTGTGCTTATTTACACATTAATAAATCAATAGCTAAAGACTGTGTCTACATGAGAGTCACATAAACCCTGAACCTACTGGATTTCAAGCACTCAATGGAGATCAAAAAGGAAAACAAGAGCAAACTGACAGTGAGGAAGATAAAAGAAACCATGTGAACCATTTCAAGTTAGCATGTCAACACAGCAACAAACTCTTGTGGCAGGTTTCAGGTCTGGTTGCAAGAAGTGCTGTGTGCACACCTTGTCAGACGCAGCAGCACAAAGGGAACACAAACAACACAGATCGAACCAACTGAGCCAAAACAAAACTATATTTCAGGAGTGTAAAAGTAACCGCCAGCAGCTGATAAAAAAAGAGGGAAAAACTCACAAGAGTGCCAAGAGAGCACAGAGACCACAAATCAAATGAAAACAAAAAAAAAGAAGGAAAGGATCAAAAAATATAACAAGAGACTGCAGGGACATGTCGTCCACCTCTGTGTTTTATAACAGCTAATAGAATCCACTGATGTCTGAGGAAAAGTGACCAATCAGGGGATGATACCAGTATTCCAGGTGTGTTCATGATCTTAGTCTGATTCATTATGTTGGGACCATGCTGCTTACATATTAAATTCTCAGTATATAGCAGCACTTAATTTCATTTTAACCCATACAGCATGAGATCCTCAGCATTACAAAGTCTGGAGTCAAGACTCAAATTCTTGGATTTCAGAGGAATCCCAAATACTTTGATGGTCCCCTGACTATTTCTTTCACTCTGCTTTAGGATTAAAATTTGGTATTAAATTTTCAGTGGATTGATTTCCATGAAATGTGGTTCACATTATGAGGTCCTGGTAGGATAGATTCCTTATGATCCTCAGGAATGTATGCAGAATGTCCTAGAAATGAGGACGTAAGATGGAGTGGTGGAGAGAATTGTCTTAAAGGAGATAAATCCAATCTATTTTGATTCTTTAAACTACAGTGAAGGCGCTCTGAGGACTATCTGTGTTAATTACAGAGACGCAACAGACCTTTGGCTAAGAACCGCCCGAAATGCGTATAGCCATTCCTGTACACTCAGATATTCTCTGCCCGGACTTCAATTGCAGAGAATCAGTTTTTGTTTGGTTTTATGAGGTTTTTCTGAGATTTTAAGTTTAAGCATGGTCAAAAAGTGTTCATAAGGTACATGCACCCCCAACACAAGGTATCCTGAGAGGCTGGGTGAGGGGGCGGATTTTTAACCCTTTTCTAAGACACATCTTAACCCAGAGAAGTGTCTTCTTTGGAAGACGTCTGTTTTAAGGTAAGTTAACATCATATTTCAGATGACATATTGTCACGTTGCTGTAAAGAAATATAAAATTATCTACAACATCTCTAATGTTAGCTAAAGTTAGCCTAGCCTTAGCTCCTAGCTTTGTGGTTCATCATGTCTCTTTGTTTGTTGGGAGTTCATTGGCCTGTTTTGTTCTAGTTTTTGTTCTTTGGTGATCGTCCATCACTGTTAGCTGTTGTCCAGAGGGCTCTAGTTAAACTAACGTTAGCTTCTGGAGCTTAGCTTCATTAGCTTATCTGTAATAGCTGAGATAACGTTCTGCTGAATGATTCAATGTAAATACTGTAGCTTCAAACTAACAGAGACAGTCTTGGTAAAGATGGTAAAAAGGACATTAGATTTTTATCATGAGCAATGCTGATCCTCCATCTTTTTGTCTGTGATGGTAACGAAATATGGTTTATCTCGTTTATCTCCTGTAAATTTTGGCTTGTAACTATTTCTGGACCTTCTCAAAAATAAAATGATTAATATATCCGTCCAATGTGTAGTTTAGACCATTTCGGTGACTTCTAGATGGTATATGATCTTTGTCTCCAAAAATCATCGATGGCCTCCTGTGAAATGTCTCCTATGGTGACACCTCCCATAGCGCCTGTCACTGAACGTTTATTGTTTGTCCAAGTGAGTGAAGGGAGGCGTGGCTTAGCCATTGGTGAATTTCTGTGATTTTCCAAGATAACTCCACATCCCATGAGTTCTATTATCCACTGTTGTGTAGACGTGACTTGCTAAGGTGTGCATTTGTTTTCTTCAAGACAACTTGTAGCAGGGTGCAAAGTGGCGAGGTAACCTTTTCCACACAGCAACAATAATACCTGCATCATTACTTCTTGATATAGTAATGGTGGCATCATGACCTCCTTTGAATTATATTACCAACAACTTTTAATCCAAAGAAAACCTTTTTACAGCAACCAAACCACAGATGTTTAATAACCATCCTCCACTTTTATCTCCTTTGTTTTTGGGTATTACAGCCTCAGAGAGCCACAATCAAGGCCAAAGACTCCAGTTTTATGTTCATGCAAATTAAAAAAAAAACTTGTACAAAAACATGAAAAGGAAATGAAGTTATTTCTCATTCTCACCACCATTTGTACTCTTGTTGATTTTCAGGTGCAGGAGTCCACAGTAGTCCAAGCAGCAGTGTTTCACACACACAAGAGATTCCAAGTTCATGGAAAAGTATCAGCATGGTTTTCAACATCCCACAGACTCATCAACACATCTGCAGCTGCAAACCTGTCAGTTAGCGCTCCCCAGGTGACATCAAACATGCACATTCTGCTGAGGGGTATTGCTTCCATGAAAGCGCTGACCTTTAAGCACCATGTACCCACAGATACAAACACACGCCGAGATTTTGACATTCATACACACACCACAACCACGGAAACACACATGATGCTGCATGTGGGAGAAGAGAACTCATGAGGTAATTATCCATTCGACATGGCTGAAGAAAAGGCAATTAAAGCTTAAGGGTAAGGTAAAGTAGTCAGAGATGTTCATGCGCTGCACCCAAATGGAGTAGACACTGCAGGAGGAGCGTGTCATCACAGCTGGAGACAGACAAGTGGAGAAGAATCGACTTTCTTAAGAGGAAAAAAAATGAAAAGAACATCTAATTATCCTCCATAGCTCTACATTCAGGATAGATGTTTTTGGGCAAACAGCAGTCATATTTTTATTCAGCACATTCTCAAACACTCTCCTGCATTCAACACACATTTGACTGACTGCCAGGCAGCAGTAGGTGGCAAAGCACAGTGCTTCATACATACACTGAAAGGGAGCAGCACTTGCACAAAACTTTTCTCCCACTTTTCTTTGTGTGCGTTTGGTTTGTGTGTCAGAAATCACTTTCCACCATCTCAACCTCTCTGCCTCTTTATTTGATTTCCTGAAACCCAACAAGGATTTCCCTCTCCTTCCTGTTTGGGAGAGATGACTTGGCTTACTGTAACATTCATAGAGAGATTTCAGAGCGCGCTGATGTGGCAAATGCTGGAGTCGGAGTAGAAGGAGGTACAGAGAGCAAGCAGAGGGCATTGAGGGAGTTGGAGGGGGAGAAAGATGGAGAGACAGGAGCATCAATGAGCCGTATCGAACAATAATACGCTGAGTGAACTTTCTATAGCCATAAGAGTCAGCTTCAAATCAGGACCAGAGTCTCTGCTGTGGACTGCGCCCACTTTTGGTTAGCATCTCTGAGCCTTTATTGGCTTCAAATCTGACAACAGCCGTAAGTAAAGTGCTAAGATCCTGACTGACACTCAGGTATACTTCATCAAAGATTGTAGGTATGTAAGATTCTTGATTCTGACTGGTCATAATCACTTCATGAAGGTTACTAACTTCAGCTTATACGAGCAACAGTAGAGGTAAACTGGTCAAGCTGTTTTTCATCCTGGTTCCTCTTCAGCATCCAAGCAACCGCAACCGAGGTGAGAGCAATTTAAGGTTTCTATTTTTTTCAGCTCGCTCTTCCTTGTCTTTTTATTTCTTTCTCTCTTTTTTTGTCATTTTTGTATTTGGAGCCTGTTATTCATTTTTATGGCTTGTTTGTTGGCCATGGACAGACACCAAGCTGGTTCAATCTGCAGCTGTGTTTTTACTGTTTTTGTTCCCGTGTTTGTCTTAGAATCCCATATTCAATCATGGTTGCATTGTTTATACACAAGATCTGCTTTTAGCAGCCCGTAGCATGTCGATGCCAACCGGCTAGGCCTGATGTTCCCCACAAGCTGAGGACAAGGAGGAACGAATGATGTGCTAGTGTTATGGTGCGAGCTAAGGAGAGATGATATCAACCTGTCCTTCCATCCATTGTTTTGGGAATGTAAGATCTGTCCCCAATAAGATGGACAAGCTAGCCATGCTAACCCAGCACCAGAGGGAATCCTGGCAGTATAGCATCATGCTATTCATATAGACAGGCTAATAGAGCTATCACTGGATACAAATACCACATTGGGAGGATTTCACCTTTACAAAGTAAGAGTGAGACTGAAGAGACTTATAAAGTGGTCCAGCTTAGTCCTGTGCTTCCCTCTGGACCCTGTGGACCCTTTTCAGGTGGAGGCTGATAGGAGACTGATGGCCAAGAACTTTTTACCTTTATGTTGTCAGTCTCTACACATTTCTTACTCGTATAATGGTTCTCTACATTAGTTCTGGTAAAATAGTCTTGTAGACCTTTTTTTCTGGGTTTCTCTTATTATATTATTATATTTCATATAATCTTATTGTAATGTTTGCACAATACACTTCTTGTTTGCTGCTGTTGGATGGATAGTGGAGTGTCTTATCTTTTCTCAGCGTTGGCTACATCATCACCAAACCATGAGCATTGGTCACGATAGCTGCGGTGCTAAAAGTTGCAACGTTTGTCCCATCAGGAAAGCTGAATGACAACAGTTTAATGTTAAGAAAGCTATCTGCTAGCTGCACGCTATCCCTTCAGCACGTATCACATTAATGTAACAGCACTTTACTGTGATTCTCATTGCTGAAATATAATTGTGCATTCACTCTACTATCATACACACAAACCATCCTAAAGCAACCCTCTGGATTTATTGATGTATGCATCAACAACAGCAGTGAAAAGAAAAACTCTATGAAGTAAGATGCTAAGCAGCTGGTTATCACTGAACACAATGTGGTGAATGTCAACGTCCTGAGCATTTGTTGACACAGAGCTATATAAATGTAAACACTGAGCTTTATGCTGTTCACATTTTTCCTACTGCTCACAATCTTCCCTCAGAGCTATGTGTAGGTGAGTAATACAGGAAATTGCACAGCTTTATGATAACAGCAGCTCTGTATCACCTCCTGGAGTGATTGCATACTCTTTAATGATAGTGTGGAAGAAAATACCAACAGAGAACATATGAAAAGTTTCAAGTGGACAACACTGAGAGGTGGATTGTCTGACAAAATAGAAAGTGACGCATGCATAGAAGTGCATGTGCTGTTAACAGCATTATTCAGGATGTAATTGCTGCTGTTTAACCAACCATGAAATGCTAACAATTACATGGTGTAATTGCCCTTAAACTGCAGGGCAGGTTACAGAGCTTTTTGTGAATATTAACGCCACAATCAAAGAGAAATCTAAGCGCTACATTACTCTGGAAATCTGATCACTCTCTGGGCTTAAGTTTGATTGGCAGCACCCACAATAATCAGCCATTCCTTCTCATCTCTGGCCCTGGTTCACTCTTCAGGGGCACTGCAGCTGAAGTAAGCTCTCATCTGGATGCAGCTCACAAGCAGAAGACTGAGCCTGGAGGAAGAACATTTTTAAGAGGTGACTAAAATAAAAACCAGTGATGGCATTTCTATGAAGACGGTACGCACCATCAGTGAGCGTGTTTAATATTTTATCACTCGGTGCTTGATTGAGCCAAGTCTAATCTGTACTCGTGGTGTCTTAGCAACGGAGCCACTCAGAAAGACTGTGGCAACAGTTGGAATTCATGTTGATGGGAAACAGAGCGAGGGATGTTTGGTTTTCTGATTTAATTTTCGTCTGTGACAGTGAATCACTGTAAAAGGCCAGATTAATTATTTGGAGAGCTGAAATATTTGTTGAATCAAGTAAGAATTCTCAGAAAGTCTTGGTAAGTAAATGTCAGGCTTTCTCCTTGAGCCTTTATTAACTGAGAAAACAAAGACCTGTTTTTATATAACGTGAGCACAAGAATCAAACCTCAATGTTTCATCTTCAAACTTATCACACAGTATTACAACATTTCCATCATTTATCTCTGCTGATTTACTTCAGTGTTTGTGTGTGTGTGTGTGTGTGTGTGTGTGCACCTGGTAGTGTATAGAAATGTCTCATCCTGCTCTCCTTAAGCAGCCAAACGTTTCACTGCTGATGGAAAATGTCAAGTAAGTTAGTTCCTGCAGCGTGGATGAAATCAATTTGTCTGACACCCTCCTGGCAGCATTAAAAATGAATGAGTCACTTTGTTGATGGTTACGTTTCCCTTTCGTAGGTCACACATAAACATCACTATTAATTTCAATCAGTGTCACAAATAGGAGTAAGCTGAACTCTTTACTGCTAAACATATCATATTTGATCATATTTGATACATAAGTTTTAAAGACCTCTATCTTATCAGCATGATAAATAGTTCCCTTAAAAAACTTGTCAAAGAAAATTTTTTTAAAAAGTGTTCTACTCCCTTGAGGATTATCATTTCACTGCAGGCAGCTGAAGTTGTATTTTGACCCTTTTAAAAATGGCTGCTCTCTTAAAAACATCCACACACTTTTTTTCAGGAAATTCATCACTAATTTTTAAGAACTTGTGTTAAGAATTTAAATTACTGTTACTCATTTTATAAGTAGTGTTGAGTATTTTCTGCATTGAATGTATGCACAACATTTAGAAAATGCGCTGCAAATAGACTCACAATGGAAGAGTTTCCAGAGGACACTTAAAAGTGATGCACAGGTCCTGACACGCTTGTGGTTGACGCAGATTTTGACTAACAGCTCTATCAAGGTTCTGTTTTCATCAGTGGTGTTGGAAAATGAGATAAAAGTGGCTAATAACAGATGTGTGCATCACTTTTAAGCGTCCTCTGGAAACTCTTCCCGGTGAATAATGTTTGTTATTAGACAGGAGAGGATTGAAAATCAAGTAGAAAGATGACATCTCTTTTTTTCAGCTAACATTCATTTCTAAAGAGTTGAGAGGCAGAGGAATAGAAGCTTTATTCTTCTCACAGCAGTGAATGCATACGTTGATAAAGTGGCTCATCCAGTTGAGTTACATACAGATTCATCACACTGCATACTGGAAAACCTAACATTATGACTCACAAAGGAGGAGGAGGGTTTCTTCCCTGACACTGAGAGAATAATTCCAGGTGGAGTCTGCACAGTATGTTATCAGTCAGAACATTAATCTCATAAATGAGCTGGAATTAGCATTTGAATTAGCCAAGAAGTAATGAGTGATGGAGAAAGGAGCAGATGGAGAGGGAGGATACAGAGAGCAGAAAGGACAGCATGAAAAAAGAAAGGATCAGAAATTATGCAGAGAGAAGAATCTGCTTCCAAGATTTGATGTAAAGTCTAAAGACACATTTATTCTTGAAACTTCTGAGCATGTTTCAGCCTTTTTGTTCAGCTTGTGTATAGAACTTTCCATGTCTTTGCCTTCTTCACCCTCTGACTCAGAGAGTTTCATCTTTTGTTTTTAATCATAAAGTCAGCAGCCGTCCACCAGAAAGTTCAGTGGACTTTCATCTATTATCAGTCTGTCCATCTCTGTGGCACCCCATCAGACCATCAGCAGACTTCATCTCCCTCTGTCAGCCTGTGAGGGTTAAAAGAACAAACTTCACAGTGTCGCTGTTTCTCTGTAGTCTCTCTTGGGCCTCGTCTCCCCAAAGGACCTTCGAAAACAAAGCTTCAAGGGAGAGTTTCTGTATTAAACTAACCAATGTGCTTTAATTTGGTTCTCCTAATGAACCGCAATAAGACGGTAGGAGTTTCCTTTCTCTGTCCTCTCTGTTTCACGCCATCCTTCAGCTGTTTTGTTACATAACAGCTGTTTAAACCCCAGACTTTGACTGTCAAGGTGATCTTTCTCATCCTTGCGGGGTAGTTTATTCCACAGCAGCAGTAATGCAGCTGTCACCTCAATCAGCACCAAAACAATCAACACTATAATAAAGAAAACAATGAGATAACATTGTACTTGAGAGCAACAGCGGCAGAGAGCAATGAGTCCTGATTTCTCTTGGCTCTGCATCTTAACAGATTAATTGTGTTTTGGAGGTCCGTTTCCACTATTCATTCTGGCAGGAGAAACAGACTCTACCATGACTTATGTTTAGCCCACACACTCAGACACTAAAGATAGAGGAAGTTTAGTGCCTTTACTAATACAAGAAAAGCAATCACCCGCTTTATCTTATCTTTTAAGGACTTCTCTAGTTTGTAAGCATGTTTTATAATCTAACATAAAGTTGTGCCGTGATTGTTATCTGCTCTGAAGGATGTGTTAACACAGCCTTATCAAGCACAGATGAAAGTGGAGTAGTAAGTTGTGACATAGCGTGGGCAGCAAACGGGAGAAATATGGCCTGATAGAGGAAGTAAACACTCACTGGAGACTTCTGATCCACAAAGACATCCAGTTTTTCATCATGTACACTGATTTCAGTCGATGAATGGATCATCTGTTTGTGTTATATATGTGTGAGCTGACTATGTAGTCTGCATTAGTGTTTGTTGGCACTCTGAGATAATGAAGAAGAAGCTGCTTTAAGGCTCAGTGAGGACCATCCATTTGGTGGTGATTGCAGTGACACCTGTGGCCAGAATCGGTAGTGTCTTTTACGGGATAAAGACACCGTTTCCCATGAGCACCACCATCCATTGTTGTAAAAACAAAACGTGACCTAAACGTGACTGTTTAGGCACAACTTTAAACTAGCAGGCATACTTTTTAAATTTTGTTTGCATGTAGACACAATTTTTTTGACAGTAACCTCACTCTATACAAACTCCTCCAAGCTTTATTTTCTTCCACATGAAAAGAAAATCACAGCACAAATAAATCTAACCTTCACTTTGAACTTCTAAACAGTCCTTTTGAATAGTTTTGTAAAAAAAAAAAAAAAAAAATGTTTATTGATACACTGATGCCTAATTCAAGTATGACAAAAGAGAAACACTCTGTCTCTTCTGTCCAAATGAGTAACTTTTACTCCACAGAAAATAATTAGCATGCTGCACACTGTTGCAAAAAAGGGTTAATAAGATTTTCAGTCTATTCAGATGACTCGACAGTTTCTTTACTGAGAAGGTTTCAAAACTTATTTTCTGACCTTATCCTGTTTTGGAACAAAGTACTTCTCTCCTGCAGCAGCAAACAGCTCGATGTGAGGAGAGCAGAGCTACGAGCAACTCACTTTAAAGGACATTTTGCTCTGAAGCTAACAAAGAGAAGTCATGGGCCAAGCCGCTGCTCGAAGAACTGCAGCTGTAATTTTCCTGGTTCTCAGCATCTCAGCGTTATTCGATAAAGAGACTGATTAAAGGTCCAGAGGCCATAAAAAGAATCTTTGTTGCTACTTCAGGGAGTTTAAAGAGAATGGAAGGAGTCATTATGAGAGAGAGAGAAATGATAAGTACAGTATGACGTTTAAAGGAAAGATGGTACAAAAAAACACTGCTTCTTAGTTAACATGGTGATTCTGCTGTTTAGAACTTTACCTGCAAAGTTTTCTAAACATATTAAAGTAAATTCAAGGTGAGAAAGGCAGCAAACTTCATCTCTGACTGAATATTTATGCTCTAGTAGAGAAGTCTGGTCTGGACTCTTATATTTCCACCTGATGACTGAGCTGAACTCAGCTGTCAGAGGATGAAATTGTCAGCCTTCATACTTCACTGATAACTTCCAACAGAGGGTGTCTGAGATGGAAGTGAAAAAAAAAAAAAGTTTCACACAGCTCGTGTGACTTTTTGGCTGGACGGTTCACAGGAGAGAGAGGAGAGAGGAGTCGTCATACATTTAACATAGTCCCAGGCCTGACTCCAGCAGAGAGGATGCTGTATTACATTCAAAGGTATTTGAACATTCAAATGCAAAGAGAACAAAGAGAGGATGACCTTTGACCTTTTTGTAAGTAACACCCCCACGTAATCCATTCATATTATGAGACACTTGTGTGAAATTGTGTCATACTCCGTGTACTGAGTCTAGAGAAATGGCCTACAGTATTTCTGAAAGGCCACCCTGACCTTTACCTCTGATCACTGTAACCTTATCAGATCATCCCTGGGTCCAAGTGGACCTTTGAGCAGGGTTTGATGAGAGTCCCTGAAGGCGTTCATGTGATATCATGTTCTCATGAACAGGACAGACATGCAAAGCTTTCCTTATAATGTCTTTCTGGGGGATAATTTAAATACATGAGGATGACATTAAACGATGACATTTAAAGACTCGGATTAAAAGCGAAGGCTGTATGAAAGTCGCACAGATACATCCTGGTATTGATCAGATACTGGGTGAGGATGAAAAGGGACTGTGATTTCTGTATTCTTGGTGAAAGGTTTCACTTCAGGTCAGTCTGACTTTGCTGTGTGATCAGTTAAACGAGGCTGTTAGGGGAATCAAAGTCCCTCCCCCTGATATTAGCCATATCTACCCTCAGACTCCATTTTCGGGGCACTTTAGACATTCACGTGTGCACCACCTCACAAAGACAAACTTGTCTCTAACTTACGTGTCATCTTGTGTGATATTAACTCCTCCAGCGGGTTGGTCTGTTAGCATTGACTTGGTCTTGCACTGTGCTCCTCAGCTCTCTATTGTTAATGTGAATTCTCCTTGATGGAGTCTATGTAAAGCTTTTCATCTTCAAACCATCATCATCTCCTGAGTCTTCCCTGTCCAGAGTCAGTCACTGATAAATTGAACCACAGGGACGATCCATCAGGGAGATCAGGGTTGCAAAAGGGTGGAAAATTTCTGGTTAATTTCTGAAAAGTTTCCTGAAATTCTGTTGTTTAAATGAATTTGATTTAAAAATACTGCATGTTTGCATGCATTTCTGCTTATAACAAAACAAATGTTTCATTTCTATACATATCTATGAGCAGGTCAATAATAAATATATTCCTGAAAATTTCTATTAATTTACAAAAATTCCAATTGAAAGTTTTCAACTTTGAAAATTTCCGGAATTTCGCAACCCTAAGGGATATCAAATCAACTCAGTTTGATGCTGCTCTGTACATTAACCATGTGCACATGCTATATCATTAGCGCTACAGCTGTAGCATAGCAGGAGCTAAGCAGAGGCTCAGCAGTTAAGCAAATGTTTTGAATGAGGCCCCGTTTATACGACAACGCTTCACAGCGTTTTACTCAAAAACGCAAAAAACACAGAGAAAAAAGAAGAGGAGCAACAGATGCACGTTTTGTTTAAAGGCAGTCAGCAGATTCTGCTGCACAAGCACAACGCGGTAAGTCCGCCATTTAACCGTTGTTGTTGTCCGGTTAGCAAAAGTTCCCACAACGAAAGTGGAATGAACACGAGTGAAACAGAGCGTGGACAGAGCATTTCAGAAAAATTCCACTCTGGAGGGCGTTTAAAAAAAGTTGCATTTTATGTCAGGTAAAACAGCGTTTCCGTATAAACGAGTCTGAATCGCAAAAATCTTTTACGATTCATCCTAATACTGTTGTCGTATAAACAGGGCCTGAGGGTAGAGAAGATCAAATAATATTTAAAGGATTATATTTCACCGGCCATCAACGCAGAGTCTCACTTTATTACAGTGAAAGGAGGAGAAAACGAGTCATTCATCTTTATTTATCATCAATGATTCAGAAAAAGAAGTACGGTGAGGAAGTCTGTGGTTACTTGGACTTGAATCCATCATCTCTGTTTCCTTATTCAGACAGCTGCACCACCCAGTCTGAAGCACAGAGGTGATTTTTCATTTAACAAACAAAACAAACAACCTGTTCTGACTGATGTTAGTACTCTGCGACTGCTGGATCATCATCAACCAAAGATGGACTGTGTCTCATTTCATACATAGCTACAGCACATGCAGCTGGCTGATGTAATCTAGAACACGTACTGGATTATTCCTCGGAGCTGACGTGAGGCCTGCTGTTTTTGTTTTTGTGAGGGGTTCATATTTTCTCCATCCATCAACCTCTTTAAAATGCACACACCATAGAGAGGGGGCGGAAAAGTCTAATGTTGGTGCTGTTATAAGGCATGTACGGCAGCACGGCTGTAACCTGTAGTGAAATGTGACATTTTATGATATGCTCAGCTGCAACCTAAGCCTGAGGGAAAAGTGCAAATGCCAGAAAAAAGTAGATAAGGAGATAGAGGCAGGCTGTGCAGGAGATAAAGGAAACCTCCAGAACTTCTTATTTTCCTCTAACACACACACACACACACACACACACACACACACACACACAGGTATCTTTATTGAGTCCGAGTGGCCGGCTCTCTGGAACTCAGATATCTGCCGTGCCTGCAGATCAGGGAGCAGTCCAACTATCTTATTAAAATGTGTCTAAAGCAGCCATAAAATTAAAGGTGGAGCAAATTAACAAGCTTGTTTTGATCTCTGTTCTTCACTTCTTCCCTTTAAACTCGTCTGGCTGATAAGAGCTCACTGCAGGCTGCCTGTGAAGCTAACAAATTTCAGATTCAAAGGGAGGAAACGCTGGAGAATAGGCAGCGAGTGAGGGAGGGTAAACTAACAAGCCTGTCTTAAAATATATGTTGGTTGTTGCTATAAATGTGGTGTGCTCATTTGCCTAACAAAGGCAGCTACGAGAACAGAGGAAGACATCCCAGTGAGAGTAACACTTATAAAAAAAAAAAGCAGGCTGCAACTATCACAGAGTCTGCAGACATGCATGCAGAGATCTGTGTGTCCTGACCTAGAGATACTGCACAGTCATCATGACTGCTGGACAAACTGTGTTGTTCATTCAGATCACTTCCACTGTGTCTCATCCAGAGTGGAGTTTTTGTGACTACAGAGGAATCGGTAATCAAAGGCTGTTGACGCTGCCTCAAATACTAAACTCTGAGATAAATCTCGCTGGATTAAACTCAACAATTCACATCACGGTAAAAAAAAAAAAAAAAAAATACCACACCAGCCCAACAGCTTTAATCTCAGCAAACATTCGTGGAAGTCACTCAGCTAACCCTCACCAGCAATAGCTGAGCTGCTATTTTCAGATCAGTGGAGTTATGTGGGCTCCCTTCACTCCGGGAAAATTGACTTCCTGTCAGTCATTTTTTACAAGAACACAAACACTGATTGTGTGAACTGACGCTCTTTAAAACCACCAAAGCTATTAAACTGCAGTTCAATTTAACTTTAGGACACATCATCAAAGGGTGCTGGATCCCTTGGTCCTTTTTTATCAAAGAGGGAGGAATGTTTTGTTTTGTTTTGTTTTTTTTTCATAAACACAAGGTCAAACAGGTAAAAGATATAGACAGGGTGAGCAAGACTGTGTTTATGTAACTTTCTGTTCATTTGAGTAATACTTGAGTTATTAATCTGAGCCAATGTCATTAATACCAAAACTGACAGCTCTAAACAAATTTGACAAGTGTTCCCTTTATTATGACACCAGAAGGATTTGAACAGACCTTATAGATGCAGAGATAAACTCTTTTCAGTTTGGGTTTGTTTTCCAGCAGAGACCCAAAAAACAGGTCAGGGCTTGAAGGGTTAATATTTATAGTAAAGCACTGCACTGAGCCGCTGGCAGTATTCTGATGTACCTACCTGTCAGGATGGTGAGCGTACACGCCACATGACGCTAAAAGACTCACGCCGCTTCTTCTCTCAGATCAGAACAGAAAATGCGCTCTGACTGCCTGTGCTGCTCTCAGACAGAAAACGCCAAAGTGTAAATGCACTTTTACAGACGAACAGCAGAAAAAGAAGCCTGATGATGGCACCAAGCTCAATATGCCAACTCAAGGCACTCACCAATCAGCTGTTCCCTTTGCACAGGTGTGTAAGAAGTCAGGATTTGGCATATTGGAGTATAGAGGCAGTTTGAACTCACTGAGACGTACTCGAGTGTTAAAATAATTTTAAAAAAATTAAATCCAGACCAAGTACAGGGAAAAATACACAAGGTTTTAATGGTCTGATTTAACATTAATTAAAGGTGATGTTACCAGACAGCCGTAAGAGTTGACTGTAAACTAAATAAAGGATGGTATCATCAGCATAAAGTTGTCCCAAACATCACTAAATGTAGTATTTCCAAAAGGTTAATGTTGTCTCTGCATTACTTACTTGAGAACCAGTCTACCTACAGCTGTAAATGAAATATCTCCACTTTGTTTTCACCCTGTGTGTGTGTGTGTGTGTGTGTGTATTAGTGTGTGTGTCTTCCCAGCTTAGTGAAAGCATGCACTCATCCCATTATGTTATCCTTCAGTGCCACTAATGAGCTCCAGATCGCACTAACTCTCTCCCCACAGTCCCTGCGGACACACATCTCAAAGAGTAAACACACAGAGGAGTGACGGAACAACAGAAGAGAGGTTTCAGTAGTTTGTGAGGGATAACACTCAGGTTTTTTTTCGACACCGTGGATAAATAAAGGAATCGGATTCAAGGTTATCAGGAAAGTGCTGGTGGTGTCAGAGTGAGAAACAAAGAGATGACGACCAGAAACACACACAGAGAGCTGCGGGCTGTTCATGGTGTATCACAACTACCTGACAAGAAGCATAAACATAAAGAGCTTCTATTTAAAGCTGACACGAAGCTGGAGCACTGCATGTGTGCTGGTTTTACATCACATCTTATGAAACTGTATATATGTCCAACAACAACAACAACAAAATAACACAAAGATGTTTTTATGAAATGATGTCTATAAGTTACCGTGTTGTATTTACATTTCCTCTGACTGAATCTCTGAGAAACTGCTCTGCCTATTGTTAATCATGCTGAAATGCTGTGCACTCGGCATTTCAACATAGAAATCCCACTTTAATCATCTTCTTATTCTTCTGTACGTTTTTCGGTGCCCTACTGTTCCACCAAAATATCACAGATTTTATACAACTCAAATTTTAAAATGTTCAGCATGTCCAAGAAAAGTGTGCATGTACTTTTCACATTTCTAACTTTTGTACTGTTTAAATTATTCAGCATTTTCCAAATTTTTTGGCCCATTAAAATGAATGGAGATCATCTGTCAACATGGAAACCACATAGTTGATGATGTCATATGGCCACACAGTTGATGATGTCATTAGGTGTTGGGAATAAGATTTCGAACAGAGGTCATAAAGGACTGGTGTGGTTAGGGTTAGGGTTAGGGTTAGGGTTAGGGCTCAGCATTTCAACATCCATCATTTGCTGCAAGGAAATGCAGGCCCCCCTCTAGTTTATTCACTGCCATCTGTGGAAACATGCCTACAGTCAAAAAGTTGATATTCCTACTGGATCGCACATACTTTGAACATATAAAAAGTTTCCCTGCAGTTTTTCCGACAAATTCACAGTTCAAGAACTATCTCCACAGTTAAAAGGCAACAAACTCTGCAGATATCTCCCAGCTGCATTTCATTCTGATCTTTTAAGAACACAGTTTGGGAGCTGTTTGTATCTCTGCTTGTCTTCACGATGGATTGCTCTTCATTAGATATATGTGTGTCGATACAAAACTGTTTGTTTGGAAAGATCATCCTGCTTTTTTCGCTGGCTTGCACTGACATCAAAACTTGACATTTACTGTTCATGTGTTTTGGATCAATAAAAAGCGCTGCGCTGCTGCATTTTAAACTCAGAAAAACACACCGAAGAGAAACGCTGTCTATATTTGGCCCATTGTATACGGCAATAATAAAATAACACAGACCTAGAAATGTCAGGTGCATCTCTATTACCCGCTTTTCATTGCAGGGTTTAGGTTTTACAGGGCGAGGTTTCAATTTCTGCAGCTGTAATCTCTCCATAAAGAGGTTCGTAATTACAGCAAAAACTTTATGTGAAGCTATTCTGTTGCAAAATGAATGTTCTCAACAGAAAAATTACCATCCACCTTCCACGTCTTATTTTTCTGCCTGCCTGTGAAAATGTGCTGCTTCGTCTCTGATCCATATCAAGGACACGAAGGAAGTAAAAGTCCAGAACTGTTCTCTTAAACCGTCTATTACAGGCTCTAATGCTTTGATATCTAACACACACACACACACACACACACACACACACACACACACACACACACACACACACACACACACAGTCGGAGGGAGAGAGAGAGAGAAAGGAGGGAGACGGCTAACCTCTGATCCACTCATTGTACCTCTGCATAACACAGATCAACAACAGGCCAGAGGGATAAAACGAGCAGCACTGAGCTGCAACATATAAGAAAATGAGAATTTATCAAGCTGTAAGGAGCAAACAGGCTGCACTAAGAACCAAAAAATCTTAAAACAAGCCTCATCGCAACCTCTCTCAGTCCTAGCCCACAGGCTACACGGACAGCCTGAATATTCAGTTCTGATGGAGCAGATACATAATGCCTGATTTATGCCTGAAAAGGTGGTTTGAGAGTCATGGAATCTGACAGTTTCTAAATTTGTCCTCTGAGTCATATCATCCTAGAGAACATGAGCGAGTGCTGTGGTAATGACTGCTCAATTAAATCACTTTGATGGATATAATGCATGTGCTGAAGCCTCAGAGGTGATCAGAATAATTTAGCTTTTCATTGGACACAGAGGCTTTCTGTTATTCTCATTCCCACTGACACAGTCAGGCAGAACAGGCAGAACAGTCACTCTACATAAGAAAAGGATGAACGTATAAAAAAAACAGTGTGAGGAAATAATTATAAACCAAATTGAGAAACATAATAAAGACTTTTTTTCTGTTTTTGAAGAGGATATGTTACAAAAACGTTATCGTTTACAATTGAAACTTAAGTGTTGCACAAAAACTTAAAGCTCCCCTGAGGAAGTTCAGGTTTGTGTGGATTCAGGCGCCCCCTGTGGACAAAGCAGTATCTCTTTATTTTGCTGATTTTGTACTGTACATGAGCGAAGATGTGATCATCAGAAAAATTTCACCCACCTTTTTTATTTTTTAACCTGGTATATGTAAGCAAAAAGATTAAAGCTCCCTATGGGCTCCTACCCCCCTGCGTACCAGTTTTTTGTAGACATTTAGAGTCACCTTATTATCGGACAATCTTAATCCTGATGCTCCTTTTGGTCATAAAGCCTCATATTTATTCATTTCAGTCTGTTTTATAAGCTTCCTCACAGGAGCTTTTACCAACCCTGGGAGTAAAGGTAGGCGGAGGATTTGCAGTTATGAAGCTGAATACAGCGTTAACTCAGGGCTTTAGGCACGTAACTGACACAGGGGGAGACATGGTCATGTAAACTGGTGCAGTTTTGAAGATTTTATTTATCACAGAGTCAGTTCATTGTAATGTACCTGCAAGCTTCAGACCTTGAAATAGATCAGAAATATAGATTGTAGTGGAGGTTTGCTGTGTCCTTGATTACAGAGGGTGTGAACTACACCTGTGGTCTTCCCTGATAAAGGGCATCCTCATAATTGATTAACTTGTGTAAGCGATTTAAAAAGGAGAACCTCATTTTACTGCCAAAACTATAACTTCAAAAACACTCTCTCAGCAGTACCTTCAATAATTTAACCTACACTATAACTCAGTAATTCATCACAATACTAATAACCTGTCAAATATCTTAGCCTTAATTAAAACTGCTGCAGGAATTAGTCTGCAGACCACATCTTTGGATTTATTGGAGGACTTTCCTCTCAGGGGATCTGAGTCTGAGTTTGGCTCCTCCACCTAAACTACTGAGAGAAATGAGAGCATGTTTGCAGAAACTTAACATCAGATTATATTTTAGATGTTTGGAGAGATCCTGCAGATCAGCACCAAAGAAGGAGACAGAAGTGAGAGTCAAAGTAAATGAGGATGCGATGTGGATGCTGAGTCTCACTGAGTGCGTTTTAACTGCTGATGACAGGCTGCCTGACAGATACACATGCAACGTCTGCTCTGCTCTCCCAAACATAAGGCCTGTTAATGTAGCAGACAGGGCATATCATTACTTCCTCTCCTCTTTCTTAGAGCACAGACTGCCACCAGCTCCACTCAGCCCCCACATCCTCCCATCTGCTCACCAGTTCACTCGGGGACGGAGAGACAGAGGAGCAACTTGGGAGAA
Organism: Labroides dimidiatus; assembly: GCA_030710495.1. Classification (NCBI taxonomy): domain Eukaryota; kingdom Metazoa; phylum Chordata; class Actinopteri; order Labriformes; family Labridae; genus Labroides; species Labroides dimidiatus. The sequence goes on from CM061163.1 coordinate 8,004,790, forward strand.
GGTTTAAACACCCGGTTAATATGTTCTACGTACACAGCAACAGAGGCTTAACTGCAACACAGCTAAACACTGCTTGTTCCTTAATGTGCCAATAACACAGACGCAGCATGTCATGGATTCAAATGGGATTAAAATCTATGAGGGTGATCACCTCTGTGTCCTTTCTCTGCAAAGAAGCAAATCTTCATCAGTCTGCTTTGTTCTCTCGCCCGTGACGTCCTGCGCTGCTCTTATTTCTGCTTTTTTTCTCTTCCACTTTTTGTCTCTCTAAAGTACTTTCGAAGTTGTCACGCTGCAAGTAAACAGAAGTGTCACTCCTCACTGGAGACTTGAATCCCTGAACGTTCACAAAAACCTCACGTCAGAAGTAAAAGGACAGCGCGCTCTCTGCAGCTGCTCTCACTGTCACAAAGATTCAGCTTTCTGCTGTTTGGATATTGATTTGTCCTGATATGAAACATTTTCTGGGAGTGTAATTGTGAATAAGTTGAAGAGTAAAAAAGTTTGTTTTTCTACCTGACATAAAACGACCCAAGTTATGCAACTAAAAGAAAAAAAAAAAACTTCAGGATGCCTCGATTCATTTTTTAAAGCCTTGATTTCAATCAGCGGCTTTGAATCAAACAAAGATTGAGTCCCATCTGATCGTTAAAATTACTTAAAACACAGACAATCTTTATTTTTAGATTTCTGCTCTCCTCATCCAGATTTCCTGCACTGTATTATTACCACATCGCTCTGTTTTCTATTCAAATATTTTGGCTTTTTTTGCACAGCAGCTGCCCAAATAGCAACTCTGGCTGAAATCCATCCCTTAAAAACACAAAGTGGCGTGACAGATTCATTTGAAAGGAAAATGAGTCGAGAGACAAGGGTAGTGGGAGCCTCTGAGAGGTTGTGACTCAGACGCCACTGGCTGTGTTTCCATTACACCTAGAATGGTGTAAAACCTAAATACCACAATACAAAATATGGTAATGGAAATCTCTCAAATTGTGTCAATAAGTTTTTACGCTCCATGAGGTGTTTTTTTCAGAAGTTTTGATATTGAAATTTATCCCAAAAGTGCAAAGGAAACACCTTTTTCACAAAAACATGTCACTAGATGTGAATAATGGACGCACCTCCCTCACCTCCTCGACCTCGATCCTCTCCCAGAAGCCCCTGGAACGTGTCCACTGCCACACATACGGACTCTGGCGTTCATGTTGTAACAGCTCTGCTGTGAGTTATGTGTTCAGTGCAGATGTTGCTGTTTCTGACAGTCAGTGAAGCCAGAGAATAAAAACACAAACATCATTTCATCTTTTCATCATTTTCAAGTTTAGCTCTTGGAATGTTTGGGGTATCTATCGTTGCCGCCCGTTACAGTCCTCCATCCTTCTGCATTCCGCAAATTAATTCTTGTCGAGATTTTACTCAAGTGTACAATTCTATTTGTAATGGAAACACCAGCAAGGTGCACATACTTTATCAAAACTTTAGAAAAATCACTTTTATTTTGTGAAAATTATAATAAAAACAGCTACTGATGATAAGAGCGCAGGCAGCATGACGTTGAGTCTGTGGCGCCGAGTGGAGAGCAGAGGAGGTGGAGCCTGCAAACCTTTTTGACAGGTAGAGTCTGCAGGTGCATCCCATCTGTAACTTCATTAAAAACACTGACACCAGCTCTGAGAGAAGTCAGGAGAGCTGTGAGCCGGAGTTAATGTTCAACAGAGGGTAACATACGTGAAGTGAAAACACAGTCTGTGAGTTATTAAATATTTAAGAGAGCTAACATAGTTTTTTTGCCCTGCAGGCTGACTTTTTTATGACTCTTTCAGCTGACATTTTCATGGTTTCTGCCTAGATCTTAATTACATTCCATTTCAACACTTTCCAAGCTGAAAAGAGGTGAAACTGCCCACTGAAACAGAGCGAACTGAGCAATTCAGCTTTAGAAGTTCAAAAGCTCCTTTAATGAGATTTCCAAAATAAAAATACAACAGATGGAAAAATAAATAAAAAAACAAAAACTGGTGACATGAGTTATGCCAGGTTTCTGTGAACTGATATCAACATCGACATCTTGAAATCGTCTGGTGGAAAAAAAAAAGTTTGCAACTCATCCTCATAGTACAGAGCTGATGACTGATACAACACTTGAACCAGGAAAGGGTAAAACCAGTTTATGTTCTGGTTCAACCAACTGTGAAAGCTGGCACGACCAGTGCTCCCAGTGGTCGAGTCAGACTGAAACTGGGCATTTCTGCTGATGATCAGCAGCTGAGAGGACCTGCTGCCAGAGAGCGCGCCCATCAGTGCCAGCTCGTATGAGAAGCTGCTGCCCTTATGTTCTGGACTCTGCTCTTTAGTAACAGAGAGAAGACTTAACAGGCTTAAAAAAGCAAAAACAGACGTGTTCTGCCAAACCACAGGCTGGACCAAGACTTGGACTGACACTAAGAACCCAGCAGCTGTATAGACCATAAAGCTTGCTGCCTCCTCCGCGAGAACAGACGACAAGCGGGCCAAGATGACAGTGAAAGAATGTGTTAATATATATTGTTCTCTGAGATGGTAAGACTTTGTGTTTCACTGCTTTTATTTTCTCAACTTTGGATTCAATAGTAGAAAAAGATTCAAGGTGAGGAACTGAAAGTTATGACTAAGAGTGACGGAAAATTCTGACCCTGCAGCATAATAATGGTAAAGTGGGTGTAGCCGAAGCTCTGTAGAAGAAAGCCTGACCTATCCTCTTTGATTCTCTGGAGAAACTTTCTTAAATAAACCCGTCAAAAGATATTCACAGAGGCTGCCCACGGAACTTTGCATAAAGAGAAGAAAGAGTGGTACGTCTTTCTATACAGCATAAAAGAAAAAAAAAGTATTCAGAGCAGTACTAAAATAATTTTCACATTCATACATTTAAAGTTGGTCTGTCTATGCCCTGACAGCTGCATTGAAAGCTGTCTTTTATAGAAAGCAGAGCTGTTACAAAAGCTGGAGCAGGTGGAAAAAATTGACCTCTTATGATTTAGACGTCACACAATACCTTTTGTGCTCTGGGTGCTTTGTCAGCGCTCCAACGTGGGACGAAACTCACAGAACCCTGCCCTCAAATCTTCACACCCAGGCCATACATTAAAAAGTACCGCACTACCCTTTGCATGAACTGTACCCATTAAAAACCAAAGCTCTGCCACAGAGGACGAAGTGGCACAGTTGGTCCACAGAGAGGGTGAATGAGTGGCATGAAGATCAGGAGGAGGACGAAGAGAGCAAAGGCTTCAGTGATGTCGAAAGAGAGAAAGATGGAGGCTTTTATGGATAAAGAGAGAAAGAGGAACACTTTGGGGAGAGACAGTGAGAGCTGGAGCAGAGGGGATTGTGGGTGTTGCCGTGCCAGCTGATGATGGATTTGCACACACTCTAGTCTGTCGGTAATGGGAGCATGTGAGCCGTTAGAGCATGACTCAGTGCTGCAGGGTCACGCTGAGGCCAGGCATGAACAAGACAGCACCTGGAGCCATCGAACGGAACCTGGAACCGTAGCGCTGATGTGTGACATCCATGACAAAAATGAAGGATTGAACAAAGCGGCGAACTGGCAGAGTTTTTATTTCACAGAGGCCAACCTGACTCTTCCCTTTGAACCACTGGGCTTGCTAGGTCAGTTAAAAATAGTACATGTCTCTACTATGAGGCTAATCTTTGCAGATGGGATGTGTGCAGAGCGGCGGTGGTAGCAGCAGGGATGAATGTAGTCTCAGGCCACTGCAACAGAGCGTGTAACACCCCCCACACAGCACACATAAACACACACATTAACGCACATACACAGCGCCCAGAAATGTCAACCTCAAACTGCTTCCTTTGTGTTACCCAGTCTTGCTTTCTCAGTCAGTCACTTTGCACTTTGAATCATATCTCGGCGTGTTCATTCAGGGGTAAACACAGTTGCTGGGAAACTTCCCTCCACACACTCACTTTACTCCCACTTCCACTTCCAATCCTTTCTATAAATCTTCTCCCCTTTCCCTGCCCTGCAGCCACACACGCGCACACGGTGTTTGACACAGAATAAAATCTTCATTCAGCAGTTTTCACACATGAATACAGTGACATGAGACCATGATATTTAAGCCCAAATATGTGTCAGTTTGCTTGAACAGATTCACAGGAAATAACAGCCTTTAAGCTGTGCACTTGTGTGCTGCAGCATGCAAATGTGCTGAAGACTGTACTAATGAAAACGCTGCATGTGCAGAGAGAGAGAGAGAGGAGAAAAAAAGTCACTCTGAAACTCATTAATATTTCCACACAACCGCAAATGCACAAGTCCTCCAAGTTAGGCAACATAGAGCTTCATGATTATAGCCAGAGTGATCAACTTTTAGATCCTGATAATTAATAATCAAAAATTCAGAACAGCACAGCAGCAGAGCTCAAAATCTGCAAGCAGCTACATTAAATCCAGCTCTGGGTTCTGTTGCACCAAAGGGCAAAAGGTTAAAAGACTTTGAATATTTGCAAGATGGAAATCGTCAAAGTTTGCTCCCACAGCAAGATAACAGATACCGACCGACCAAAGCTGAAAACCGTCTGGTTTGTTTGAGAAGATAATTTAACTTAAAGAGGGGTTATTATTCCATCCGTTTTTTTTTAAACATGGATATAAAGTAACAATCCTGGACGTCCAAACTTAATGCACAGATTTTCAAACGTCGTAGAAATCCCCGCTTCTAATGAAATCCTCACAAGACGTGCTGAAATGATGTCATTCCACAACGATCTCCAGATTAATTCATGACACATTGGAGGGGCGGGCCTCAAACACCAAGGTATGTCCCTAGCTCCGCCCATGACAAGCCTCCAGAGGGCTGGCCAATCAGAGGGAAAGGGGGTTTGTAGAGCAGGGAGCCTTAAAGAGACAGCAGCTTAAACAAAGCTTTTCAGATGTTTCTGAAACACCAATGAGAGAAAAATGTGGATTGTTTTGCAACCAGAGCTAAATTTAGTCATGTAGTCCCAAAGCTTTTAAGCAAAAATGAAAAAGGAAACAAAATCAGCTGTCTTTTTGAGTAAACTGTGCACACAGAAGCCCTTCCAGTCTGTGAGCTGTTAAATCCTTCTTCATCCTTTACAATAAACACACAACAATTTGAAGATTTATTTTGAAGAATGTTCAAAAAAACAAATAGTGTTGCAGTTGTACTTGGATAGCGTATTACTAAAAATGCCGGATCCTGCAGAAATTCCTCTGGATCAGTCACTTTCCCGTGTTTTAGAGTATTCCTCTCTCGATATGAGGAACAACAGAGGGACTGCAATCTCCTGAGCCTCAGCCGTGCTCTGGGAGCCTCTGAAAATGAAATCCCCTGCATCCTCAGATGGAAAGAATAAATCTTTCATGTCATGCTATAGAGCCGATTACATGTGCTGGAAGCTTGTGAGACCTGAATTCATTCAGCTGCATTCCCTCACAGAGCAGCCTGAGAGCTGTGGAAACTTGACCTCTGAATACTTAAAGCGTGCTAATGATGTGGCCGGTCGGTGAGGATGTTTCTCATTCAGCTCTGGGAAAGTGCTCGGGATGCTCTCTTCTGCAAGTGGCAGTATGTGGCAGTAATTATGAGCCATTGGCAGGTATGTCAGAGATTCAAACTGACGATGAGATCCCCCGAGGGGCTGCACACTACAGTGTTGGAGCTAATTTCTAATTAGCAACTTCAACTGACTGCAAAATAACAACCGATTTGGCCCTGTGTCCTCGTAATGAATTCAATTACCAACGAACAAGGAGCAGAATTAAAATTGCATACAGTCAGCCCTCTGTGCTGCAGCTGTGCCCCTGAGGAAGGTGCAAGAATACGGCATGAAAGAAGGATTAGTCGTACAAAAAGCTTCCATATCCATACTTACACTTGCATCTGAGATCCATAAATCATCTCAGACTGATGACATCTTTGATGCCTTTGTCATCATGTCCTACATTGTTGCTTTGATAGTCTCATCTCGATTGACGCGATTGTCTTCACTTGATTGTCATAATTAGCATGTCTCTCTTGGGAAGAACACTGTGATCATAAGACCTGATTTAGATTTGTTAATGTCTGTGTGCGCCTGTGTGACTGATAGAGAAAGACAAACCTCTGTCTTAGTAAGAGAGACTGAAGACCAGACAAGATAAACTTAGCACAAAAAATACAGAAATGTGTGTTTGGTAGATTATGTTTTTGTTGCTTCATGCTTTATGGGAATAAATCTTATTTGGTAATAAAGCCTGATTGTTTTTCTTTCAAATGGTGCTACATTCATAAGGAAGATGGATTTGTAGGATGAGCAGCAGAAATGAGAATGAAACATTTGTTGAATCTTCTCTCTTTCTGTTGGAAACTACTTCTTGTCGCAGTTTAACTCTAGTTCCTGCTGTTCTCTAGATTTCCAGTTTGTCACGTCATGGGATGGATATCGATAAGTGGTTTCCTGTTAAGAATCAATTAGAAATGGTTCAGTCCATCAACATCATTAGCCTTTAGCTTAATGATTCCTGTGTGGATTCTTTTCATTACGCCAGAGCAGAGAAAACTCTGATTCAGTATTTTATGCTTGAAGTTTGACTAAAGAAGCTGTAAAACTGAACACAAAGAAATGCACATTACTCTCTGGCTAGAGATCCCTATTCAGTGCATTCAACATGTTACCTGTTATGTCACCTCACGGACAAAAAGCCATAGAGAAAATGCAGCGTTAGCTTGATGCTTACATATATGGTAAAATTGCATTGATATGCTAGCTGTTAGCATACATCAATATAACTTTGGTTTTAAAACAGAATTTCAACTTTCATCACAGAAACTTATCACAATTACTCTTTGTTAATAACATTAAACTCTAAATATCAAAATATTAGCAGGTAATTTTTTTTTCCAAACAGAAAGATAAAAGAAAAGTTATGTGCAGGCTCATGGCTGACTCCAGTATAACTACGGAAAGCTCAAGGTTCCAAACAACTCACGCACTGCTATAACCACTTCAAGACAGACACTAGATGGCATCAAGTGATGCACAATTTTTACTTTTTATGTATTTATATATAGAGATATCCAGATCCATTGACCAGTCTCATATTTATTTATTTATAAACTCAATAGAATATTGCTGACACAGAAAACCTGTGAAGCCGAACTTTTGCACACTTAAAATTCTCAGGAGGAATCGATAAATCGAAATGATACGGACATTGGTGTCATACAGAGGCAACAGAGGCATCGAATGAAAAACAGACAGGTGATGAGAAGGAACATGATAAACATGTTTACACATGGTACATTGTAATCACAAAATAAATATGTTGCTTCAGAGGGCATTTCTTCCTTTTTCACAGTTTTATGCAAATCTTTGAACTATATAAATGTTTTCCAGCCCGCATGGCTGATGAAAACAGCAATCATTGCTCCATGCCCTGTGGACACGTGTGTGCAATGAGAACAAATCTACAGCAATAACAAAAAGCTGTGCCTGAGAACACACAGACCGCTATAAAAGCAGGTTTCTGCCGGGGTGTGTTTGTATTCGCCTTCTATTTCTTTCAGTGCCAAATGAGGCCGTGCAACGTGTGAGGGGTGTGAGGAAGAGGAGAGGATGGAAGAGGCAGGAGGATAGTGGATGCCGTTTGTCCTTCTCGACGGTAATGATCTCAGTTTAAGGTCAAACAAACTTCCTCAACCCGGTTTGAATCCTTCATCCTGCCTCTGTTTGCTCAATGCCTTTCAGCAAAGCAAACAGAGCGCTGCATCATGGGAACAGTAGTCAGAGAGCTGCAGGTGAGGAGAGCTGCGGGAACTGGGACGACAGGAAGGGAGAGGGTAAAAAATGAAGGTGGAGAAAATTGTGTTTCACAACACGACTGTGAAAACCCCACAGAACGACGGCCCGGGAGGGGGAGTGAGATTGAGAAAACGCCCCCTGTGCTACCTACTGCTGCTTCAGGCTGAGATAAATGAAGGAAGGAGGGGAAGGAGGAGGGAGTGATGATGAAGGTTGGAGGGAGATGAAAGATGAAAGCCAGGGTTCACACCTCAGAGGACGCTGTGCTATGAGATCAGAGGGGAAGTTAGTTACACCTGTGCTGATAGGAGATGATGGATGACTGATGGGGCTGCACATTGACGGTATAAGCCTGCGTTTGCCTCTGTGTTTGGTTTGTTGGAGCAAAAAGTCTTTGCAGCTATGCATCTAATGTTAGCAGCAGAGCATGTCCTGAGCCAGAGCAGCTTGAATTCAAGCCCGGGGCGCCGCAGCTCCACCGAATTTTCCATCCAACCTGCTCACTGGCTGCACTCCTGCTCTGAATCACCCACCACAGCGAGCAAAGAGAAGAGAACATGCAGGGCTGAGGAGCTTAAGGCTTACACTGGAGGCAAAAAGACCCTATCTTAAGAGTTAAGTTTAGGACAACAGTCTCCTGTGCACTACTGAAGCAGTTTTTGGTCAGATCCCAGCAGGCCACGGGCTGACACTCCTCACAAAAAGACTGGGATGAATTGAAGGCGGCAATCTGAAAAACTACACGGCTCACCGGCAGCAAGAAACAGCACGTCAGTCAAAACCCTGCTGACAAAAAGAGAAGAGGTTTTCCCTCTTTTTCTTTTTTCTTTTTTTTTTTTGGTGACAAAAGCATCCCAGACTGTTTGTGCCTTCAGAGCCATGATAAGCTCCACAAAGCTCCTGGGATAAACAAGGTGAAACGGCACACACACTCAACAAGCGCTGGTGGGGATTTCATGAGTAAACCGCTGTTGAGTGACTGAACTATTTGAGGCTCGTGGATGATACTTGTAATGAATGCATTCAAAATGTTTCTCAGTGCGTAACCCCAGGGGGTGACATACAGGTGTGATGTTTTTTGTTTTTTTTTTTGTTTGTATTTTTTGATGTGACAAAATCGACAGCGCCAAGAGACGCAAATACTCAGAGCCCGTGTGCGCTGCAAAGAGCTCATCGTCATAAACAAACCCAGAGAGCCTCGAACATAAACAACTTAAAAGGTTATTACCACCTTTCAAATGAGCCTCGTGAGATTTCCCTGTGATAAAAGTTTCCACCTAAAATACACACAAATATTACAGCCAGTTATAACTTTCTACTTTCTGCTTTTCAAACTTGGATAAGGTTACCGAGAGGTGACACAACGACCACAGAGAGCAAGATAAATGAGGAACGGTCATGGAAATAAACTGATTTTCATAGTGGTGATGCATTATGTTGCTTATATGAGCATCTTGTGAGGAAACTTGTACTGGTTTTCTAAGAGGACAGCATCACTCGCCCTGGACCGCGCAATATCACGGCAGCATGAGCAGCCAACAGGTGAGTTTGGGTCCATGATTTTGCGCGGTCCAGGGCGAGTGATGCTGTCCTCTTTCCTGGGCTCCTCGCCGTATCTATGATGTAGATCTATGGTCTTCAACAGCATCAACAGTGCCACCTTGTGGCGCAGTCGTGTGCTGGCGTTCATGAATAAATATAAGTCCGGATGCGGATGCGGATGCGGATGCGGATGCGGATGCGGATGCGGATGCGGATGCGGATGCGGATGCGGATCAGAATGGCGGAAAGTTACTGCCAAAAGTCAACTGCCGGCGGGAAGATCGTGCCAAAAGTCACATGACGTGGTAGAATCATGTCAAAACTGTTTCTCCCTACTTGCAGAATTTTTTCTCCTACTTGCAGATTTTTTTTTGAACTCAAGAAAAAAAAAATTAAATCTTGAACAATATTTTTTTTTTGTACTTGAAAGATTTTATTTTTGCGCCACAAGGATATTTTCATTTCAGTGAAAATACATTTTTCTGTATTTGTGGAGCAAGATGTATTTGTTGGAGAGACATTTTTTTTTCATTAATAAAACTAAATACATTAGTTGTGAATTATGTTTTGCTTTTGCAAATCACACCAAGTTTGTTTGTGAATCACTGGCCGCAAATAAAACACAGTTTTTGTCTTTGTGAGGTTTTGGCAGTAATTAAACTCCATAGTTTTCTGCTGACTTCATGTAAATTGTGTGTAGTCACAGAAAAATGTCTTCTGCTAAGCTGGGGTCTTGTGTATTTTCAATTTGATGCAAGTGAATTGAAAACACATGAAAGACTTTATATTCGAAGAAAATTAGCTGCCTGCTAACAGAAACAAAATGTGTTTTAAGTTGTCAGTCAAAAAAAAAAAAAAAAATCATTTATTTCCAAAGATGCACTTTTTCATTAAAGTTTGTAGTTTGAGATTCACGTCTTCATGTTCCTCTGACTACTTCATATAAAGTCTTCATTTCAGAGCTCAAAGGTCGGCACATTTCCCCAAAGCTCATGACATAAGTTGTCAATCATGTCACAGTCCTCCTGTCTCTGATCGCGTTTCCAGTTTTCACATTAAACCAAAAATAAAACCCATCGACTGACAGCTCCATTAAAACCAATTTCTGTCAATCAAAACTGTCACACTGGAATATTAAACACAGCAGAGTGTGCAGAAATAAAATCCCTCGCATGAGGAGAAGGTTGGCATTTAATTGAGCTTATTTTTTGCATATTCAAGGCAAAAAAAATAAAATAAAATTACACAAGCTGCATAAACACTTGCATAAACAGGAAACGAGTCCAAAGAACAAAACTCGGACCACGCTGGCTTCTTCAGCAGAACATGAGCTCCTCCAGGGCTCTTCACTGAATGCATTTCACACATTAATTTGCAGGATTATTTATTGAATCAGCATCATAAAGGAACATTCAGTCACCAGGCAACACCACGAATGTTTGCTGAACAAACTTCAACTCGTTTGCTGCAGAGAATCCATCACAGAGGAGGACGTGTGCAGTGCCTCCTCTTCATGAAATCACTTAATAAAGCTGCTCTGCTGTCGTATCAGAGCGTTCTTCTTTAAACAAAAAATAATAATAAAAATCAGTTCGTTATCTGTGCTGGATGACACTCCAAATCGCCCATACATTGTAATTTGACTGGATTAGCTCATTAGTTCTCTTTCGTTGGCTGCGGGGTACACATAGTTCAGGATAGATGACAGAAAACAATCCCTGACTGTGACGGAGGAGCTTTACATCTTGGCAGTCTCGCACATAATGGTGTCCTGCAGAGAGAGCCTCAATGAAATGAGAGTGGGAGTGACAGTAATTGTAGCTGGAAAAAAAATTAAAGAGAGAGACAGAGAAAGAAAGATTTGACAGCGGTGCCGGGCCTCGTAATTCAAGCAGAGGAGGAGTCATTACTCATAACTAATTTAAAAGTTGTGTTATCACTTTCTTATGACCTCCTCGGAGCTACGATTCGTCAAAGAATTATTCACAACTGAAATCTGGAACAGGGTGCTGTGTTCTCTCTTTACCTCCACACCTGAATTATAGAAGCAGGAAAACAGAAAAGGCACCAGGCTTCTGTTTCTCATGTTGTTTTCTGCATTTAAGAGGATTTTTTTTTTTACTCTACTCTTTCTACCTTTTTTTCTACCGTGCTCGGTCACAGCACCGGGTCACAGCGTCCCAAATCCAGCAGGTCTGAGCCCTCCAGATCAGATACTCAAGACTTCTTTTTTGTGCCAAATGCTGCAGCGATGACGCATCAGTTTACACAAAGCGAGCGAATCAAGCCGGACATGAAGTCATGCATCCAAACAACATTAAAACATCAAGTTGACTTTCAAAATAAAGTCTTTGAGTAGATGTAGGCTCATTTTTCACTTTAAAGCAAAAACAGACCGACATTATGAGCAGCACCAGGTCTGGAGTCAGCAGGTTGGAGGGTTTAAGAGCCCGATGACGACAATGAGGAGAGGCTCATCGTCAAGGTGGGAAGTGAATCCAGCAGCATACAGAAGCCAAAGAGAGAAATGCTCACACTGACAGGATTCTAATTTGCATGACCACCTGCTCACTGCATATGATTCCTCACTCAACTGAATAGGCTACTGCTTTTTTTCCCACAAGAACAGGCCACTTTTTAACTGAGAGTCTGATTGAACTTCTCTTCACTGTGGATTCACTGATAAGCTTCAACAGCCACAGATAACCTGTCCACACCTTTTAACCGCTGTGCCAGACAAACTGACGGAATCATTTGCTTTGTTAATCTGACAGTCCTGTTCAATTATGCATTCCTCTCTTTACATGTTCTGACATCATCCTCGACTCAGTGTGCTCTGATCGGGACTTTTATGAGTCAATCATGCTCACACAAAATGAGACGAAGAAGAGCAGCGAACCGTTCTGTTTCTACCTTGACATTTAAGGGTTAAAAACTGCAATACTATCAGCAGCAGGAGCAGGATCCCCGGGGTGCTCGACACCCACAGTCAGCAGCAAACAACTGTTATTAAGGCTCCAGCAAATCAACTTTATGGCAAGAACGCTGAGTGCTTATTGCTTATTGATATATCACACCTGCAGAGAGCACCTCATCTTTATTTATGGATACACAGATCAATCTGGTCAATGACAGAGGGGAAGATAAGTGTGAGTGTGTGTGTGTAGGCAGTGTTTATCACTGAAAGAGGACTGCACACCTCTGATTGAGTGTACGCTGTGGTTTCTGCGTCACTGAATTAAATATTTTTCTCAAGTGACAAACTCTGAGGCTGTGAGATGAAGTCAAAGGTGGTGGAGCAACGTTACAAGGACAACAAAAAGCTATTTGACTTTTCTTCAAAATATTCCACTTTACAGCAACATTTAAACATGAGTCTGAGACCTACCAAACCACTCACCTGCCTGTTCATTGGTTAGGTTATCACACAACATCTCCATGTTTTCCAAATTTTGGCAAGACAACCTGCTGCATATTAGGATTGGGAAAAAGAGGCATGGTCGTTGTCAACAGAAGAGACTAATCTCAAAAAAAAAAAGTGGAGTCATTCTTGAGTTAACTGAGGAAGGTTGAAAAAGAGTAATTTCCAATTAGCATCACATCTCTGTGTAAATAAGTGAAAAGCCAAAGATTAATGGCCAGACGATTAGAAAAAACAACTCCACTTGGTATGCAAAACAGAGTCTCTGGATGCACAACCTTTGAAGCAGAGCTGCTAAAACACACCAAATGCCTGCAGTACACAAAAAACCTCAAATCCAACTTGAGTTAGAAACAAGAAATAGCAGACTGAAGATTTGAAAAGTGTATATACGGTCTGATGAATCCTGATATCTATGGCACCACGAGATGGTAACGTCATGGACGTAGATGTGACATCACCCATTAGTTTCTCCTTAGTCATTCTGAAGACCAAAGAAGGCAGTACTATGTCGGACCTTTTTTGTTCATGTATTTCTTTTTATGATATTCTCCTCGCTTTAGATTATGGTTGGAGAAACTGTAGTACTTATTCAATCATGTTTTAATAGTTTGTTTGCCGTTATGTATGGTTATGTGTTGATGTTTTTTGTAACTTAATGTCAGAGTGGAAATCATCAGTGTGCTCAAAGACAAATTTATCTATGGGAACAGATAAATTAAACAAACATAACATAACTTAATATAAGCTGACGTAACCTAATTAAACCCAAACCTGACTTAACTTAATTCAACTTAACTTTACTCAACCTAACCTTACTTGATCGAATTTAACCCATCCAAACTTAAATTTACTTCATCTAACCTAACCTAACCTAACCTAACCTAACCTAATCTTACATAACCTTACTTAGCCTTACTTTATCTATCCTAGCCTAGCCTTGCGTAGCCTAGCCTAGCCTCCCCTCTCTTCACTTAACCCAACTCAACTTAACCCAATTTAACCCAACTTAACCCAACTTAATCTACTCTAGCTTTTGGTCAATCTGGAAAAAAGTCAAAAGAGTCAGCCTCAACTGGACACTCACAGAACTGCAGTTTTTTCAGGTTTCCACTCTCCACTGACTTCATTTTGCGACACCAGAGGTTGTTGCTTGATAAGAATCTGGTGTCAGGAAAAATTAAAGCATTTCTACACCTCAGTCTGAACTTTCTGATGTAGATGCAAACCATCATCTCTGTCCCTAACAGTTAAATTGCCATTCGTCACAGTGGGTTCCAGATGGCTTCCTTAACTGAGTTAAAATGAGTTCTTTACAGGAATTTTATTTCCACTCAATTCCAGGACACAGCAACAGGAGCATATAACCCATCAAGACACGAGGAGCCGAGAAACTAAATAACCTGTGAGGATGATGTGAAGAGGCAGAGTAAAGAATCACTCTCGGATGAGGCCTAGATGAGTATGTACGTCAGAGAAAACCACAATCAGCATCAACCTGATGGATGAAATGAGGAGAGACTCTAAAGTGCTGTGAGGGATTGGACTTCAGAGCTGTCAGTCTTTTAATGGTGGACGAGGTTAATGAGAGTATCTAAGAAACACAACATGTCACATCACCATGACAACGTGGATTAAAGTATTCATACTCATCTATCACACATTAAAGCAGCCTGTCTGCTTCCTGTCTCTGCTCTAAAGTACTTTTCTGTGTCAGCTTATTTCTTCCATTGATGCTTAACACTCCAGGAAATACTCTGTGCCAACTTGAATCCATACTTTCTGCCACAGTCACAGGAAGTTCATTTATCCTGAAGCAGGAGAGGACGACAGAAAGTGTGATAAGACCCCGGCACTGAGGAATGGCACAGGAGGGTTGAGGCAAAGTAAAGCTCTTCAGAAACTGTCGCCATGGAGACACCACATCTTGGACGTGCTGGGATGCAGCCGTTCCTCCTAAAGAAGCGACAAAAACAAAAGCCCACTTACAGAGCGGGCACAAACCATTAACATCCCGCTTTGAATTAGGCACAGTGAGGATGAAGAGGTGTCACTGAGCACGGCGCAGAGATGACAGCTGTGAAATAAAAGCGTCATCTCTTCTCCCTCTCCAAAAATAATGTTAACAGCTGCTGGTCCAAGAGGATGCCTAATCTCAATGCAGCAAACTAAAACCATAGCACACAGCCGGGCAGCTTTGATGTTGTTGCCTCCACTCGGCTCAGCTCACCTTAGTATTCATCAAGTGTGAGGAAGTAAGTGTGCAGCCAGTCAGGCTGAGCATGGACCAACAGAGGCCAGGGGGCACTCAGGGCTGTGGTTATGTTTTCAGCATGGCTGTAAATAGAGCGCTCCTGCACAGAGCTCAGCATGCACACAGTTTTGTTTGGGCTTCAGAAAGAAACAAGGATGTTCAAGTAAAAAGAACAACAATGGCTGAAAATGTTACAAACAGGTGCACAAACAATACCAGAGTTTTACTGCTGAGAATAAAACCTCTAACTGCATATCAAATGTGAAAAACATATAGTACAGCTTCTGAAAACAACCCTGAATGACAAAGGCACATTTTACAGTCAAGTAAATCCACATCAGAACAGACCAATCAGCTCAGAGACAACAATACCGTTTACCATAAGGCTGATAAGCAAAACCAACCTGTGTTTGAATAAAAAACATCCTCTAACAGCAGTGATTACAATCTGCAGGTCTGGGTTCATTTCTTGAGCAGGAGACAATTTTCTGTCTTGAATAAACAGTCTCAGTTTCTTCTGTAATGAGTCAATTATTTTCCTGGTCTATGAAAATAAAAAAGGAAATCAAGAAACATTATGTGGTGTGGTGTGTTCAGATTCTCTGTCTTAATAATACACCAAAACAAGAAAAAGTAATCTGCAGTGAGCTGTGAAAAGCAGCCATGCAGCTCAGAGAACAGAAAGTACTGAATCTTTCAGCCAATTTACCCCAAAGTCATTTCAGCATTAGGACATTCTAAGTTTTTTTGTCTTGGGATCAGGTCTCAACTTGATTTCCCAAATGTGTTTGACACTCATCTAAACAAGGGTAACCCTCTCATTTACAGTCAAATCTACTGGTCTTTATTTCAAACCAGAGTAAATTGTTGCCTTATTTTCTGTTAATGCACTGATTGAGGTGCAACTAAGGTTAAAGAGAGAGTATTGTGCTTTATTAGACTTCATAATGTCCCTCTGGTAGCTTAACATCATTTACTGCTCATCAAAATCTCTACGTTTCTCATGATGGTGTTTTAGAACACTCTTATTTTAAAACACTTTTTTAAGCTGCTGTCTCTTTAAGGCAACTCAAATACTCCACAAACCAACCGCTCTGATCAACCAGCCCTCTGGAGTCCTGTCAGGGCTGCGGCTATGGACAGACCTTGGTGTTTGAGGCCCACTTTTCCAATGTGTATTAGTCCAGTGAGGGGATCCTTATGTGGTGACCTCATCATCAGATCTGGTGAAGATCTTGTGCCAGTTTTAGAATGGAGTGTTTTATGCAGTTTACAGACAGATTCAGAGATTTTACAGCATATGGATATAGAATAGAATAGAATAGAATAGAATAGAATAGAATAGAATAGAATAGAATATACTTTATTGATCCCCAAAGGGAAATTCAGGAGTCACAGCAGCAAACGTGTAAAGTGCAAAAATTCCAAGAATATATAAAAAGTATAATATAATAGATGTCAACTAAAAGAAAAATGTCCATCAGAGACGTCAGCTTTGCCATAATTCTTGTGTCAGTCCCCACCTTGACAGGGTCCACAGGGTCCAGGACTGAGCTGGTCTTCTTCACCAGTCTGTTCAGTCTTGTTCTCCTGTATCCTGTCTGCTCACAGCAGGTGAAATCCTTCAATGTGGTGTTCGTGTCCAGTGTTAGCTCCATTAGCCATGTCTCTGTGAATAGCATGATGCTAGTCTGCCAGTATTCCTTCTAGTGCTGTATTAGATAGATCTTACTTTCTCCAAAATGATGGATGGGAGGACAGGTTGATGTCATCTTTTCCCAGCTGGCACGGCAGTACCAGCACGGCGTCCTCGCCTTCTTCTCCTCAGCTCTCAGGCAACTTTGGACCAGTTGGCATCGACATGCTACGGGCTGCTAAGAGCTGAAGCCCCGTGTGTAAACAATGAAACCATGGTTACATGTAGGATCCCCAGACAAACAGGAACAAAAAAAAGTAAAGATAACTAAAAAGATAAGAAAAAAAGGAGAAAAAAGAACAATGAGGAGAGAGCTGCTGAAACAAGCTGCCATTTTTACAGGCGCTAAACAACTATGTAGATATTTTAAAATGTGCGCACGTTTAGTTTGAACAGCCAGCGCTGTTACTTTAAATCCAGGTTTAAAATACTGGAAAGGAGAATACTCCCTCATTAATTGTTCTAAAAAATCTAATTTTCACTTGAGAGAGAGAGAAATACTTCAGCTTGGTGTCAGATCCAAATCACTAACACAGAATATGATAAAATATGATTCTGCCAGCATGTTTTTTAAATTCTGGAGTCCGAATGTTTTTCCTCTGGCTTTAATCCCAGGCAGTGGTTGGCAGAGACAAACCACAGTTGTGAGGTAACTTGAAACACCTATACAAATAATGTCCATTTGGTCGTATGGTATAATCACATCATAAAACTTTCTTTAACGCCTCCTGTGACCTCCAGGACGAGGTGGATAACAGCAGTCTTTTCAGATGATGTGAACATCTGACTGGTTTTGATTTTGTATCTCTTCCACCGTGTTATTTTTGTACCTGCTGTCTGTGCCTGACTTGTGGGGTTGAGCTGTAACCTTGAACTTTTCAGCACCTTTCAGCACAGAGCAGCATGGCCGGCCGCTGTCTGCCTGTTAGCCTCACATCCCATGGGAAGAAACATGTTCTCTGAACTCACGTTGAGCTCATAGCAGAGCAGAGAGACACCTCAGACAGAAGTCTACTTTCTCTGCTCTCACACTGAGGGGACTCGTGTTAACTTTTCAATAAAGATTCAAATTAGACTTTCAGTCATCGGATTAACTATTGTAGCACCTTCGGCCCTTTCACACTGAGACCTTTTTGCTGAGCAGGTACGGGGCTGGGGTGAGTCGGAGGCCGGTTGAGTGGAGTGTAATTCCTCGCCTACAGCTCAGCACAAATATAATGAAACTTGCATTTTCTTCTTTTTCTTTCCTGCTTCAAGAGATGACAAGGCTAAATCATTCACACTGCTGAGCATGAAGAAAGCCAACAGGCTTTGGTTTGTTTGGTTTCATGTGCAGCTCAGAGAAGACTCGGTAACGATAAAGGCTAACATTCCCAAAAACTTTGAGGAAATCATTCAACACCATCACATCTCAGGCTCTAATTTAACAAACATATAAAAGCAGCATTTGTGGTATTTTTCTCCTCATCTATCAGTGATGTCTGGCTTTATTAACGCATGTGTCGATCCTGAATTAGACTTTGAAGAGCTCAGGATGACAGAGGTCGCAGTGCGCTTTCCCAGGAAGGCTTGGAGACATAAAATCGATGAAGAAACACAAATGAGAGCTGTCAGTGAAGAACATTTGTGTGCTTAAAAGCTTTAATAAAAGCAGTGCATGTGTGCATCCCTGCCTCTAAACCTGCCTCTCTGAATTATTCATAAAAATAATGACTATCTGTAACTCAGCTGAGGCTCAAACTTTTAAAGACTTTTCTTTAAGGCTCTTTAGGAATGCATTCCCTCGCCCCCTGTGCAGACATAAAGAGAGAGAGAGAGAGAGACCCTTTAAATGACTGTTCAAACTTGTAGATATGATGTATGTCTCAATATAATCAAGCTAATCTTATTTTACCTTGCAAACACTGCACTAAACATCATTTTTTTTGTTTGGATTATTTGATCTTTTACTGGTACTAATCCTTTCTTATGTGATTTTGAATTTTATTATGTTATTATAGAAGTTTTTTATTTTTTTTATTTAATGGAAAAAGCAAACAGATTTACGATGCCCTAGATGACTGTCTGGTTGTTTTATCACATTACAAAACAACATTTTCAGGATGAGATGAGAAAATTACGACTCATCCGTAGTAAACAACAGACCCCGGCTTCTGCAGCGTGCTTTAGATGTCATGTCTCCGTTCTGACGCCGCTCTGTTGCATGTTGACTGTGTTCTCACATATCAGGACCTCCAGACAGCTGGAGTCACAGACTGAGGAGTTCCCACCCTGATGATGATCCTCTCCTGGTTCATGTTGGGCTGTAAAACCTAAAACTTACTCTATTTATTTTCTATTTTTTGTAAATATGTATTATGTAAACATGTTTGTTTGGAGAGACTGATTGTTTATTGAGTAGTGGAGAAGGCGAAGGATTAAATAAGCTCATGTTTCATCCAGCTCATTTTCAAACATGTTGGCTTCATATCATTGTTAGTTTGACTGTTTTCATTGGTTTTGTCTGTTTGTTTGTTGGTTCACTTTCTCGTGCTACTTGCACGTTTGCAATCGAACATACATACATTCATTCATTCATTCAAACCTGTTGATTCCTGGTCTGCTTCGGCTCATTATGTTGATTATAGGGCTGCAACCAACTATTATTTTCATGATGGATTATTCTCTTGATTAATTGAGAAGTTGTTTGGTCCATAAAATGGTGAAAATGTCAATTTTCCTCAGAGTCCAAGATGATACCAACAAATGTCCATAAATCTAAAGATACAGGACTGTCATAGAGGAGCAAAGAAACCAGAAAATATCCACATTTATCACCCTGAAATCAGACTATTTGGATTTCTTTTATTAAATAAACACTGAGACCAATTAATCAATTATCAAAATAGTCAATGGTTAATTTATTAATCGATTAATAATTGTTTATTCGATTGTCACAGCTGTAGTCAATTTGTTGTTAAAGTTAAGCTAAACACAATCTGGTTTAGACACAATTTGTTTTATTTTGAAAGTCACCAGGTGTTTTTAGATGGTTGCCATGCACGACTTCCTACCCTGCTCAACCTGCTTTCAGTAAACTGACGTGTCACTGCTTCGGCAGTGTCTTGCGTATCTGATGGGTCCAGCTCCAGTTTGCTGGAGCAGGGACGCAGCTGGAAAGCAACAGAGCAAATCCAATGTGAGTTGACCCATTGAACTGAATGGAAACCCATCAGATCCGGGGCCATGACAGAGCAGAACCGGACCCAGATGCATCTGGTGTATTTTGGCAGTTACTCTCCATCCCTCATGTAACAGAAAACTCTTTACACTCTCAGAGACATTTGAATAAGGAACTCAAAAACCTTTCAGGGTACAGCTCTTGAAAAGTTTTAGAAAACTGGCGTGCTGATGGCCTAGCAGTCTAGGTCACGGCCCATGAGGTTCACCCTCGAATGGGTGGCCTGGGTTCGAGTCTGGCCTGTGCCCATGTCATTCTCCACTCTCTTACTTAAAAAAGAGAAGTTTTAGAAAATTACAGGAGTGGTCATGTCAAAGTTAAAAAAAAACATGAAAAATTAAACTATTAAAAGACATTAAGACAAGTCAAAACATTCTCCAATCTAGTCAGAGAATTTAAGCTCACAGGGTGAAGGGGACGAGTTTCTAAGAGACAGCTGGGTAATAAAATGTTTGACAAGCTCCACTGTTACCAAACTCACCATTACAGCTGACATTTAATCCAGAGACAAATCACAGCAGGCAGAGGACAGCTGGACAGGGTGTTTCAGGAGAGAGTAACTCAATCTTTGTCACTCGTGGCTTTCATTATGAAATGAAAGGGCTTCACAAAACAGGAAATGAGAGGAAACACCAGCTGTTTGTGACTCTTTAACATGTCGTCAGTTATCAGAAATCCAAAGGATGAGAGAAACTCAAAGGATGCTTTCAGCTCATAATCCACTGAGCTCCTCTTCCTCCATGCAGCTTGATGTCAGAAACTCAATGAGACGTTGGTAAAGTCTGTCGAACCGTCTCTCTGCTTCTCGTTCTCCACTTCATTTTGTTTCAGGCCTTGGTTCTTCAGAGACGGGCCTGTAAAGTTCAGAGCCCAGCCTGCTGTTGACCCTGTTACCACAGAATCTGGGTCAACTCCGCTGATGACTCAAATCATCAGCTTTCAAAGCAGCAGTCTTAAGTGGACGTTAATGTTAGCGAGCGTGTTACTGTAACACCAGCCTGTCAAACAGTCAGTGCTGTTTAGGCATTATTACTGTATTTTACAAGACACTGGAAACAGGAGAGGTCAAGTTAGGTTCTTATAAAAGTAGGTCAGATTTACACAAAACTTTACTTTCTTTAGATTTTATTAGTTTGTCTTTCAGCACTGAATGTTCCAGCGCTTTATCACAGCACAGAATTAAATGAACTAACTTCAAAATTGAATCCCAACGTTTTTTATTAGGAATTGCAATGCACATCAAAACAGCATGACGCCCAGATTTAAAGTTAATTTAAAAAGTAATACCAATAATAAATGTTGAACACATTTAGAGATGTTTTGGCCTCACTTTTGTGCAACGACATGACAAAAAAGTTGCCCGTCTCATCACTCTGCTAATGGGAAGAGGTTGCTCATAATGAGTTCCTGATGGATGAGGAGGACTCTGAGGCTGTAAAAAAGTCTGAGCAGAGCAATCAGTGGTGTGATTAACATCTGCTCTGAGGCGAGAAATATTTAAAAACAGGAATTAAATATAATATTCAGGTTTTACTTTTTGATTTGCAAGCCTGGCTGTGACACAAAGAGAATAAATTTCCATGTCTGAGGTGAGAGGAGTACAGGAGAGTGAGCAGTCACATTGGAGGTACATGCAGATGTAGAGAGCAGAGGTCAGAAGACTGCTGTGAGACTAATTATGGTAAAGTGATTTGGACTAATAGGATCTGAGCTTGTGCACTGAGGTCACCTCCTCTGAGAACGGAATGATGATCAGTTCAGAGACCAGACAATACATCCGGCTGCAGTCAAACGCCGGGCCCTCATAATAACATTACCCAAATGTTTCTCCTTTTAAATCCCTCAGTCATCCGTCACTTTCATCACTTTTCTTTCCCTGATTCTCCCGAAGCCTCGCTCTTCTCTCCTGCGTTTCTCTCTAATTACTTCTCTCTCCCTCATTCTCCTCTTTGTGTTGCCTCTCACGCCACCAGTCGCTGAATTATTGATGGGATGTTGAGCTGGTGAGATTCTTCCTGCTGCGGACTTGTTTGTTGGTCCGGTTGTGCCTTGCTTTCTCCTTCTGTTGTCACGCTGCGTCTGTGTGCGAGTGCAAGCGTGCATTTGTGTTCGGATAATCAGATCAGCAGGAAGACTTTTTAATCTGTAAGTGCTTGTTTAGACCTCCTCTGCATTTAAAGGAAGAGAAATGTGTCCGAAATACGCGTACGGATGAACTCTCGCAGTCGTGTACACACTTTCCTTTTCATTACTTATGCAAGTCACAAAGGAGGAATTAACAGAAAGAGCATAAAAACTTTGTTTTACTGAATTATCTTGGTGATAAGAGCTCTGAAAGGCCAGAGCACAGCAGAGCAGTGTGGTAGTAAAACCTCTTGAACATCAAATATCCTGCCACCACAGCCTCCCTGCACCACATTCAGCTGCATGAAAGCAAAGCAGAAATGAGGATTTTCTCACACAATATTTCAACACCTGAAAATCAAAGTGTTGGCTTTAAACTACCATTGCACAACGCAGTGTGCAAAAACAGTCATTTTTGAAAGATGATCTGTTGAAACGTGTCTAAATATGCTCACGCTCGTACGTCCTGGTCGTCTTAAGTCACGTTTTAGAGAAGCAGAAGCCTAAATGAACAGTTTTACTGAGCTGACTGGACACTAACATAAAACCTTGGCTCAAACACCCGCTTATAATTTACAGAACTGCATCAAAGACCTTTCTGGGTTTCCTAATCCCTGAGACCCCACCAGCTGGCTTCAGACGAGTCCCACAGAAACAAAACACTTTATTTAACAAGGCTGTGAAAATCCACTCGGTTTCTTTCCACATTCCCTTTACATCGAAAAACTGTGAATTATGCTTTTTTTCTGGCAAGTAATAGCATCACACAGTGTCCTGTCATCAAATCACTTTGAGGATTTCATGAAGGGTTTGTTCCAAAAGTGCAAATTTGAACCCGAAAAAAAAAGAAAAAAAAGAGTTGATGTATTCAGTTTGCAGAGCAGCTCTCTCTCTCTCTCTCATTGGAGATTTTCCCCCAGCATCTTGTTTCACAACCAATCAGCCCATCCACCTTCATTGTCAGACATGAATCCACAGCTGAACCAAGGCCCTGCTCTGTTTTTATAGTCGAGGCACTGGACATGAATATGCAAACACAAATCCAAAGAAGATTTGTTTTTATTTATGTTTTTCTTTTTTTAAAAAAGAGCTGAAATAAATTTCAGCTAAAAGGAGATCCTGAAGAAGCTCCAGGGAACTTCTTTTCCCCCCTCAGTAACCACCAACAAATTAATTACCCCACACTCTGCTAATGAAGAGAAACTTCAGCTGCTGAGATGATGGGTCTTATCTTTGACGGCTGAAAACAGTCATTAGAGCAACGTCTGAGGAGACGTCATGCTGAGCTGCTTGAAAGCGTTCAGTCAGTGATCTCCCCAAACTGCTTTTAGCATAAAAGCAAACAAATCTGCTGCTTACGTGGGGAGTTATATGATGCAAACAGGTTTCCTGACGTGCAAACTTGAACAAACCTGTTTAGCGGATGTAAACACAGACAGAGAAATCTGAATTAAATAATAAAACTCGTGCTGCTTTAATATTTTATTGTTTGCTGCGGTGTTTTGCAATGTGTGTCAAGGACAACATGTCCCTGTGAAGCTGTTGTGAGAGAAGAGTTTAGATTAAAGCAGAGTTAGACCAACGTTTCCTCTGTTATCTGCTTATAAGAAACATATCTGTGCAAGTTTTAACCTGTGGAAAAAGCAAGAAATGTCACTATTTGAGTTCTTAAAGGGACATTTCTTGCTTTGTACAACAGAGGTGCAGCTAAACATCGACTTCTAAGGTATAAATTCTGCTGCTTACTATAACGCCAAGCTCACAGCACATTATTAAAGAAATAAGTTAGAATATTTAAAAAAAAAAAAGTTCATTATCTAAAGGTGCCTTTTAAAGAAGACTACAATAAATAAATAAATATAGAAAACTCAACCTGCCTCTGAAATCCAGCAGCTTCTGGTTGGTTTTGGTTGGTGTGTGTTTGGGTCGAGCCCTGGTTAAAGTCATTTAAAGTTCATATGTAGGTTACAACCAACAGATAGTCTGTAGTAACGGTGACTCAAACTGCTCTGTGTTTATATTCTGTGTATTAATTGGTGAGTGTAAAACATGATCGGTAAGAAACTGGAAGTCAGTCTATCAACAGTTGTGAAACCTCCATTATCTATACTCTGCAAAAAGTATTTTTATTTCTAGAATTATCTCTCTTTTTTCATGTTTCTTTTTCTTGTTAGTTTTGCACATTTTCTTCTTCACTCTTTTCCTGACATGTAGGTCATTTTAGACTGTTGCTGTGTCCCAAATCGCTTACTTCTGAACTTACACTCACTATTTTGAGTGCATAAGTGCGTTCACACTGACAATATGGAAAAATGCAGTGCACTTTGATTTCTCAAGTGGTGCACTCAAAAGGGCAAAACGTTGAGTTTGGAATGTTGGACACTTCTCACACTCAGTGGTTTCCATCCTGGCGATGTAGAGGGAGGGCCTGGAACCAGTCAAACAGTGGTTGATGGATGTAATCAATGAACAGCAGAGGAACACCTGTGTATGGTGGTGAAATGCCATCGTAGTTTCTGGTAAGTGCGAAGCCGCAGTGTTTGATTTGGGACAACACTTCATGTGAGTGCACTTATGAAAGTACGTGACTTGGGACACAGCATGTGTTTTCATTTTGAAGACGCGATCAATAAAATGTGCTGTGATTCGCTGAAATACACATGGAGGGATTTTTTTTTTGTTTATTTACGTCCGGCTTTTTGACAGCTTAGATGGATGAGACCGTCTGAAATGACAGACACATCGCATCCAGCCTTAAAGAGATAAATGCGTAAATGTTGCATCTGGTCTAAATGGGTGAGGATAAACTTCTTTCATATTTTCGTTGATGTAATGTTTGCCATCAGTTTGTTGACGTGATAAGGCTCGTGCATTTCGGTTCCACCTACCAATCCCTGACAGCGACACAAATCTTTTCGGTGTGAACCTCTGCAGAAATTCTGCAGTGGGTGTTTAGATTTTTTATTCTTATTACGTCACGTGATGCAGCAAGTGTCGAGACGATGATCAAGGTGGACCGTAACAATCGCTCTTCAATTTGGTGAAGCATCATCCATTATGACACTAACTTCAACACTGTGAATTTGAGGTGCTGTAGTCTCTAACTAACGCCACAGCTTCAGTTACGTTTCATCACACATGCATAACTACATGTAGTTTGCATTTATACAGAGGTAAACAAATAAGGTTTGCAATTATTCATCTTCCAAAAATCCAAGAATCAGAAATAAGGAATCCATGACTGTGGGGCAAAGAAAGGATAATCTTATCTCACATTAAAAATGTGTCTGAGATTTGATTAAAGTATCAAACAGACGTAAAGAGAAACAAACCGGGAGTCAGAGAGCAGAAGATGCTGACACAATTATGATAACGTACAAACACACGCTGCTTTCAATCAGCCAGGTTGGTAAATATGAGAGAACATAGCGTTTAAACAGCGTGAGCACGGATGTGTTTGACAGAGATATTTACTCAGTTACTCCAGGGTTTGAATAAACAAAGAGATAATGTAATAAAGCTTTGAGGTTCAGGGGGTGTTTCACAGGATTAGCTCCAGGCACAAAGATACTGGTACGTTTAATGTTCTCTGTTTTTATAAGAATGCAACAGAAAGACTTTAGCCAATAGATAACTTGCTAATTGTGCATACTTTATATCTTTATAAAGCTGATCATAATAAAGGTCTAAAACTTTATTTCTTTGCAAATTAGGAGGATCAGGTGGTCAGCCAGTGCAGCCAAGCCTGCGCGACAACATCACTTTCAAGAGGATGAAGCACAACAGAAAAACAGAACACAGAAATCCATCTTCAAACATGACAAACGCTCCTCTCTGGTGACTGAAAGCAAACCTCGTCTCTTTGCTTTGCTGCACGTGCGAGCGAAAAGTCAACAGCAGAGTGTGTGTGTGTGTGTGTGTGTGTGTGTGTGTGTGGGAGGGGGGTTCACACATGATTCCCATCAGGTAATTTCAAAGGGTGGCACTAAACTGTCATTAGCAGCATTATGGAGGCTTGTATCATCAGTTGGCTCGCTTTGGTTTTACCATTAAGCCGATTACACGTAAGGCTTTTGGAGACAGGTTTGTTTAATGCCAATACGGCTGTTTGGATTAGGCAGGAATCCAAATCATCTGTCTCTTCCTTCACTTGGAACAGATACAGATAAAACATCACCGTCGGTCTCCTTCTCACTCTTATTCTTTAGTTTTACATGACAAAGGAGCTGAGCAGATATTTGACATCAGATCTTTAAAACTGGGGGGGTTTGGTGAGTGATGCATATTTCATAGAGAAAGTAGTTCCCCAATGAAATAATCCATAATGATAAACACAGAGTAAGTCATGATTTTCAACCCACGTCTGCAAAGTGAGCAAGAGAAAGCTGCAGTGGTCTGGCCAATTAGAGAGAGAGAGAGAGAGAGAGAGAGAGAGAGAGAGAGAGAGAGAGAGAGAGAAACAACCAGGCTGAATAATATATCCAAGGAATGAAAAGTTACTGATAGTTGTGTGGTGGAGTTCAGCAGCACAAATAAGCACCCACACACCATTGCACATCACAGCTGGAAGTAGCTGGATTTGTAGAAAGCAGTCAAAGTGAGCGAAAGCCTTTTATACGACGATGAAACAGCAGACAGTTCTCGGTCTTACTGACGAAAGCAGTTCACCTCATGTTGTTCTGATCATGGTGCAGCCGATGGTGCATTTGTTTTGGAAGAGAACAAAAGACCGAAAAACATATGCGAGTTCTTCAGCGTATGAGTGCTGTGACACAATCAGGAACTAACTTCTTATTTCTCGGTTTTGCTGCTTTGTTTACTTCACCTCTCTCTCTCTCTCACTCGCTCCTAACTTGACGTTCTCTGACAATACACAGAGTGAGTGCTTTAATCAGCTTCTGTGTATCATGGTTCTATTAAATGTAGATATAACAAATATAGAAAATGTAAAAAAGAAAAAAAATCCCTGATTTAAGAAGACTAGAGAGAGCTACACAGCTGCACTGAGGCTGCACATTGCTGACCCTAGCAGAACCTAAGTCATTTCTTCTTCTGTCTTATATTCAGGTGGAACTGAAGTAATGCGGTCGGTTTTATAAAAAAAACAAAAAAAAAAAAAAAAAAACCAAAAAAACCATGATATTCCTGATGTTATTTCTTCATGAAGAGAATCCAATGGCCTGGTGCCTCGGCAGAAAAACGGACATGAATGTTGCATTAAAGAAGGTCCACTGTGACCACGATGGACCCACAAAGCCATGTCTCACAACATGTTTCATGAATAAAACATCACATCGTCCAGATAAGGAATAAATCAGCCTCACTTTCCTATCGAGACTGTTAGGGGTCTCATATTGGAGAGCATGTATTTTCGACTATTCATTATTGTTAAAGGACTCAACAAAACAGCGTGCAGCTCCACTCTCTAACCTCTTGTGCATCTGTTGTCTCAGCAAACTCAAATATCGTAGCCGGACTGGCTATCTGCAGATATTCAATGCTGAAAAATCTGATCAAGTTTTAAACTTCAGGTCCTGGAAACAAACATCAGCTGTTATTTTCTGCATTTCTCCAGGCTCTCATGGGAAATTATTTCAGTATCAAAGCTAATCTACAACCAGATGGATTCATGTTCCTAATGTACACACATGACACGTAACATGACCTGTTCTAGGAACATACAGAGTGGTGTTTTCTTCTTGCACACTGTGCTCATGTTTAGGAAATAGGGATGGTGAAAATGGCACGGTGTTGCAGCAGCTCTGGTCCTTCAGAAAGCTCTCTTGAAACCTATTATCTCCACTCTCTATAAAGATGTATTCAGTCACTCTTGTTGGATGTTTTTCTTTTCTGCCATTCTGTAAAAATCTAACTCAGAAAATCTTTTCCAAACCTCTGCTTCAGAACAAGAACAGAGATAATGAGATAATGTTATGAGCGGAGATAATGTTCATATGTTGCACGATGGTCTGATAAAAGTTTAGAGCTGCAGCTGCATCATTTTCAAAGAGATATTCATCCTTTTTCTGGGTGCCATCTTCACGTACACTTTACCAGTATCACATATACTCACATTTACACATCTCAACAAATCTCACAACTTTTCTCTTTACTATGGAACCAAATTATTCAAATACACCTTGTAGTTGCAGAGATATACCCATTTTATTATGAGTATGCAATTTTTGAGCAGAGACCTGAAAAATCAGCTCAGGGTTCAAAGGGTTAAAATCGGCAGGTATGCTCTAAAACGTCTGAGTTCTAGAGAGTGAGTTTGTGTTTGCTCTTAAATTAAGTTCTCAGCAGCTCTTAATCCAAGAATCACCACACACCAGATTTATTGGAGGCTATACGTCACTCTCAGAGAGTCTGGCACTTGATAAATATTTGCTTCTTTAATCCTTTGAATCAAGACGTGAACTTGGCTCTCACCCTCGCTCTGACTCGGTAACTCACACATTCTCTCAATCAACAAAGGTCAAGCAATAAGACCTTCGTAGACTTAATCTGTCCTCTATGATTAAACTAAAAAACTAATTTCCCTTCTCTCTCACACACTCATACACACACACATAGACCACACACTGCTGGCTCGTGATGGCTCATAACCCTGAGATGTGACATTAATTAGAAGAATAGAGTGCAGGCTAAATGTGAGATATAATGAGCGCTAGCATAGAAGCTAGAGGGGAGAAAATGAAACTAACGTCAAAAATGCAAACACAGGAGAGAATACTGACTGCTTGAATTTCAACAACTAATGCTGACTAATTGAACTTTTAATTTAGTCCAACTTTAACTTGGACTGGATGTGGCAAATTCTTGGGTCATTCTTGGGTTTTAATGGTGGACCAACATTATCACCATGACGCAAAACTTTGCAAACAGTTTTATGCTGGTTAATGAATGTATACAGCACTTTTTCAAGAATCATTACATTCACCCAATTATCCTCTGATAGCATGGTATTAACTCCTCCGTTTCAGAGACATTAGACACAGCTGAATAAGTCACCAGGAGCAGTTTGGGGTTCAGCATTAGGGACAGCTGTCTCAAATAAGTGGCAGCTATTCTGTTGAATTTGCACAGTGGTCCGAGTTTCCTTCTTCAACTCCTCAAACCAAAGATGTGCTCACACTCTCTACATTGTTGGAGTCTGTCCACAAATGGTTGTACATCTCAACTTTTTGCAACATGGTGATCTGTCAAAGGTGTTCTCCAAAAAACTGAGGCCCCGTTTATACGACAATGCTTCACAGCGCTTCACTCAAAAATGCAAAAAACGCAGTTCACACGGAAATGCTGAGGAACTAAAAACGCTCTAGTATGCATGTCAGGCCTGTAGGTGGCGATATAACTGTAGAGTATAACTGTAAAGTTCCCACAACGAAAGTGAAATTTGCACACCAGCGTAACAGAGCATGACGTCAGCGTTCCCACTGAAAACTCTGGAGGCTGCAGCGTTTCAGAAAAAAATTCCACTCTGGGGGGCGTTTTAAAAAAGTTGCGTTTTAGGTCGGGTTGAACGGTGTTTCCATATAAACAAGAGGCAGAAATGCAACAAGACTTTTGCGTTTCATCCTAATACCGTTGTCATAGAAACGAGGCCTGAGAGAGGGAGAAACCTGGTTTCTAGCGTTGGTTTGTGCACAGCTGAACTGTCACGTCCAACCATGTCAAACACAAAGCTTAAGGAAGAATATTTATGTTTAAGTTAATAAAACAGAGAAGCTTAAGTTTACACACACACACTTGGTTTTGTCCAAATATTACAGATAAACTGATGAGCTGGACAGATAAAAGTTGATTGATGATAAACGTCTTCTCTAAGTGCTCCTGTTGAAGTTTATTACCCATTAAAATTCAAACAAAACAAGTTTTCTCTTCTTCACCTTCATGGCCACCCCTCCCTCTTGAAGACTGTTTTTGTAACGTCCATATTCATTCCCAGTGTCTCTCTCTCCCTCTCTCACTCACATGCTCAGACACACACACACACGCACACAAACACACTGTAGGAGCTGTCTGCTCGTCTCCTCCTGTCCTCATTAGTAGGCAAGGCCTCCGCTCTTGTTTGCACACTCCACTGTTCTGACTAAATGAGAAAATTAATGAGCTGGGGTGAGCCAGAGGGAACGCCACAACCTTCAGTGCTCCCCCGACACCCACCCCACCACCACCCACTCACCTCACCTTCTGACTTCTCAGTCCACACCTGTTTCACCCCCTCACCTGCCTGCCCTCTGCTCCATCTCCCTCTTCTCTGTGTTTAATTCCACACTGCTGCTGTAGCTCGAAGCTGACTTTGGTAAACAAGTAAGGTCCTGTAAGACTTGACCTCAGTCTCGTGCGTCATTCTCATCACTCCGCACTCAATAAAGTCGAGCGAAAAGGAATACCAATGATTACAGAGATGAGCTGTGCATCTGCAGGACTGCTAAAGTGTTTTTAATAAAAAAGTGAAAGCAGCCTGCAGGCGAGACAAGCACACAAAGAAAGTCAGGTCCTAAAATATTTAATTCCTGGAATTCACCTTTTTACAAAGCCGATTTTAAACCAAATACTCCAACACAACATGGAGCTGAATCATCCACACACCTACACGATGTTTACACACTTATGAATAAAAGAAATAAAGGATGTAAAAAAACATCCTCCTGTCTGACAGACTGGATTAATAATGGATCTGTCTTGTTTAAGTGGATGCTTTGAAAACACACTGACGACGAGAGCGCACAAACGCAGACAGACGGTGGCACAAACATTTGTAAGCGAGCTCAAGGGATGTGGGTGACTGATAGAGTGGATAAAGTCGTACTTGTGCTGTCTGCTGCCTCAGCTGAAACAGATACTTGATTCATTACCTGCCTAAAGTGTGACAGAGGAACAGTGTACATCTTTAAAAAACAGACCTTTTCTCTTCTTATTGTGTGTCTGAGTCTCTGTGGAACACAAAGTGCTGCAGTAAATTCACTTCAGGCTGTTTGATAAATCTGCTTTTTGTTTATTTTTGTGGAGTCAGCCAAACTTTTAGTTCCAGAAAAAGCTTGAATTGAGACTTTCTGCTGAAAAAAATGATTGTCATTTTTAAAAACAAGTTTGAAAATTGGGATCTGACAGAACTAGGAAATGCCAATTTCTCATTTTAAGTCAGTAAACTGAAATTCAGCTGAGTTCATGTTCCGAATGTAGGTAAATGACACGTCACATGACCTGTTCAAGGAACATACAGAGTGGTGTTTCTTTCCTGCACACTGTGCTCATGTTTGGGAAATAGAGATGGTGAAAATGAGATTTTTTTGTGTTTTTTTTCCAGGCTGAGTTGTGACACCCTCTTTCACCCCATTGTTGAGGCCTTAAACATGTTTTATCATCAGGATGATCTTGGGACCAATAATGGTCAAAATACACCAGATGTGTCAACTCATACTGGATCCACGCTGTTGCGATCTGACTGCATCCCTGCTCTGGCAGGTTGCAGCAGATATACAACAGTCCTAATTTAGTCATATGCTGGTGCTGTGAGACGTCATGGTAGGGGAGATCAAATGAGACAGGAAGTTGGGCACAGAAACCACCCAAATACACACTGACTTTCAAAATAAAACAAAGCGTGTCCAAACCAGATGGTATTTATCTGGACTACAACAACAAACTGACATAATGAGCAAAGCCAGACCAGGGGTCAACAGGTTTGAGGTTTTACAGCCCAACATGAACCAGGAGAGGGTCATCATCAGGGTGGGAATCCAGGGAACTCGGTCTGTGACTCCAGCAGGCTCCTGCAACATGCCAGACTGGAGACACCTAAGACTGGCACACTCCTGGCGTTACTGGGATGGTAAAACTACCTGAATTTCACATTTCAGACAAAGCTGTGATTACGTCGTGATCTATCAGGATTTTTTTCCTGCATAGGCTGCCACACCTGCCTCTGACTTACCTCTACGTAGACTTTTGGGGGGTTCAGTTTGAACATTAAGGTCTGTTTGTGCCTCTTTTTATAGTTTTGATATAGAAATTACAGTTTGCAGCTTTTGTTTAGTTAGGAATCTGATATAATCGCAGTATGAGCTTTGTAAAAAAATGAATACTGTCAAGTCTGTCGGTTTGAAATGAGATGATGAGCAGCTGAGATCTCCACATCTTGCTTTGAAACATGCAGATGTTGTCTGAAGACACCACCAGAGTAACACTCCTCTTCAGCTCATGGGCGTGTACTTTAGTGCAAAAATCACTCGTGTTTTTTAATTTTTACGTCATGAAAGTTAAATGATTAATGCAAATTAAAACTGAAAACTTCTACTGAAATAAAAGTGGAATCCAGCATCTTTCACAAAAAGCTACCTGGTGTGAGGAATCAACATTCTTGCTAACCTGCCTCATAGAGGCAGGCTAGTTTTGTGTTTTTTACGCTTCACGGTCTCTGAACCCTTTGCTGCTCTGTGGTTATCCTTATATGAGATTGTATAAATAAGCGAGATAAGGAAAAAAGCCAGAGGCAGCACCATTAGAGAACTCCTGCGGTATGTTTTCATGTCGGCTCTAATAGCCGAATGCGTCCGGGGGGAGGCATTTCACCGACACCAGCAAGCACACCCAGGGTTTTAATCAGCCTTTAAAATAAATAAACCATGATTGCATCCCTTGCTGTGTCTTTTCATTCAACTCGAATTGCCCATAGGAATCAGATCAACTGATATATTAGCTGAGATAAGATCCTAATACATTTTAAATTCAGGAGGAAGATGGTAGAGAGGGAGGAGAAATTTATTACCAAAGAGACGGAGGAGGAAAACAAACTAACTGCAATAGAGGGGCAGTGGGGCAGAACAAGGCACCGAGGCAAACACAAATAAACCACGTGAAATCGACCAGTGGGCTAACACATGATAATTCCTCTGCTCTGCAGCTGTAACTCATTAACAGCAGAATCCAGATCCTGATTCTTGCTCTGTGTTACAACACAGCCTGCGGGAGGGGATGTGAAGACACTCAGTGTCTGTAAATAATAGATGCAGATCGGGGAGCTGGAGATTGACACATACACACCGAGTGAGTGAGTGTGTCGTGAAGTGAGACGAGGTGAAACGAAGAGGTGGCCTGAAAATTCAGGAGGGCTAACTGAAGTTTTTCAGGGGGTGTTTGAGATTTATATTACTTTTTTAATATCAGAAACTAAACACGAAAGAGTTTTGTCAAGACTCCCCATGAGTCACAACGTTTATAAAACAGAGTTGAAACGATTGTAAAACATCCTCAACACTGGATCAAAGCTGATCACCAAATCTGTCCCTGGGACGCGAGGATGAAGAGATCTGAGCGTCCTTTATTCTTTTAGACCAATTATTCCTTTTCTTAATCTGTATCAACGAAGGTAATTGATTTAAAACAATGAGGAAGACTCTGCCTTTGAAGATTTATCACAGCTTCCCCGTTTTTTCATTATTTCGACAGAGCCTCAGCTTTGTCGATGTGTGATGTCGTGATTTTCTGCTCCTTTATGGAAAAGTTGCACGAACTTCATTTCCTCAGACTAATGTAGCATAAAAGTCTGAAATTACATCAGTGCAGTCTTTACTCAAAGCACATATAAAGACACAGACATGCACCTTCATGTAAACACTAACGGAAACTGAAACACAAAAATAAAACATATTCATACCTGAATCAGAGAAAAGTTGTGAATAAAGTTTTGAAAAAGTTTTGTTAGAGAACAACCTTAAAGTGCCTGAATAATCTTAGTTTTGACTCCAAAATGGAAATGTGTAAAATTCCAACAAACGTTTGTTAAAGCTGAGATGTTGCTCTTTGAGCTTATATATGGTTATTACGGTAATTTCACTCAGGCATTTTAGAAAGCCTGTGAATACACACAGTGTGTGGAGCAGATGGATAAAATGAAAGCACAGAAAAACAGTCGAAAAATGCCAAAAAAGATCCTCTCCGATTATAAAACCTCCATTGAGGTTTCTGCGGGATTTTTGAGACCTCAGGAGCAACTTCATGAAAAAAGGTAATGTTATATGAGTAGACTCTGAGGATGAATGAAGCGCTCTCTAACTAGATTTTACTTTGTTTGCATAATTCTGTGTAGATTGATGCAAGTATTGTGTGCTAACCTTCGTAGAACAATGTGCCATGTTTTGTTTTTAAAAAATAAGAGACAAAGACTCACTAATGTTATTTTACATGTTTAATGATGTTTAAATTTTAAGTTCTTCCTGTAAAATTTGCAAAAACAACAACAAAACAAGCAAAAACACACAAAAAAAGAAAGAAGGGAAGAAAAGTCCCTGCAGAAGTTGGAAAAGGGTTAAACTTTCAAATCCAGATTCACACTTTGCCGTTAATTTACGTTTTACATCTTGATGCACCCATCTGTCATCCGTCACGGCTGCTCTTTGCCCACTTTTACATTATTTAAGCATCTGACTAACTCGCCAGATTTTAGATGCCAGCTCATATTTTTATCTTTAAAACTCTGCATTCACTGTAAGTCTTGTAACTTGCAGTAACTCCACATGACACAGCTGAAGAGAGCCAAAGTGCATTTCAGCTACAAGAGAGCAGCTATGAAATTCAAAAACAGGTTTTTATCTTGTTATGAAGTTGTAACTGTATCTTCAGAAGCAAACTGAAGCGACAGGAAAAATCCTGAGTGAGACAGAGTTGAACCCAGGACAGAGGGGCTCAAGGATGCTCGACCCTCCTGTTTGGTGCAGTCAGCCTGCAGTCGGATTGATTCTTTGAGAGGAGCTCAGAGAAGAGGGAAGCTAAATGGGGGAGCCGTCCAGTCAGGCCTTATATCCATCAGTCTATCAATACCATTTGTCACCTGTCATGGCCCTGCCCCTCACCTACCCTCTGTCATGTCCTGAACCTGTTATTCAGTCTGGCGTTTCAATCCTGGCACACAAACCAGGCTGCAGCATCTGCTTCTCAACCTTGAGACAAATTACCTGAAAGAGTCTTACTGACGGATGGTTTCCTGGAAGCGGCGAGGAGCAGGGTCCCCCTCAAACCCCGACCGAGCTTCAGCTTCAATTCATCATCATCAGCTTGAATATTAAGAGGCAGTGTGTTGAGGAAAAAATGTGATAAAAGGCAACAAGGACACGGCTGTGTCAGTATGTATTCACCCTGAAGCCGGAGAATGTGTCTTCATTAAGTTCTGCCCACTCTCAACACTTTGCAGCCCAACACCGCATGACCTGCCTCTGATTAAAAGTGACACACAGTTTTTCACAAAGAGAGAAATAGTCGGCTCTGAAAATTTTGTCTATCATATTTATAACGGTGTTTCATATTCACCTCATTTAATTGAGAGCACAGTTCACGTGCAGGCAAAGATTTCTCCTTCTTTATTTTCCTTCTATAATACGGGCTGTACAGGCAGCCAGCCTGAAATCCAGCATTTCAAAGATGTATTCATACATCGTATGTGTGGTATCAAAGCAAGATGAGACAGAAGAGGGCCGGAGATGATTATAATGGCAGGGAAGAGGTGAGTGGCATGAACGCTGTGATGAGAAATGGGCAGAGTAATGAAACAGATATGAAAGGTGTTATTGTTGCAGGAGCAATGAAAGAAGGGAGAAAATATATGAGTTCTGCTTCTGACACTTCAAAAGCGCCGGTTTCGTTTCAGTTAAACCAGTGCTGTACTGGAAACATCAGGATGTAATCCTTTCGATATAGATTAAGCTGCTTTCTTACACTTTCTAGGATCCTGAGCTGTAGAGCTTCTTCGTTTAGCAGAAGAGGACATGTCCCACTGCAGTGCTATCATCCATTCACAGCTCCAGTGATGCTTCAAAGTGTTATCTACATTGAAGCTCATTTCAGAGACAAAGAAACGACAGTGAGGATGGTTTTTTTTAGATCAAAAAAGTTCTCAAAAAACAGAGCTTAGAGTCAAGCTGACAAAATCCTTAATGTTCCTTCCACTCCTGTGCACAGCATCATCTCAGGGTCTGTAGAAATCTGCTCTAAATTATATCAAGCAGTAATAAATGTGGGCTGCACGGTGGGGCAACGGTTAGCGCTGCAGCCTCAAAGCAAGAGAGTTACTAGTTTGATTCCTGGTTTGCCAGGTGGCCTTTCTGTGTGGAGTTAGCATGTTCTCCTGTGCATGCGTGGGTTCTCCCCCAGTACTCCAGCTTCCTCCTACAGTCCAAAAACATGCTCATCAGGTTAACTGGTGATTCTAAATTGCCTGTAGGTGTGAGCAGGAAAGGTTGTCTGTCTCTATGTGTCAGCCCTGTGATTGGCTGGGGACCAGTCCAGGATGTACCTCACCTCTCACCCGAAAAGAATAGGCTCAAGCCACCTGCGACCCTGACCAGGATAAACGGTATAGAAGATGAATTAATGAAGTAATAAATGCGTCTCATTGATGGTATATGGACTGTACTTATGAAGCAATTTTCCAGTCTTCAGATCTCACTAAGTGCTTTACATTAAATGTCAGTGTTCACGCTTCAACACGCACTCTTTCGACAGACGGTTTTATCACATTCAGGCATATTTGAGGCTGATGGCAAAGCCTGTGGGATCTCTCAGGTTCCTCTCAGCTTCTGTGTCTTGCCTGAAGATATTTCCAAAATGTTTACTGCAGGAGTCAGGATCAAACCACAAAGAGCAAACAGAAGCCATCCCATAATTCTGAGCTGCACCCTAAAAAGGTGCGCACACACACACACACACACACACACTCTACCCTGACCTCTTTTATGTCATCTGATAAACAACGATGTTCACTTTCATTTTGCAGTTTTCTTTTAATAGCTTGTCGTTTTACGTGCAGTCTGTCACGCAAGTGTCTTAAATGTCACTGCACGTCCTTTTCTTCAGGAGTGTGTTAAGTGATTTCATCAAAACACAAATTTCTTTCTGAAGGCAGAGCTGCCAGTCTTGCTCCTAAAGTTGTCTAGCAGCCTCCGACAGATTAGAGCGAACTCCTCGCTGATCACTTTTAGTAAAGCAGGGCGGGTTTGTGCAGAGCAATTTTACTGCACAGCCTGGGGAGTAAAAACTAAACCTCTGCTGAGCTTTTATCAGCAGGCAAAGTTAGAATTATTGCATTGTTATATATTAACAAGAGAGCGTATACACAAATCTTTAAGTTAGGAATCATGATGTGCAACCTTTTTTATTACTTCTGTAAACAAAGACTAGAATGGATCAGACCTGTCATGATTGCAATTTGTCACCTCCAACGATCAATTCTGAGGCTTTATATCATCCCTGTGGTGGTTTAAAAATCCCTATTTTGCCCACATCAGTGCTTTTTTTTAATCTTATTTCAGCATCTGACTGTAACTCTTCATTTTAGCTGCTGTCTCTTTAAGGCTCCTCAATCCAGAAACCCCCTTCCCTCTGATTAGCCGGTCCTCTGTAGGCCTGATGAGGCGGAGCTTAAGCAGACCTTGGTGTTTGAGGCTCGTCCTTTCAAAATGTCATGGACCACTTCAGAGATCCCTATGCTATGACGTCATCATTTCAGCAAGTCTCTTGAAGGTCTTGTGAAAATCTGGTTCTATTTAATTTGATCAGTTTATAGACAGAGCAATTTGCATATCGAATATGGTACTGGCAGAGTACAAAATCTTTAAAGTGAATAAATCCTATCCAGGTGGTTTGAATTATAACATTTAGGTGGAAAAACTAACATAAAGAAAACATTGCTGGCATATTTATCAGAAACTTATTTTGGTTGATGGAAAAAAAAAAAAAAAAACATGACTGGATTATGTTTTGCGAACAGGAAGAAATGTATTTATTCATGTTTGCACATGTTATGTAAGATTTAACCAGAAAGTATTTTGAAAAATCTCAACTTTAACTCTGATAAACAATGGCTGCCTGATTAACATGGGAGTTATAGAGCAACAACAAACTGATTTAATAATGCTGCTTGAGATTATATTCAAAGACCTTCTGCAGAGCGCTGCCATTTATGCATTTCTTTCTATCAGTCTCAAAGACCTTGAAGCAGCTCTCTTTAATAGATTACACAGTTACATCGTAGCCCTGACCACACACTCAGCACCCCAAACCAAACAGAGTATTATCGATGCACAGCCCACACACTCTCCATCGGCCTCCCGGTATCCAGATTTTTGCTCAGTGTGTCTGGCTGTGTTTGAGCCTCCAGCCCACCAGAGAGGAGTGATTGGATCAGACATCAGCATGCCTCCTTCTCACAGCACAGACGCAGCAAAACGCAAAGAGGCAAAAAAAAAACCAAAACACACGGACAATCACGCACACGGCACCGCAAACAAACAGGCTTCAGAGAGCGTGTGCTCATACACACACTGCTGCATAATGCAGGAGGCGTAAGTATCCAGTGGATTCAGAGGCTCTCTAGCTGCTTGGTGTGACCCCTGGGTGAATCAGCATTTCACATTTAAAGGGGAGGAAGGCCCACTGTAAGTTTTTTTTTTTTTTTTTTTTTGGTATCCACTGATAACTGAGTCAGAGAGCGTGAGCATCAAAGTCCAGAAGTGGAAGAAAAACCCCAGAGGTGCTTATTTACCACCGAATTAGAGACGGACTTGAGTTTGTCGGTCTATGTTTGAGTGTTCACTAACACGTCAGTCATCACAGATCCAGCTGACCCTCTGGTCTGGGGTCGGGGCCTTTACAAACAAAATTTATCCATGACTATGACAATGCTAAAATACAGTCATGCAATAACTGAGGTTTAAAAATGTCGTCCACGAAACATGATATATTTATGAGCCAAAATCAGCCCTCAAACAAGACAGGATAAAAACCTGAAGCTTTTCTGAGCTTCACATTATCACATCGGTCAGTTTCACCGTCTTCAATGAGAGGTTTTTATGCTTTTATCAGCTGCCTGGAAACAGCAGGTAATGAAACCTTGAGATCGACTGAACTATCAGAGACCACTAGCAGAGTTTTTACTGCATTAACTCTTGTTGAAAGAGAATGAAAGTACTCCTTTGTCGTAGTTTTAAACAAAACTGCAATCCATTTTTTAAATCAGCCCTCACACTCCCTCATGGGTTTTTTGTAAATCTTAAATCTTTCTGCCAATCCAACCAATTAATCCACTCATTTGTCAGGACTTTGTTTTTAAAATCTGACTTTGCTTCTTTTTACTGCTGCTCAAAATATCTCCACTCTGTCAGATTGATGTTCCAGCACTCCGTGAGCTCTCAGACTTCCCAAAAATGAACGCGTTCCAGCTAAAAGCGACCGTGGTCAAACATTTCTTCAACTTTTCAGTAGCTTCACTGAAAAAATCATGCACAAACGAAAGTGCAAAAACAGAAGTGTGGATGATAAAGGTATGAGATCCAGCGGTATCACGGCAACCGTGTTGTGCCAGAGTTGAAAAAGCTCATCCTGTCAGGAGCAAAATAAGAGCTCCAACATGAACCTTTCACCTCAGTGGTGGAACTTTTTCTTTGTACCATCAACTCAGGGCTGAACTTCTTTCATCTTTCAGGTCACTCCTGAAGGATTGGAAAAGATGTACCTCAAAGAGTTTGTGAACATGCATTGAGTGTCGAGCTACCTTATAGGGAGGGAATGATTCATAAGGCCTTAAATATGAGACGCCTTTATGTATGCTGTCGTTGTTGCTGTACTTGTTCCTGTTGATGCCCTGTGAAGTCTGGATCTGCAGAAGACTCTCAAAGTCTGCAGAAAGAGCCTTTGAGGCCTCTAAAGACTTGATGAGTTGTGAGTTTTGATTGGCCCTCACTTCAGACGTCTGTGAGAGTGAGGAGGTTTAGATCCAGGGAGTGGCTCATGTGTCAGGGTTTTTCTCATGCTACAGCAGCTCTGGACAGTAGAAGTGAGTTTAACACTGGAATAAGATCAGAGGAAAGACAGATTTTGAACTTTTGAGGATGTTTTTTCCCCCTTCTCTCCCTTCAGGGTGTTTGAAATCCGTCTGCAATCTTATCACACGTTTCATCTCCTGACAAACACGCCTGGCCTACACCTTAACTAAAGAACAGAGATAAAGCAGGTGCTGGAGTTCATAAAAATAAACCTAATGGATACATTCAGAGACGATCTTCTAAGCTTTGAACGTTTATCACAAAGACATCAGTGTGACACAAACACAGAGAGTGTGAAAATGTGAGATATGTCAGTCATTTCCTTTAGGGGGCTGTGTGCTCTGATGTGTTCATCGTTTGTTACACCGTATCTTAAATGACACTACCTATCAAGACCTTTTCACTCGGCTGCCTCCATGCACGATTACCGCTCTGATAGAACCGAACATTGAAAAATATGGAAATTTGAGTTTCTTTAAAAGTTTTGAAAACAGTGCTCACGCTTTCTAGCAATCGATCATCTAATCTGCCCGTTGTTTTGCTTTCTTACACTTATGTGTGAAAAAGAAATGCCTTTTAGGAGATCAGCTCTCTCCTGTCTGTTGCAATGCTCCAGAGAATAAACATTTTTATACAGTTTAGTAATCACGGGCTGCCAGCAGGATGGCAGGACTTGTCTTTAACTGTATTTTAAACCATATAAGA
The DNA here is from genome assembly GCA_030710495.1 of Labroides dimidiatus. Classification (NCBI taxonomy): domain Eukaryota; kingdom Metazoa; phylum Chordata; class Actinopteri; order Labriformes; family Labridae; genus Labroides; species Labroides dimidiatus. The sequence continues at coordinate 8,045,389 of CM061163.1, forward strand.
TGAGTCATCAGGGTCTTATTTTATTCAGAGGGATCAGAGATTATTTCACTCCATCTAACCTCCAGCGTCCAGGTAAAAAAAAAAAGTCAAAGAAGCATTGATTGTGAATGTGAAATCTTGTCCTGTCTTTATAACTTTGTAACTTCAAGTTTTTTGCAAACTGAGAAACTTTGAGACGGTTAACACTTTTGATTCCCGCTTGAATGTATTGTTCAACGTATCAAGCTGCCAGGGGCAACGACGTTTCCATCACAATTCACACATAAAACAGAGCGAGCTAAACACTGACAGTTTGTCAGGTTTGATCAATAAAAGCTACGCGAAGATGCTTTTCAGAGGCTGAGAGTTAAAGATAGACTTCCTCATCTGTCCCAGAGAGGCGTTAGAAAGGTGACTTTTAGGTGGTAAGGGCTTTAAAAGCATTGATTTATGGTCTGATTCGATTTCCTTGAGTAATTTGATGAACTGGTTCAGCCTGAGTGGAGAGTCTGATATTAACTAGCGTGAGCAAAACTCTCACGCTGGCAAAAAGTGGCAGAGGAAAACCATTTTTCCACAGGCAGAAACCTTTCACAGAACCAGATCAGCCTCTGCTTTGACTTAACTGGATGTAAATATGGGACGGACACAAAAAGAGTGCAAAGAAGACAACAGATAATCACTCATTATGGCTACAATGCTGGAGAGAAAGATGAAAAGCCAAAAATTTATGATGGGCTGCATCCTAGAAATAAGATAAAAAACATCAAATTTGTTGAGAAAATTTCTTCCACACAGCGAGTTCATTTTACCTGACTAGAAATCTCAAAATAAGAATTTTAAATCTCAAGACACATCGTCTTCCATAAGGAATCCAAAGAAAAAACTAATTTTCCTCAAATACAAAAACTTCCTAAAGCACAATAATAAGTTAAATACGATGAAAACAAGCAAAACTCCTAACACCATCCTTCTTGATTTTAGTACGTGAGCGCCTGGGGACTAAAAAACACAAAATTTAGGTCAAAAATGACTCAGTATGAGAGAATTATGATAAGATGTTTTTATTTATTTCAACAAAAGTGTGTTTTTGACAGAAATATGTTGTGTTTATAATATTATCGCACATACAAACAGAGTTGTGGTTTGGTGTCTCTTCCACGTTTTTTGCACAAGTCTGAACCCGAAATGTGTTTTTAACCAATGTATTCAATGTATTCTACTGAATCTTTAAACTTTTTTTATGTTGACGAGAGAAACAATTTAGCTCACTTAGCAAATATTCATGCTAAAATGAAGATTCTACCCTGAACTAAAAGATAAAAAAAATAAGTAAGAAAAACTTTTAAAATAAGGCTTAATATCTAAATCTAAGAATTCAAATCATTTAAAGTGCAGAATAAGTTGCAGCTTGATGGTGATACATGTAGAAGAGATGCAGAGAAAGAGATCATATATGACTGTGAGATATGACACATCCGTTACCCTCACCCAGATAAAATACAGCCCATCACCAGCCAAAAAAAACCCAACCACAAAACAGGATTGAGTGAAGATGCCCAGGAAGCCCCGCTCTAAACTCTTGCAGACGTTTTGTAAAATCCGCCTCGCCCACAGAGCAACCAGCGCTGTGAGCGATTGCACTCTGAGCCAGCTCTTCAGCCTCCTGCCATGTGGGAAGAGATACCGAAGCCTACAAGCCCACACCACTACATTAAGAAAACAGCTTCATTGACCGAGCTGTCAGACGGCTAAACTCTCTCACATCTACCCCCAAAAAGTCGGGATGCTTCTCTCTGAAAACACAAACACAATGCAGGAGAAACATCCCTGACAGGAGCAAGAATTCAGACACAGCTACTGACAAACTGCATATTTATATTACAGTTTGTGTCTATTATGTCTCTATTTATATATAGCATGCATAATACAATACTCTCTATTGAATGGCTCCTGTGGTCTGATTTCAACCTCCTGTATGCACGCAACAGCACAGGCAAGGGAGGAACAAGGAGCTCAGCTTCTGTTATAAAAAGCTCTGTTTAAATTCACCTCATTTAACCATTTCCACTGAAGAACACGTTCAGTCACTGCAAATAAACAATTTCAAAACAAAGCTGCCAAAACCGTGTTCTGACATGTCACTTTCCACTTAAGTGGCCTCACTTTTAGACGTTTTATATCCTGAAAATAAAGTTTTAATTTGATGGGAGTTTCAATAATAGATTTTTTGATGTGTTTTTCTTCCCTCTCTGAATCTTTGTCCTGCTAAAATAAGATCCCATCATTGTACTCCATCTTTCATCCAAACAGCCTGCCGGGTGTTGCAGAAGTATAATGACTAGAATGGCTTCACTGATTAAACGTTATGGTCGGATGCCTGCGCACACCTCCAAGTCACCATTTAGTTGTGTGATTAATTTAACTTGGATGAGCAGATTTTCAGTTCTTTGACCACGAGACATAAAGAGTAAACAGATCGGAGCAGGCGAGGAGTGTAGGTGAATTGAAAAAGAAAATAAGGAGAGTAATAAAAGCAAATGGAACGTGCATATTGCTTATTGCTCAGCCTAACACCCAGCTGGGGACTGATAGAGAAGCCTTTGGTGTATCTCTAAAGTCTGCTCATTATCATCCTGCTGCTGACTGTCTATCTGTATTATGTATCTGTCTCAGGCTCTGGGCGGGTGCTGTGCCACGGGTGCTAATTGGCAAATGGTCTGATCGTAATCCTCACTCTGATTCACATTTTCCACCGCTGTGTCTGTGATGCTTCTCAGACCTGATGAGATAACCGCTCGAGCGACTCCTGCATCCAGGATCGATCCGTGCTTGCATCACTGTCAGTCTCAACCAGTCGGCTAACATTTATTCACATTTCCGCTGTTTTTCACGGATGAGGCGATGTCAGGGTGAAATGGGTACGCTGAGCCGCGGTGCCTGCTGTGTGTTGGATGGCTTACACAGGGAGAAGCTGTTTTCAAACAGCTGCAGAAGTCGACTGGACCTCAGGAAAACATCCCACAGATCCCTTTAAGAACACATTGGCTCCTTCACTACAAAGCAGCACAGATAAACGCTGTGTTGAGCATACTAGTGGCAATGTTCTGTATCTTTATCATTGCCGGCAAATCCCATGAGAGGAGATTCTGAGTTCCCCTCTCTGACTGTCGTACTCAGCTCTGAGCCTTTTTCTTCTTATTGGAAATGTAAATCTTTTAAAAGCAGGTCAGGGCACACAGAGGCAGTTGCCAGGTTTCCACTGGCAACCGATTCAAGGAACCAGCATATTTTGGGGCTTTTTTGAACACTGTGTAGACTTAAGAGTTGAACAAATTGAGAGAAAAACTAAACAACATGCTTAATACAAAGTTAATACAAAGAACCAGTATCAGAGAGGCTGGGAAAGGGACAACGAAACACTGACAAAGATGGAGAATCCTCAACTTTTAAAAATTACTGATATCAACAAAAACATCCAGAGGGTCGTCTCTCAACTGACTGATAAAAAGACATTTCAGAGAGGCTGTCTCAGAGCTAAAGATAGAAGAAGTTAATTACTTCAAATTAACTTCACAGTAGAGATGATAATAGCACATCATTATAGCCTATCACTGATTATCAACAGGAACATCATAATATATTATACTGTTTTGAAGTCGTGTAAGTTGCATCTTTGTGAACTAAGTGGGTTTACAGTCTTTTTAGCCCAGTTTCCACAGCCAATCGTGCCCTTCTTGGTAAGCAGCGTGTAAGCCAGATGCTGATAGCCGCATCAGCTACGTAATAGTGAGACAACACAGCAGCGCAACACAGTGTACCCCACTAATAAATCCAATCCATGAAGAAGAAAAACACGTTTCGTGAACATGCCCGGGTTATGTGTTGTTCTTTATTACTGCTGTCACACAGGAAGTGATGATTCTTTCGACCAATCAACAGACTGCAGTGTTTCTAGATTGGTATTTCTGGCACCAAAAAGTGGGACAGTATAGGTCTGTAATGTGGGGACCTGTCCCGGGTTTTATGAGACTTTAAACTGTTAAGATTTAGTCAAAGGAAAAGCCACAAAATGTGTGTCGTACCGAGGCGAACTGAACTGACCTGAGCTGAACTGCTTGGTGGAAATGGGGACAAGTTGACAGTGTGACTAATTAAAGTTCATTTTTTTTATTTAGTCGTGTTCTGCTTCTTTGTCTTGATTTTGGGTATAATAAAAATCTGTGTTTATGTACAGTATATATCCTGTCTATATCAATGTTCTTATTTCATACATCAGCCGATACATTGGTTAGCACTTTTTTTTTGTTTTTGCCCCTAATATCGGTATCAGCATTGGCCCCAATGGGTTTGGCTCGAGTTCACTGGTATCCTCATTAACACTTTAAAACCCATCAGAGCACGGTGCTCCCATTATACAAGTGCTTTTTAAATTACCAGAACTCCCCAATTTAAAGTATTTGGGTGAAAGAGAAAATTCAAACGGCTCCTAGGAGAAGAAAGGACAAGCTTTACGGGATTTTCGAGACATTACGGTACCGCATAGAAATCCACGTATAACAACACTCCAGTCACAGGCAATATTTGAGTCAAGATGCTGTCGTTACCTTAACTCTTCCACTAATTGGGCAAATGAAAAAATGAGGAAAGGCGCCAATAACTTTGACTAACATACGCAGGTTTTAGAGCAACATATGCTGCCAACCAGACAGGCAGGGCCTTACACACTGCAGGAAGAAAACACCAAACAACATAATAACAGCATGTCCGCATAGCAGAGGAGCTTGGATGCTAAACTGGACAAAAAAAAATCCTACATCAGGCAAAAATGGGACAAACATTCTCTCTTGAAACACTAAGAAGTGATCTCATCAGTTACCAAACTCTCTCAACATCTTCTGAAACCTGTTGCTGGTATCAAATTCAAAATGAGCTCGTAGTTTTCATAAAACAGTACATGCAATATGCTGTCTTTTTTATTGTTCTTTAGAGACATATAAGGCTCAAATTGTTTGCATTAGCAACATGTATGCAGTGTCTGACCTGTAGGACATCAGAGTCAAAGAGGGATAATCAGTGGGTTAGAAGATTTCATGACCCGCGTCTGATTAAGACCTCTGAAACAGAGTGTCAACACTGACCCTGAGGCGGGTTTTGCATTTTAAAATAAAGCAGAATGAGAGACAGTAATCATGCTTTTCCCGTGCGTCTGTTACATCAGAGTGTTATTAACTGATTAAATCGATCAGTGTGTATTTACAGCAACAAAAGCACGCTGATAACTGAAAACACAAGGTCAGAAAATAAATCTCGTTTCCAGCGTTGAGCCCTGCAGACAACAAATGCAGAGTGTCTTTGTTTTGTTTTTTCCTTTTTTTTATTTTGACTGAAGAGCATTAAATTATGAAATATGGGGACAGAAGGGGGGTGACATTCAATAACTGTTCGCGGTTTGATTTGACAGGAGCGCTGCAATTACTGAGAGATGTGAGAGCGCTGGGTCATTGTGACAACCTGATTGTTTCATTTCACAAACGCTTGAAGACAAATGTGGCATATGACGCATGTTGAGATCTCCACATTCAATATTTCTCGAAAAGCTCACAGAATGTATGTTTAATGTGGGAAAGTCAGTCCATTATCACATCCTTACGTCCTGATTCACACTCTCTCCCACTCTCCAGAATGTCATCAATTTTATAACATTCACTTCTCTTATTGTCACACAGGGAGACCTCAGCTTCTCTCAGTGTGACACACACACACAAACAAACGCACACACTGTGTGTACTGCTTGACACTTCCAGCCAATGTGTGTTTCACTCAGGTCACATCCTAAACCAGTCGGGCACTGCTGTTTAAAGCAACATTACTCAGCCAGGGATGAATAATGCATTTGTAAGAGGCTATTTTCAGCCACTCACTTTGTGCTCCAGTGAGTATTTACAGCTGGTGGGAAGTGTGTTTGGTGTTCAGTCCAAAGACATGACATTCATGAAGTAAGATGTCATGAAATATGATTGAAACACTCAGTTTAGTTCGAGGGAAAACAATGAAGCTGTGTGAAATAAACGTGATTAATAATTCAGGGTTTTTTTTCGTTTGTCTTAATAATAGCAGGAGAGAGAGAGGCAGCAGATTATCACTCATTTTTCACAGTGCAGCTGTACCACCGACTAGAGTCAAAGATTTCTACAAATCATCTTTAACTCATAATCACTAATGTAAAAAAATAAAAAAAATTGTATTCAGCTGGATTTTTATGCAACAATTTGTATTGTTTTCTAAAGTTTTTCTTTCTTGTTTTTAATCTTTTAGTTCAAGGTATAATCTTCAATTTACCATAAATATTTCATTTTTGGTCTCAAGCTGTCAGGGGATCTGAAAATTCAGTTTTTAAAAAACCTGCTTAATAAGCTAAATTGTTTCTCTCATCAAAATCAAATCTGTTTGAAGATTCAGTAGCATGCTCAAAAATACATTATTTCATATAAACTATTAAGGTTTACTTCTTCATGAATAAATGTTAAATTTTCTGTTTGTCTGATGGTCATAAAGGACAAAAGGAGGTTTACCTGTTTAGCTGAGTTGAGCTCTCATTTCACAGAGCGAGCAATTACTCAGAATTTTACATAATAGGCTACAGCAGCTGTAAATAAATTGCGAGTTTATCTATTTTATACTAATGATTCTTAAATGACTCTTAAACTTAAATGAAAACAGTTCTGGTGTTGCTTTCTGAGGCCCATTGGTGAAATAAACACTTCCATTAGCAGAAGCAAACAGTGGCAGAGGTCAGCATTTTACTTAAATTAAAACGCCACTATGATGTGTTTAAAATGAAAACTATAAACTTCATTAAAACGACGTCGGACGGTATGGGAATTGGGTCACCAAGCAAAGTACCACCCTCTTTTATTAACTCTATGACACAAACATTTAGTATAGCTGTGCCCTTACAGCCAATTAACATCTGAAGTACGGTTAAAAGAGAAACGTGCGCATCCTGCATCCTTACTCTGCAGGTGTTTGACATTTCGCTGAAAAGCATTCTGTGCAGTAATAAAAACAGAGGAGAGACACTTTTATAAGACAAGTAGAGAGATCTTGAGAGACTAATTGCCATCAACTTCTTGGACACTTCTGTTGCAGATTTCCAGAAATAGGTCTGCACTCTGCTCTCAAAGATCAGGACAGAGTCATTAAACTTTTAAAGGAGAAGACAAGAGGGACAGACTGCTTTTGGTAATAGGCCATCATCACTTGTCATGTACTTTTCCCTGGAAGATTGCTTAGGGGAAGGCGAGTTATTTTCGACATTACATCAGTGACCTAGATAAGCACCTCAAGGATCCTTCACTGTGCTGAAGCATGGACGACTCTGTGTTTACTTGTACGACAAAGATGTTGACTTGTAAGGGAAGCAAACGACATAAGGGAGGATGTCTATAGGCTCAGCAGATGTAAACGGATTAAAGCCGTGTTCGGGAAGCTGTGACGACACGATGGGAGCTCTGTTTGTGTAACTCATCTCATATTTCAAAGCCGAACAGTCTGTGTGTGTTACCTCTGAGACAGGAGGTCAAGACACGTTACCAGAAACATCAAACACACGACCTGGCTGATGCAGGGAGCTTTAGCCTGCAGCTGACCCCCTTTTTTTGTAAAAAAAAACAGCAATGCTTCACTGCGTAAGATAAAAGCCTTAAAAAACATAGTTCTGTATATTTAATCTATGGTTTTCAATGCTAGCTGTTGTTGCAGATGTATTATAAATCTGTTTTTGCACAGCATCTTTTATGCCCTGCAGGAAAAGCGTTGTTTACGAGTGAATGTGAGGACGACATGATCAGCTCACGAACAAACCAACTGTGCAAACTTTTGCAATCACGCCACAATGTCCTGACTCAGACGTATAGATGGTGCAAACTTTGAAACATCTCCAAGCTCAGTCTCATGGGGAATCTGTCTTTACATGAAGACATCAGAGGGTTATCTCTCACAATATTTAAGCCTGGAGGGACCGGAGTCCGTCAGAAGTCTGAACTGGACTTAAAGATTATAGACTTTTCAAGGACAGCCAAAAAAAAAGCATGTTCCTGCTGCGTTTGCTGTCTTGTAAATCTAAAATGTCTATCTGCATTTTTTTTTCGTCTCAGCATGTCCGCAGAGTGAAATATAGTCTCATAGAAATAAATTATCTCAGTGATGGACAAGCTCTTCCATGGGAACACAAGAATAATTCATCACATATTCTCTCCGCTGTCACCAGAGAACAGCCATTGATCTTTCATGTGCATTGATCTGTGTGAAAACATACACACACAAACACAGAGACACAAAACACAAACACACACACATACAGAGAGAGAGAGAGAGAGAGAGAGAGAGAGAGAAGGGTTAAAGTAATTTTTAAAGGGCCATGGCAGCGCTGCTTTCATTTCACATGTTGTGATACTTCAGACAAACCCACAAACAAACACTCAGGCTGAAAGGAGGAGTTAATTCAAACAGTGACAACATCTTTTGTTTCTCTTTCTGTTCGTGTGAGATTGATGTAGATATACTGAGTGTTCTGGGCAGGTTCATGACCTCCTTCTTTCATTCAGAAACTCATACTCGCTGCATGCTAATTACTTCTTTTATTTGTTATTGATGATGTCAGAGGGTTTACCCACAAACAGTGAGACATGGGGGAATATTTCCTGCTAAAACACGACTGATTCTGGTTGGTTGAAACTCCGTAACATCGGTGATAAATTCTGATCACGTATATGATATAATATCAATCCACACCAACATGAAATCTGCTGCTTTTCACCACCGTGACACCAATGTTAGCCCATCTCAGGCTGGCTTTAAGAGGCAGCAAATAACAACGGATAGCGCGCACAGATGTGGGAACATGTGAGTCTGTCCTGCAATCCAGGCATCATCAGAGCTGGTGAGGGCATCTCAAAGCTGCTGTTTTAACTAAAGTGGTAGTGATAACAGCAACGACATCAATGTCATCCATTTAAAGGATAAAATAAGGACAAAAAAGTTGAAATAAATACTTCTGCTAATGTCTTGCGCACCTTGTTAGCCATTATGTGGATTTTAACCCTTTATCACCCAAGTATCCCACAGGCAACCTGGACTTTTATTTGTTATTTTGGCCTTAAAGGGATCAAAAATCATGCCTGGGAAGCTCATCTTCTCCTCTTTCAGGAATCGTTTCAATTTTTTGCTTTCTCAAGTAGTTGATGATTTACGGTAATGAGAACAGCCTGCATCAATGACTGCCTGTGATTGGAACGTGGATTCCTATGCAGGACCGTACTACCCCAGGTATTGCTGTTAGGCTTGTTTTTTCTTTTTTAAGGAGTTGTTTAAATTTCCTCCAGCCCAAATGTTTGAGGACTTACAGTAATTTAAAGAATATTTGTAAAATGGGAGCAGCAATGGGTTTTAAAAGGGACAAACTAGCAGACAACTGTCTAACTTTGACTATGACTTCAGTTAAATGTCGGGTTAACCTCCTGATGTTACAGAAGCTTGATAAATAAGTCATGCTTCAATCAATAAAATTATCTTGCGATCAATAATTTGTGTCAGTGTATTTATCAGGTAAATGGATTATTGAAAAATAAGTGGGAGGTTGTGCAAATGGTGACGAATTGATTTTTAAACTTCATTATCTTTAATGCCATTTTTTATTAGAATCAATAAGTTTGTATGTGTTTCACAAGCAACACTGCAAACAGTCCTTCACTAAGTTTTTGCCCTCCCAAAACTAGAATGAGCTGTTGTGGTGTTAAAGTGGTAGAGAAGGTGAAAGATTCCCTTAGGAATCACCGATGATTCCTCGGGAATGAAAATCCCATCAAGTGGAAACACCATCAGCTGTAACGGTAGCAGGCCTGCCATGCAGACCCCTGAATGTGTTGAGTGCCACAGTATCAAGTAAAAGCAGCATTTCTTGGAGGTTTCTGTCATGTGCAACACTACCAAACTGTAACCAGGATATATTTGCATCTGTGCATGTTTGAACTGTACAGGCTGAGATTTGTGCCACTAGAAACTGAATTTTAATCATGTTTTATTTATATTTTTATCACGTTTTTTAAATTGTTTTTTAAACCTACTTGAAAATTCTATTCTATCATATATTCCTTAAATTCAGTTACAGTTTAGCGTGGCTCGACCATTACGTCATTGTCTCATGTTCTTTATTCTGAATATGAATTATTGCTCTCTGGAAGACGGTTCAGAGCTTGTAGATTTAAAACTAATCGATTCAAGCTTTCTTTACTCCCTACTTCGATCACTCTACTCAAACGGTCTGCACTAACATAATGCTCTAGTGTGAGGGTTGTCTCCCTTGTTTTAAATCTAATGAAATTGCTTTTTTACAACCATATTGGTGTTTTATTGTATTAATTGGTATTTTGTTGTTGTCATTGGCATGCTACAGTGAATTTCTGTGAATCAGTGCTTCAATACTCTTCCCTACAGATGTAGATGACATGAAAGTCGTCTCACACTGAACTGAAATTGAACTTAAAAACTGAAACTGGATTGTGCAACCTGAACTTGAGGTTTTTGAATAGAAAGTTGAATTTTAAAGTAGGTCCACTTTCAGAGCAAATTAATTTAGTTTCAAAACATTCAATTTCATTTCAGATCCTGCTCTTCAATTCAATCTAATAATTTAGATTCAGTTTCTAGTGGCACAAATCTCAGCCCTAATAACTGAAAACTGATGAACTTTTATTCCTTAAACTAATCATCATATGAAAATATGATGGTTTTTATTATCACCATGCAGAAACAGTGTTCCAGTAAATACAGACACTTACTGAAGCGAAAGAAAAATATTGTTGGAGAAATAAAAATGTTTTATGGGGGTAACTTAGGTATCAAACAAGACTGTACCTGGAATAAGTGTATAGATGATAACAAAAGCTCTTGAAATTTCTAAACAAAAATTTCGTTGTTTTTCTTTCTGGATTAGAAACAAAAACTGCAAGACAGAAAAAAAATAAGATAAAAGTTGTAATTTTTGCAACGTACTTTCATCATCTTAATAAAAATGCATGAGTTGGAGAGCAAATTCAAACAATGTGAATAATACTTGACAGGTTTCGGTTTCTTTCACATTGCTGTGTATTTCTAAAGCTAAACGTTTGCTGCATATGAAAGAAAACAGCTTCTTTTGGGTTACAAATCCTTACATACACACAGGAGACACAGGAATTACAAAGCTCTTTCATTACAGGCGTATAAGTCTTGGCTCATCCTGCCTTAGACTTAATTTAATTTAATAAAATTTCTTTTTTTTTCCTCCCAGAGGAACCAGCAGTTAAAAGCATTCCTGTGTCTTCGTCCTTGAAGCGAAACATGCTGTCGTTGCTTTTAACTCCGGATGTCCTGACCACATGTCTGTTTCTGCACCGGCCTCAGGAATCCTGCAGGACTAACCACCACTACTACGGCCTGTGCTTCCCAGACTCTGACCTGGATATGCTGGGTTTCTCTCAAGCTCCCTGTAATGACTCGCCAATGATGGCACCTTCGTCCTCATCACCTCAAACAACCCACATTTTTCAAGATTTCATCCCTGGTGTGCCAACAAAGTGGCATAAGCAGAGAAAGATATCCCACCAGCATCCCCAACATCATTTACAATAATATCACCTTTAGCCATCTTGTGATGTCCCTGGCAGACGTCCATGTACGCTGGACATTGGACGACATCCATAAAGTCCAATAACAGCATCTATTTGCATGAGTTCTTGTTTCATAAGCATTCGCAAAATGTTCCCGTAATCATCTCAAATTAAACATCATTAAAAGTGGAAAAAGGTTTTCAGATCAACCACACAACAGCATTAAAGAACATTTCCAAATGAAGACGCTTCATTTCATGCCTCTCAGCACCTTCACTGCAGCTTACGCTCATGTTGTTTTATAGAGGCACCTGAAACACACAGTCCCTCCTCTGCTGTTGTAGTAATTATTCCACTTAATTGAATTAAGCTTCAAGAAAAATAAGCAGAGCCCAGACCCCTGCAGAGGCCACACAGTCAGTGAGTGAGGCAATTATTTTATCAGTCATCCAGTAACTCAATTTACAAGAAGATGAAATACATCAGGATTTCTCTGATTAGGCCCAGCAGGTGATTGATCACAACCTGTGAACACAGTAAGTAACCTAAGAGAAAGAGAGAAAAACAGCCCAGAATGACTCAATCCTTTCAACTCTAGTTAAAGCATGAGGGTGTGATTCCAAAACACACGTCCTAATCTGGAACTTTTGACTATAGATGATAAAATCCCTAAATTTGTCGCAATTGTGTGTTGAGAATCATTGTTCTTTAACTGTTGGACGATTTGCTCACGCAGTTGTTCACAAAGTGGTGAACCTCGCTCCGTCCTTTCTTGTGAACGACTGAGCCTTTCAAGGATGCTCCTTTTATACCCAATCATGACACTCACCTGTTACCAATTAACCTGATCACCTGTGGAATGTTCCAAACGGGTGTTTTTTGAGCAATCCTCAACTTTCCCAGACTTTTGTTGACCCTGTCCGAGCTTTTTTGGAGCATGTTGCAAGCATCAAATTCAAAATGAGTGAATAGTTTGCAAAAAAACACAAAATCCCAACTTCATGAAATTGGGGTTGTAAATCATTTCTATCTGATTTAGTACTTATTGCTTATTTTTTGGTACTTGCCGCTTATTCTTTTGCTTATTTATTGCTCATGTTATCACTTATTTTATTACCCTGTTCCATCATATTTTCAACTGCTGTACTGTATAGAGAGCAGCAGTAATACCAAACTTCCCCCTGGGATTTTTAAAGTATTTCTGATTCTGAACGCAGGTTACAAGAAGGAGTAGGATGGTGGAGGAGGTTAGCGGGTGAGGAGCAGGATTTAAAATTGCATGCTGCAAGAAACAGGGAGCCAATGAAGCTGTTGGACACTCTGCCTGCAGTGTGGAGAGTGTTTATAGCACCAGTTTTCTGTAATTTCATAAGCTAAGGATGACAGCTTCACTGTATCTACTGAGTCAAAGTGTGCCTGTCTCAATGCAGAAGCAGGAACCTGGAAAAAGACCTTTTATCAATATTTAACTTCCATGTCTAAGATAAAGAATGCAAATTTTGGGACTGAGTTCTGTAAAGTGTAAAATAAGCTACACTTTGGCTTGTTGCTTTGTAGGGTCTGCTGACAAAGCAACAAGCCAAAAATATTTGTTTCTCTTCTTAGCTCGTCTTGTTTTGACAAAAGGTAGGATGCATCACCATCACCACCATTTTTAACAATGCATTTATTGGCTCAACATTAACACACTGTGAAATCAATAGTGTGTTGCCATATTGTACAATACAGAACAATACAACTCAAAACAAAAAGTTCAATCAGATCATTCAGTGCTTTCATCCCTTTTCTTGGATCCACAACAAGTCTCTTTGAGTATCCTACTCTTGGTTTGTATTCTGCCCTCCTATATCTCCACTGAAATGAAATCATTAAATCATTTCAAATTCTCTAAAAAAACAGCCAATTTGTTTTTCATGGTGTATGTTATTCCCTCCATTGACATACACTGTCATATTTTTAATCCAGGCACCGATCGTAGGCGCATCTTCCAGTTAAAGGCCAGTGTTCATTCTGCCAATTGTGATAGCAAAATCAATACGCATGCATTGTTCAGTTCTTAATTTAAGAAAAGTCAGATACAAGTGTTCACACACAGAATAACATGTCAGTAAAGTTACAACAAAAGACACAAAAATGTAAAAATATGTTAACATATTCTAGAGTTTATAACACAAAGTCATCAGTTAAAGCATTTATGAGCCGAAGCATCTTCCTCCAGCTCCTTCAGTTTACTTTTAAAAAAAACTTCCTCCCCTGAAAGGTCAAAAGAAACAGACAAACATCTATTGGGACCAGACCTTAGTAAACAAAAAAAAAATGTTTCTAAAGTTTCCATTGGCGGAGAAGTTGCAAAAGAAAATCTAGAACGCTAAAAAAAGATTTGTTTTCTGTCCAACTTCTTTGTAGTTTGTGTTTAAAAAAATCTGTTCAAGTGTAGAGACTGTGGAAAAGGTGACATGTTGTGTTGAGTGGAAAAAGTAGCTGTCATTGTGATGTTACGCCGACGACTGAGAACTATTCAACTGAACTTAAGAATAAGCTTTAAGACTGGCTTAATTTAACCACTGTCTATAGCCTCCTTTCCACCAAGCCGACGCAGCGGTACAGTGTCGTACAGGTCGGATCAGTAAGGCCTGATCCTGTTTGCATTTCCACAGCCAACTGTGCCCTTCTTGGTAGGGGGTGTGTAAGCCAGATGCCGATAGTTACGTCAACTATGTAATAGTGTGACAGTGTGACAGTGCCACATTAGAAAAGCAGTGTTAAAAGAAATGAAAGAAACAGAAACATTGGTGGTCAAATCAAAAGGGAGAAACTGATTTGTGTGCAATACTGTGATAAAACTGTTTTTCCAATGTAAAGAATGGATAAAGGTGTTAAGAGTAACAATAAAAAGTCATTAATTTCAGAACAGAAAAAACACAGTGGGAAAGCTGAATGAACATAGAAGAATATAGGACACAGTGAGTTTAAGTAAAGGAAATTGTGTGTCTGCATATGTAAGGTACAAATGAAACAAAGAACTGTTTTAAGATTAAGCTGTCGGAGCACGTCTGAAGGACTCACCTTGAAAAAAATGCAGATTTTCGTGTTTGGGGATGTAACTTAGGGTGAGAGCATTAACTTTTACGTTTTTTGGCCAACTAATTTTTGTTTGGCCAATCAGCGACGGAGCATTGGATTACTTTTGTTTTTTTCTTCTCTCTGGGACTGAGGATTACTGGACATGAGATCAACGGAGTGCCGTCGGCCAACTGACCTAAACCTAACGGGGACATTTACTGGAGGAAAAAGACTGTCGGACAGTAAGAGTGAAAGCATCAACCTTCTTATTTTGTTATTTTGTGATCAGTGTGTAAATTAAAGGGGAATTTCATTTGCAAATGAATTTTGTTTGTTGCAATGAGCTGAATGCTTTTTGAGTTTCGGTGTATGCCGCAATACTTTTCAAACTATTAAAACCATCAAACTAAATTAAAACTTACCGCAGTCACACAGGAAGTGAGGTTTATTTCGATAAATGAACAGACTGCAGCGTTTCTAGATTGGTATGTCTGGCACCCCGACAGAAGGGTACCAAAAAGTGGGACGGTACGGATCAGTTATTGAGGGACCTGTCCCTGTTTTAGTCTATGGAAATGCCACAAAATGCGTGCCATACCAAGACGAACTGAACCGCTTGGTGGAAACAGGGCGTATCAGTCAGAAGATAAAACGTGAAGAAACTTTTTTATAGTAAGTAAATAAGTAAATCTTTATTTATGTAGCACTTTTCTCAGCTCAAAGTCACAGTTATAAACAGTTAAAACTGTTTCTCTTAGCACAAATATAATGAGACATTGAACTGACAACCTCAAGTTCACAACTGGTCGACTCAAGGCTGAAGCAAAGTACCACGAGTTCAAGAAGAGGCAACCCGACGAAATACTCTCAGCATCTTGACGAACAAGCTTCAACATTCAAGTTGTTTTCTCCTGCAGCTCCTCCAGAAGCACCGTCTGAGTCACACCCCCTATCAGGACTAATCTGATTTGAACGTGCAAAGTTGGCGGAGCTTCTTAAAAGTGAATTAAAATGAAGATATGCTTTACACCAGAAGTGCTTACAGCGTAAACAAGCATTGCTGAAATGTATCAGCATATTGCTGGTAGCAGATGTTAAATTCTCCAGCTGTCTGCTCCACATGATGCTGAAGGACACATCCTTTTTTTTTTAAAAGAGTATCTCAACACTTTAGAAGCAAAGCTGTCCTTTGCATTACAAATCCTCCATCACACCCCATTTTATCAATCCTCTTACTCCCTGAGCTCATAACCACCTTGTCTGTTTTCTCAGCTTGTAACCTCCTATTGTGCTTCTCTGTTGTGCCTGCTGCAGTTTTAGATTAAAATAAATGAGAGCGCCTGTGGCTGCAGCAGCATATATGCAAACTAAAGCACACACGCAAACAGGCATTTACAAGGTGTTGGGGAAAATTAATTTGCATACACACACTCTGAAGGAGTATGAAAATGTGTTTCTTTTCAAGCTCACAGACACCCTGACTGTATGTTTCTGAGGAGTGTGTGTTTGGCGCAGCCAGATCTGATAATTGTCTGTCATCATTTTGCCTCCAAAGTACGGATGATGTGTGCATTGGCAGAGATGGAGAGGTGAAAGGAGCAGGTGACAGGTTTATCACCGGAGCCTGAGTCACTCAGAAAAGCCCCTTGAGCCAGCGCCGGGAGATTTTAGGGACTTTTTTTTCTCGGCCCCCTGAGCCTCATCTCACTCACATTGCATTTGTTCACTTGTATATCGTAACGGCCTCTCTCGTGCTTGGCTTTCCCCTCCACCACTCCACGCCTCGTCTCCTCAGTCATCTATCTGCCACGGCTCTTCTCTCGGTGCTGATGGTCCTGCTGTAATGTCACCCTCTCTCTTTATGCTCTCTCTCTCTCTCTCTCTCTCACACAGTCTGGGTGTCAAAGTCACACTGTTGTCTTTAATGACGGTGTCTTCACTCATTTCTCCAGCCGGTTTTGACAGCACAGACACATAAAGATCAGACATAGAGGAACATATTTATAATCCTCCCTCCGATCGTCTGAATGTAAATAACTCTCGTTACCTGAAAGTGCTTTATTCTTTGACTGACTGTAATCTTTTGGTGGTGTGCACAGAAAGCACTTAGGGAACAATTATCATCACTATTTGCATGACAAACCACAGCCCTCAGTATTCCCCTCACATACGGCGGTCACAGACAAGATTAATTTGAGGTTTCTGTTCTATTGATTGTGTCTGATAATGACAAACCATCCAGAGAAAGAGTATCAGTCAGCCATATTCCCATCTGTCTCTCCAGTCTGATTCACAACAAAGAATAAACACAAACAAACGCACCCTCCTCTTTGATGAGGTGGTTTTTCCTAATCTAGGTGCTTGTTTGTGTCAGATACAGAAATATAAAGATCAGTGATGAAACAGTTTCATTCAAAAGGTGACAGGAAGCCAGAGTACAAACCTGTTAAGTGAAACATTATCTTTCTGCACGATGCATGCTTCATTGCATCATTCTTTTGCGCACAGTTTTGTTTCTGTCTGACCTCAGTGGATGAAAAAAGACAATAAAGATGAAAACAAGAAATTTGAAGGAGTAATGTTTAGGAGAAGCAGTAGAGGAGGCTTAAAGGTCTACGAGGGTGTGTTCTGTTTAGGACTAGATCATACAATCCCCTGGTTAGATCGTATATCTGAAATGTGAGGGGGTATGGGGCGATATCAGCAGTGGGAACTGTGGTGCCATGTGTGGGGTGGGGCTGAGAATTGGGGGCAGCGGAGGGGCCTACCCTACCCCCAACACCACCAGCTCTTCTCCAGATGTAAGTGGACCGACCACAAGGCTGGGACCAAGATCTTCACTGAGGTCATCAGGAGGACACCATCCTTCATCGGGGCTTCGATGACTAGACCCCAACACTTCAAGAGGGCTCATCAGCGACACCTGGCATCCCAGACGCGACCCCCCTGCCCTTAGCTCTACGCGTTTGTAGCATGCCATCATTTGTTGGAAAAGGGAATCAGCTTGCCAGGCTGTGAGTGGTCCCCACCTCCATTTGGGTTGGGATCTGGGGGGAGGGATGAAAACCCTGGTTCGGTTTGTGGGTGTGGGGTTTGAGGGGTGGAGTCTGGGGGCTTACGTCCCAGCTGTGTAAGCTGTCCTAGAGATTATTTCAGGGCCCTGTAAGTGTCTCTCCTCTTTACCCAGAGCCACTGACTAGCCCGCTCAGCTGCCCCTGAGAGGACTTTGATGGCCTGGCGTTGGGATTGGCCGCGAGTTCCCAGGTCTGTTAGAGACTAACAGAAAGTCACAATCCTCCACACAGGAGGATATAAATGTCATCAATACTGCTTTTGCCTTTTCGTATTTTATTATCCTATTTATTTCTTCTACTTGGTTTCTCGTTGAAATCTGTTCACATTTCTGTCAGCTCTGTTTTTATTCATATCGACTGGGGAACTGCTTTCTTTAGGTTTTTTTATTGTTGTTGCACAGCACTGTGTCCCTTCATCCTGCAAGAAAAGTGCTTTACAGATAAAATCTGACTGATTGATCAGGTTGAATGCTTGTCATGCAATATGTTCACCGCCTAATCTAAACATTATTTCCTCTTCTAACTGTATTAATATGAAAGAAATCATATAAATTCAATTTAATTTTGATTATTATGTTTCTGGTGAACATGTCTGAGTATCAGGCAGTACACTTTGTTGACTAAAGAGCTCCTTTTCCAGCAAAAAACTAAATCCGGTGGCGCCGGTATAGCCTCGGTCACTCTCACCCTGCTCCTGTTCCATCCACGGTCCTGTCCTCTCTGAATAAAGGCATAAAAAAGCCAGAAAAACAACAAATAAAACCATAAAACTCCTTCACAGCAGAGCTGGATCTGCAGGGGTTTTGCATCACTTCTTTGGCATGCCTTGTTTCTCAAAGAAAACTCAATTTAATAGGAGCTTCGAGTCTGAAATACAGATTTTCATCTTAGATCGAAAGAAGTTTTGGAAACAACAGTAACTTTCAGATCAAATAAGAAAAGGCACTGAGGTATTTCAAACCACAATCTAAAATTACATCAACAGTCACAGGGGTTCTTACCCAAAATGTCTGGTTACTCATGAGATCAGCTGTTCAGTTTTATATTTCATATTATGCACAAATTAATTCAGAGTCAAACAATCATGCAGCAGCGCGTTCTCAGATGTTTTCTGTTAGCAAACACAAAACAACAACTCGCTAGTTTTTCCTCAGCTGGCCTGCAGCTCTGGATCTGTGTTGGTATCAAATATTCATTTACGCACATAGAGCAGGGTTTGGGGGCCTTTCTAAAGGAGGGGATCTGATTATGTTTCAAGCATTAATGGTGCAGAACCAGAGGGGAGCAACTGAGAAAGAGCAGAATATCTGACAACAGAGAAAATACAAGGCAGGTGAGCACTCCAGCTTTACGAGTGCTCAGAGAGGGGACAGGTGTGGATACTTCTGCTGGACCATGACCCCCTGACTTAACGTCGTGCAGTGAAGGTGCTGTCACTGCTTCAGGGTTTGGAGATGAAGTTTTTGTAAAATGCGAGGTGAGAAATGAGAGTTTGTGGAAAAAATGGGGACAAGAACTGAGCGAAAGGTGTTAAAGGATTAAGGTTTTAAGTAGACAAAGAATAAGCAGAGGATGAGCAAACAGAAAATAATGAAGATTACACTGCATTTAGAAGAAGAAGAAAGTGTTCAGTCTGGAGCAGTTGTGTCTCCCACATTTGCTTCTGCAAACACACAATGATTGAAAAAAGGTCTTCTGCTGTTACAAACATCTGCAACAATTTATGTTTGTGCTGGTGGGTGTTCAAAAAGCAACCTGCATAAATTAAAAGTAATTTTTTTCTATCGATGCTATTCAACCAATGCAACAGGCTCTAAAGAACAGAAAGTATACAGTTTAGGCTGTAAAAAATCTGAAATCCAACTCCCCAATTTGCAATTTGTGCGTAAACTGGGGGGAGGAGTTTCAAAGACCTGCATTGATATGATTGGTACACGCTGGGCTCCGAAGCACCCATTGAATCAGCGCTTATAGATACACACATGGCGTGAAATATTTACTTTAGCACCAATGTGCTCTACAAGCAGTCTTATTTCCCTTCATTTTTCTCATCTCTAAATTCAGATTTCTTTCTTAAATCGCCTCCCTGAACAGGTTTCTGTACAACATTTAAGTGGACAGCCGACAATTTCATGTGACAATAATGTGATCTTCTCAAATCCATCAAATGTTTTCTTATTTAAGCTTCTTGTTTGTGACTTTCTGCCTTCTTTAGTCTGTGCATTAAAAACTAAGCACCATAAGCTCTGATAACTCATGCATTGTTTTCTGGTTGTTATAATAGAACTTATTTGGTGGATTAGCAGTAAAAAAAGGTAAAGCGAAGCCCAGGATTGATCATAACAACCAGAAATTATGCAAAGAAAATTACACAAGGTTTTTTTTTTTTATGACTTGGCTGACAGTGATTTCTTTGCACAAAAATATCACAGCAGTGACAGCGAGGCAGAGTCCTCAGATTTATGAACTACAGACGGCAATAATGTGCCATCATTTCGTATTCACACTT
Source organism: Labroides dimidiatus (assembly GCA_030710495.1). Classification (NCBI taxonomy): domain Eukaryota; kingdom Metazoa; phylum Chordata; class Actinopteri; order Labriformes; family Labridae; genus Labroides; species Labroides dimidiatus. Next base: position 8,065,665 of record CM061163.1, read on the forward strand.
CCAGGGCAGAGATGAGAAACGAATCTGAAGGCAGTTTGTTCAGCCTTCATGACACATAGATGAGCTGGTTATTACTTTTGTTTTCATCTGCTTTTTGTTTGTTTTTCGGCTCATAAAGACATCTGTGTCCCTTATTTGACTGCTTCGTTTCAGATTGTTCAGAGCAGGACAGGAAGATGAAGCGATGATGCAAACGTTTCATGCATTAAACACATCGTCTCTTATTTCTTCAGCACGCTCCGTCATGAATCCAAGTAAAATTATATTTTCTGGCTTAGTATGTGTGACGACAGTAAAAGGTGTAACCACAGGTGAGATACATGCTAAATGGAAAAATAGCACCGCACGAGTCAGGTTGTCACATTATCTTCACATTATCAGCAGAAAAACCCTGAAATCAGAGTTTATTGACAAAGAAAAGGCCTCAGCATGCTTATTCCTGCAGGACGTCTTCGTATTAAATTATTTTTTTCTGTCACTGTCACCACGTTTTCATGAAAGATCATCTGACAGGGAGACTATAGGTCAACAGAGGCAAGGTGCAAAGGGTAGTAAAACGCTGTGACTGAGGACAACAGTCCTTGACTGGTGACCTTGTGAAGAGACAGCGTGAGAGCTGAGCCAGCAACTCCAGCATTTATCACCTCCAGCGTGAGCGACCTGTTGTTCATTCAGGACCACAATGCACCGTTAATACAAAGGCCGCTCCAACCGTCATCTTTAACATCACGTCGATGTGAAGGGCTGTAAACTGCAGGTTCTGTTGTCGTCTCCACAAAGCGAAAGTGTTTAGGGAGAAGAGAAAATCAATACAGACGAACTCACACACAACTCAGGAGGCGCGTACACACATTTCAATATTTAATTCTGAATTAGAATTAAATGTGGAATGCATTATTTCCTCCTAATTAATCTGTAGTTATCATCCATCATGTTCAACACCCATTTGTCATTTTTGTTCAGAGGAATGAAAAGCTTATTAATGCACCAGAGCGAATCCTTTGTTTCCCATTTCTGCAAAACAACCAAATGCTAAATAATTAGCTCTGGGGCTTTCATTAAAAGCGTAATGTGATGTGAAAATAATAGACTTTCAGGGAGAGCCTGACCCCTATGGAGGGAGATGTTTTGCGGGCAGGGTTTGGGTCATGTCCTGGTCACAATGATCACTTTTTTTCCTGTGATGAAACACTTCAGTTATGATGGGTTTGGTCCCTCAAGGGTGAAAATTCTCCAATCCACATGGTGCAAGGGCTCATTGAACGGTCTGAAGGGCACTAAAAATGATGTGGATGAGGCACAATGGGGTCTAATCTTCACCCAATGAAACAGGACGGGAAAATTCAGGTATTATATTGTGTCAATACTTTAGAAATTAGACGATCTTCACAGGTTAATATTGACTTCACCCTCTCTAAGATTACGGGCCATCTTATTCAACCATGTCCCTTCCTTGGTCTTTTTGGTGTGCTGTCGAGTGAAGTCTCCCTAACAAAAATACAATTGTGTCGAATAACCTATTCTGCTCTTCTGGCGAGGCGTCTCATTCTTGTAAACTGGAAGAGTGATCGTCCTCCAACTTGTAATCGGTGGATCTGTGAGGTTATACAATCTCTCAAAATAGAAAAAATAAGATATACACTTCAGGGATCCACCGAGAAGTTTGGTAAAATTTGGCAACCCTTTATCTCTTACGTGGAACAGCTGCCCAGGTTACTTGAATATTGAAAAGGATGTAGCTGTATAAGTAGCTCTCTGCGCTCTCTCTCTTTCTTTCTCCTTTGTTCATTTTGTTAGTTATTCACTATTTATGTATTTACTTTTCATTTATCCTGTTTTTTTGGTTTTTTGTTTTTGTCAAGGTCTTATGTTGTTGTTACTTATGCTTGTGGACTGTTTTCTGTGTAATTTGTTTCGTGTTTGTCTTATGCATACAAAAAAATAAATAAACAATGGGAAAAGAAAAGAAAGTAATATTGACTTCATGTTGTCAGAGAGGAATTAAAAACGATGCCCTGAAGCTCTGATGTTAACCATCTATCACCATTTATCTGTGAAATACATGGGCCTGATAATGCTAACATAATAATTCTAAATACAAATAATGATGGATTATAACACATCAGAGTCCCAACTCTCAAAGGCAGGAAGAGATGCCGACAATCCACACAGCAGAGCAGCAGCTGTCAGATCGTAAATATCATAATTCATAAATGTTGCAGCTAAAAAATAACCCCCAGGCACTGAGAAGCAGATCTCAGTGAGCACAAAACACCAGCCTTCAATTTCTTTCATAACTTTCTAAATCCACTTACACCAATAATTATCTCTTCACCTGTGATCCTTGAGTCAGCTGGGATGCTGTTTTTTTTTTTTTTTTTCTTCAGCTGCCACTGAAATCCTCCCGTTCTGTCCTTCAAACATCCACTTCTGCAACCAAATTCCTCCCATTAGCAGCGTGAACGGCGCGTTGTCTGATTCAAGTGAGAGGTTTAACCCTTCACCTCCCGCTACAGCGCCATCGACTAATTTCATGGCCCTGCTTTTAAAGAAGTACTTTAAATGAATTTGCCAACTCCTGACTGTAAACTTTGAGATTTGTCCCTGAGCCAGAAAAGAGAAAATGAGAGAGAGGGATAAAAGCAGAGGAGTGAGCTGGTGCAGCGGTAGAGAAGCCTGTTTGTTCAATGTTTTTATGCCCTTGTTATTATGGAAGAGAGCATGAGTTTGTTTACGAGTGACTGTGACTGTGATCATACAGAAAAGGTAAAACAGAGGCTGCAGTTAATATCAGGCCAGCCAGCACATTTCTTGGCAGCTGTTGGAGTAAGGCTATTTAATGAGTGGATGTTTCAGTCAGTATGAATGTGTCTCTTAGTGACAGAGATGTAAGGATAAAGAAAAGATAATCAGTTACTTCTCGCCAGAAGTGATCTGCTGTTGCGTGGTGCCAGGTGGCACAGATGCTGCAGGTGTGCAAATTGGATGCTGCTTGAATCTCATTATATGTGAACCTCCTGACTTTCACACAGACTTTTTTTAATCAGAGTGAAATATTTTTGGTGTTGTTGGAGCTTTTTTTTTTTTTTTGTATATCGTTTTGCTAATTCAAGAGAAAGGTTGTGTTTGTGCGTGTGATTGAAAACAAAGACAGAATAAAAACTCTGCAGAACCATATTTGGAAAATTAAGGTGTTTTTTTGGATCATGTCCAAGGAGGATTTTAAAAGAGGATGTTTGTCTTAGTCAAACTCATTTCAGTTCAAGGGCCACACACAGCCTAACTTGATCTCAAGTGGGACAAACCAGTAAAATCTCAGCATATTTACCTTCAAATAACAACGAGTCCAAGTTTTCCCTTTGGTTTAGAGCAAAGATATACAATCATATTATGAACATCTTTATATTTGATTAAATATCCTTCAACAGCCAGAGAAAAAGTGCAAATTCAACAGAGCTTAGCCTCAGTTTATTAATTACACATGAGCTTTAAAACTGATCACACTGATTATGAAAAGCCACATAACGTTGAATCACATGTATTTAAAACTGAAAAATACATCTACAAATCATTTTAACTCTATTTTCCTTATCTGTGTCGTTTAGAGCTACAACAGTTAATCAAATAATCAATTATTAATCAATTACTACATTTATCAACTATTCTGATAATTGATTAATCGGTTTAAGCAGTTATTTAAAAGAAAGATGTCCAAATTCTCTGATTTCAGCTTCATTAACATTAAAATAAAATTAGCTCCTGAATGTCTTTGGTTTGTGGAACAAGACGTTTGATGATGTCATCTTTGACTTTAACCAAGAGAATAATTGATAGATTAATCAATCATGAAATTAATCATGAAACTGAAGTGGGAACTATTCCAAACATATAACGAACAAAGTTACATTTTCCCCACCTTTGTAAATGTATAACACATAACGTTAGCCTAATACTATTATTGTCTCAGGCATATATTACACACATTTAAATCATTATTTCGTGAGCTTTATAGCACAAATGCCAGAGTCAAAGTAACTTAAGTAAAGTAAATAAGCTAACAATGATAATATAGGTAATATAAATAAATAATATTAAATAATAACAAATATACATTAAAATAAATGTTTTTTTTTCTTCTATTCTGATAACTTTGAACTATGACTTAGGCAATTATGCTATTAAGCTAACGATATCAAAACTCACTCTGAAATCCCCTCTGCCACAGTTTTCCTCGTCAGGCTGATTTTGCAAAAGTAGTTTCTCTTTTCAGGACACACGACTTCTGCAGCCTTCAGCATGTTTTCATGAACTCCTCCTCATAGTACGGCTTCGATGCTACTGCTAGCCATGAGTGGGAGCAAGTCACTCATGTGCCATTCTCAAGTCAAAACCTTCAAGTCATACAAAATCCAATGATCCAGCCCAGTTTCCACATTTAAATCCGTAAAGAAGGTAGCTTGTAACAGCTAAGCTAACTAGACACACTCATGCAGCTTACCTTTCTCTGTGGGATAAAACAGTTTCTTAGGTAGTCTAACTTCAACAAAAAATGCAGAAAATAAAAATATTTAAAGTAGAGAGTAAGTAATCAGTAATCATATTTACATAATAACAGTAATGGATTAATAATCAATAATTTGATTAATTGTTGCAGCTCTAAAAACAACAACCAGGTGGTGTTCAGCAAAATCATTAGAGAGAAATAATCCTTCAGCTTTCAACACTTCCTGGCAAAATTACTTCACGTTTGCAGATTCAGCTCATTACAGAGCTAATATAATTTCTGATTCTTGTTTTGGATGTATGAGTAAATACTCGATCACACTGCTGCGTAACTCTAATGAGCTCCAACAACATGTGAATCCAGAGTCTTGTTTACCAAAGACATCAGAGACCTCATGTAAATGCAGCCTCAAGGTGCAGCTGATGTGCAGAGTGTGCTCTCTGTATTATGAAGTATTAGCTCAGACAGTCGCAGCGGAGAGACGAAGAGAGGAGAGCACACAGGACGGAGGAAGCAGAGGAAGCATTTGCATCTTTGGAGAGCTGGACGGGCCACGTGAGTAGACTCTAGTTTGGATCAGGGGATGTCATGCAAGGCAGATACTGGGGGGCACAATGAAACCTGAGCGAGCAGAGTCCTTCATGATGTAATTTTCAGAAACTTGACGCATGTATAAAAAAGAGAATATGAATGTCAAGCTCCATGGATTCATTTTTGTTGCTCAGTCATCTCCCACTGCTCACCCGAGCAAAATTTAATCTATTAGAGAAATTTAATTGAGGTGATATTTTAGCTCGAGCTTCTACACTTCTCCCACTTTTCTTGAAAGAGTTCAGTTCTCCTGCTTCAATCAAAAAACGAAGAGGTGCTCTGTGCTCAGACGTAAGGATTCTGCCGACGTAGTAATACTTTCAGACCTGATGCACGGGAAGCAGACACATCACATCACATTTGCTCCTTCATCATTAAAAGCCCAGACTTAGCAATAAACTCCCTCTTGCACTTTCAACCTCTTAACTGGAGACAGGGCCGGGCGCTCTGTCTCTCTGATTCTTCTCGCCATCCTAGATCCTAGACCTGGAGGTATCATAAGGGACACAGAACAGTCACTGACCAAATGTGCTGAAATCCAGCCATGCCTTTTTAAATAACTGTTTATCTCTGATTAAATTCCTAATTTCACACATTTTAATTTGTGACTGGTGCAGTGACGGTTTTGGAAACATGTCAGTACACTGAAGTGAAGGTGAGAGCAAATTCAGAACCACCATTCTGTGTCTGTGTTGGAAGGAGAAGTTGTCTTCTCCTTACTGAGACCAAAGTGAATATTCAATTCTATCCGCACGTCAATTATCTCCCAGACTCAAATGGTAATTTTCAGAAAAACAAATCAGGAAAAAAATTAAATAGTTTCAGACGTTCCTTTGTCTCAGCAATAACTTCCATGCCTTCAAAATCCTGCAGGATTAAGACCCAGGTCCTGTCTTTTCCCTCTGAGTACGTCCATGTTTAGCGATTTTGTGTTGTGAAAACCAAGATTGATCAGGAGTGATCAAAATCAGATACTTAAAGTTGATGGGGCGTAAAGTGTGTGAGCAGCAGAGGTGCTGGGATTGTTTACAACTGGACGTTACAATTTCATTGAGTGCACACTCGCGCCAAATTAAGCAGCAGCAGATCTTTGTTTTGCCAAGACAAATACATCAACATCAAAACATTGCTCCTCGAGTAGCTTGAATGTCTGCATTTAATCAAAAAATGTGTATTTCTACTCCGACTGGCAGGTTACAGGTAGGCAAAATATGTTATAGGTGAATGAACAGACAGAAAAGTTTAACAAGATCCATTCTGAGTTAAATCATTGTCGTTCATGTTCATTCTTTCAACATTTGCTCACAGTTAGAAGTCTTGACTCGTCTGCAGCTCTTTAAGTTGCAGCCATTGTGCAAAAAGATATTTCCAGGATCTCAAGGTTTGCAGTGGTGAACATTTATTTGCATTGCATTTGTTGTTTTTATGCCTTTCAAGACATTTTCATCTCTGTTTGGATAAAAATTTGTTTTTCTGTAAAGAACTCAAATCGTTTTCAAAACACCTCAGATGTGCAGCTGCTGCTGTTTATGTTAAAGGCAAAGTGAAGGATGTGACATCTCAATAAAAAACTACATTTGTCATGAAAGCATCTCTCTGCTCTCTCTCTCTTTTTCTTTCTCACTACACACTCTCTCCATCACTCTCTGTGATGATCTCTTGGGTGGTTTGACAGAGAATTGGTGCAAATGAGTGTCTCATTAAACCTGATGAGCTTTGCTGAGACTTAGCTTATGACCCATGAGGAGGAGGGGGGGCAGAGTTAACACCCACTGCACCAACACTGCTTCTTACAGTCCTGATTAAATTAACCCTACAGACAGACTGTGTGTTTGCATTTTAGGAACGTGTGCCATATAACCTATTTTTTAAAATAATGTCTTGAAAAGCTCCAGGGTCATTCATCTCCACATTCGAACTCAGAGAGGGTCGAAGCTGCTCGTTCCACTGACAATAAATCCATGAATTCTTTTAGCCAGTCGTCAGTGTTAAAGCTATTTGGTTTACGTATTTTCCAATGATTTGTTGTGTGAGTGTTGACTGTATCTTACTCTAGAGCCAAGAAGGCAGACTAGTGGACAGGGTTGTATTTTTACTTTCAAAATAAAATTCAGTCTTGAGACAACCTCACTCCAGAAACTCCTAACTAAAGTACGGTTCCACAAGAGGCGGATCAGAGTTCCTGCCTCACCACAGCCACGCCAACACAAATGTGAGAGAGAGTCATCAATGTTCTTTAACCTGGATGGAGTGATGTTGTTGTGTATTTTGTTGTGTGTTTGGGGACATGCCAAGTCTAAGAGTCTCTTAGACTTGGCATGTCGATTAGCATGTAGATTAGAAACTACTCTTTTCCCTGAAGCAATCTCCCTCAGTTTATTATCCAAGTCACCTTTAAAGCCTGTGAAGGTGCTTTTTAAACAAGTAGCTCCTCAATTGATTTTAGTTGTAAGTATGGGAAAACATCTCATTGTCTATTTTAAAGTTGGGTTTTGGGTTAAACCACAAAGACTACAAGGATATAGACTTGCTATGTTCAGAAAGGAGATTTTCCTCGATCTAATGAAGACTGATTTCTCTGAATGTTTGGTATCATACTTCCACCTTAGTGAGCCATTAGAGTAACTCATGCAGCAAACTAAACACTGAAGATGTCCAAACCATCACTCTTTAGGAATTCTTCACTACATAACAGTTTCATTTCCAAGTATGAATTAAAAAGCAGTTTCAAAGTTTTCTGCACATCATTATTCTGGTGGACGAATGCTGGAACACTAATATGTGTTAACTTTTTGTTGGCTGCCCTGAGGTTGTCAAATTTGAATGTAGTTTCTCTGAGAAAGTGTACCCAGCATGCTAAACAGCGAGTTAAAGTGTGTTAAACCATGGAATAAAATCTAAAACTGCAGAAAAAAACAAACAAACAACAACCTCAGTTTGTCTTCAGCCTTGTTGGTAAATGTATAAACATCCAAGAGCTCCTCTTTGTATTTCATTTTTCCGACCTGAATGATCCCCTGCACATTCTTACAGGAGTGCAACGGAGTTCAGAACAACACTGTACTATACTTAATCCTTATTTCATCCGGGGCTGCAGCATCGAGAGGCAGGTGGACAGTCCATCACGCTGCACCCAAACACTCACACCAAGGGGTAATTTATCGTCACCAAGCCACAAAGGATGGGCATTTCAAGCTACAATTTTATTCGATAGTCAACTGAGCACCAGGAGCGTCCGTCTGCTCTGTTATTTGGATCTTGCAGCAAAATCCCAGCAATCCACCTTTTTCCTGACTACCCATAGTTCATCAAGATTGCTGGTTTTGCTCGTCCGATTGAACGTTCTGTTTATGTCGCCATGGAAACCACAAAGCTGATGATGTTAGCCTAGCTGTCATACTCGCTCTAATAACCGTCTTTTAAAACCAACAAAGTGACAAAATGGACAAAAACCAGAGGTGGAGTCATAGTGCGGATGTTTTAAAAACGTTTACACTGAGTCCTGTTTAGCATTAATGATTTCACACAAGTTGTTTTGAGCTAGCTTTCCACAAGCTAGCTTGTTTTGAGGTAGCATGCCAGCGGCGGCAACCAGAAGTGGAGAACCTATGGGCTTCTGAAGAAATAGGCGGATATATTCTGAGAAATTCTGGAGGCTGACAAGCCGCCATTACTGCGGTGGGAAAAGCCCGGTGACTCGCATACGTTTGAATGAGAGCGGTCAGAAGGATAAACAGAAACAAAAGCATCCTTACATCCCCTGGTGTTCCAGGTGGCTCGGTGCAGTGTGAAGGGCTGTAGGGATGGCGTCCTCTGTGGAGCGGTTTGCTCTGTAGGCGTCTGTGGTTAGCAGTCGGTCTTTGGAAGCACTTTATGATCACAGGCGGAAGTTTAACAGGTCTGCAATCATTCAGACTGTCGATGGGTTACTTCTTTGGGACAGGGATGATAGTGGCAGATTTCAGACAGGAAGGGAAGATTTTGCAACACAACACAGAGTTTAATATTAAATTAAATTCCATCATGGTTCTAGCCCAGTGATCATCGTTGTGTATGCATTTGATATTATTTTCATAAACCTTTTCCAAATGAAACGGTTCCAGTGTCCGCCCCTCTTGGCTCACCTGTTTTTAAAACTAATGAGAAACTTGTCAGTTAAAGGCTGAGTCTTAAGAAAAGTATTAACAGCATCTGTAGATGCTTTCCTGTCCTTTACTGAGGTTTTGAGCAAAAAAGCAAAAAAAATAAAAATTTCAAATGAAAATATTTGTTGTTTTTGACCTACTGTAACAATATTTTGAGTTTTTGTATTTACACATCAAGTTCTTGTGACTCTACTTCCTGTTAGTTTGTCGCACAAGCAGCAACATCTCCACTTTCTCCATCCCAGTGAGGCTGTCACGATCATGGAGTCTGTCAGGCATAAGCTGACACCACTTTGGGTGTCAGTGGCCTCCCCCACCCAGCTGTAACATTAACACACACGTCCAGACTGAGCTCTCTGTTCTCTACGCCCCCGATCCTGCACGCCTGCCCGGCTGACAATCTGCCTGACAGCCTGCCGCTTGTCCTCACGCTGAGTTAACGTCCATTCTGATCCAGGATGAAACACTGCCTCTGCTGCCTGCCTGCTGTCAGTACACATTCGTTACAAGTCAAACGCTACATCAGCCGACCTCGCCGCATCACGGCGGATGCTGACAACGTGCTGCCACGTTAGCTTTACAGGGATGAGCTGGCCTCATCAGGAGCACCAGCCGGTATCGCTGCCGGCGGTGCGGTGAGTGTTGTTGTAGCATAACATGATAGAGACAGCTACTAATGGTGCTCGTTACCCTACAGTGCTGCATGCGGTATCTCAGGATGGAGTTTGGATGCAGTTCCGTGGACATCCAAGCAACCTCTCCTTGAATAATGAATGAGGAAGGAAAGTGAGGCTGCAACAGGCGAAGCAGAGCTGAGCATGAATGATGAGGAGAAAGTGAAATAAACGAGACGGACAGAAACTCAGCAAAGTGTTATTACACTGAGAGCGATCACATAGATCAGAGCTGAAGACAGAAGACACAAAGTGGGTGAGATAAACACATGAACGCGTGTTTTTTTCCGCTCCTGCTCTGCTGCTTGCTGGTGTGGCTTTGTGGAGACATGTATTTTAAGTGATCCACTGAAGCGACGGGCTAGAGTGTTTTATTCAGAATACAAGTCCCTCCGCTCAGGAGAAGAATTAGCATGTTTCAGGAGGCATAGCTGGTGTCAAAGAAAAGATGAGGGCCATACAAATGTGCTCTCAGACGTACTGAGGGTGAATCAAAGCCGACAATGACGAGAAGGTCAAAAACTGTGATCAGTGTGAGGCCGCAAATCACGTAACATCATAAGATTTCAAACTCAGCTCAGTGCAATCGCTGCCCAAACTATTTTTTCTCTGTGTAAGGAAATGGGGCCAAACTGTCTGCTGCTTGGCCTTAAAATGTGTTTTCATACTGCTGTGTTATCTCCGGTGTCCCCATGGTAACAGTTTAAGGACTGCTCACCTGGAAGCCGGGTTTTGGGAGGGGGAGGCTGAGGAGACAGATGACAGCATAATAAAAAAAGGCGCATTCGTTCAGCGGTTTCTAATTGAGAAAGCAAACATAACAGCGCTAATGTTCAAGCAGCCTCGGTTTTATTTCCTTCACAGCGCGGCCGACAAACCAGAGAGAGAAGCAATCATAACAGCTGGAAGACAGACATCTCTCGGTCTCAGCAGAACAAGGTTTTAATATTTAAAACCGCAGTAAACATGAAGTTTTGGGGTCAGGCTCTCACAAGTCTCTCACTTAAGAGTGAAAAGCAGATCCCAAAACCTGGAGCAGAGAGCCTCGCAGTCTGCAGACACGTATTTATCTCAGCATGGTGGGGGAATAAACATAGAGGTACAGTTTCCTTCATTGGAATCATTTTTTTTAATCCAGCCTCAAAACTTTCATCCGCTTCAACACTTTCATCATTAGCGCTCAGCGTACAGTCACAGCCATGCAAAGTACATCAAAAGGAAATCGTCCCAAACTGCATCCTGGATTAAAAGGTACAACCCTCTGGATTTCTCTTCCCTTCCACTTCAAAGCAGGTTGAGGATTATAAAAACACCCTCAGTGAAAGTCCTGGAGAAAAGTTGCCCAAAAAAGTCATCATGAAACTGACGAAATCAGAGTTCAGACTGAAAAAGTTTTGTTTGAGTTTAAGTTTGATCAAGTTTAATTTTAAACTGTAATATATGACTTTAATATCAGACAAGAGGCTGATTTGTCCTCATCAGAGAAAGACCGATGTGTTTCTTTCAGGGCAGATACCGATCAGTAGAAGACAAGGAGCCTGATAACTGATATCAGGAGCAGATTTTGTAGAAAACGTGAAAATATTGGCATCAATTTTTGAACAATACGAACTCCAACCCTTAAGTTTGTGAAAATGCTTTTAAGCATGTTTATCAAACAGCTCAGCAGGACTTCTCATAGTTCTTCTCAAGTTAAATGAAAACTTAAATAAATCACTTGCTTAAGTTTTTTACAGTAAATCAAGTTTCTAAAATTTTGATAAAACTGAAATTCACTTCTCTTTGTTTTAAATTCAAGGAACAACATAAAGTGCAGCAAGTTCCCACAGTCAGCGGCATGTTTTATAAAATAAACTGAACATTTAAATCAACAAATAAGTGGTGTGGCTCTGCGTGTAACCAATCAGATGGCCTTTGGATGATGCTGACGTATCAAAATGCCAAATCAATCCCAAGACCCCAATCCTGCAACTAAAACATCAATCCTGCACAGCCCCACAGGCCAGTGTTTGTATAAAAATATGAAACTGCACCACCTTAAATCTCAGATCACAAAGAAACCGTCTAACCTCTGTCAGGATTAAATGTAGAAAGTAGTTTTTATGTGCCACAGCTCAGCACACAAACACACACAAACACACACACAAAGAAGAAAAACTGAGGTCAGTAAAGTAAAAGCAGAGACAGAGAATCGATTTGACTTTGGTCTTGTGGGGCAAACGTCTGTGACTCGAAGTCCTGCTGTCCGGCACTTCACGTCATTTTGACAAAAAGCGCACACATTGTCCTGACACTGATGTCAGGTCCTTTCCAGCTGACATAGGTCGGACCTGGAGACGGGAGCGCCGTGCGCTGGCAGGTGAAAGTGTTGGAGTGATATGTTGACATCTGAAGTCACAGAGCAATAACAAAAACTCTCTTGATGCTCCGTAAAAAGTGCAAAGACGAATGTGTTCAGGACATTTACGACTTTTGATATAAGAAATTCGATGAGTGGGGTGAAAGTTGATCATTTGTAGATGTGTTTTAGGCACATAAAACAAACCAGGTTTCTCATTTCCTCCTGTACACACAGATATTTTAACATGACAAGAGATGCTTTAGCTCAGCATGTCAGTGAATCTGTTTAAGCGATGGTCACTCTTTGTCTCCTCTGAGTCTGATCTTCCTAAGCGCTCACATGGATCAGACAGGACAGGAGGGTGAAAGTGGACTCAGGCAGACTTTATCAGCCTGTTTCAAAGAGTTCATGTGACTTTTTCCCACCTGACAGCCAGGTTAGAGCATCTGCCACTCAGCCTGCACAGTACACGGTGAAACTCGGGGAAGAGGAAACTGAGACATGAACGGTGATAGAAAAAGAGAAGAGGCCACAGAGAGTGTAGGAGGAGGAGCGGTCTCTCTGCAGAGGAAGTATCTATATAGTCATCGTCTGTATTCACATAGCAGAAGAGATGATTCTCTTATATCCTATAGATTTCTTTCATGTTTGTGTTTTTGATGCATCTCTACAATCATGCTGGTTCCTGCACCCTGATGAACCAGGAGACGTAAGCAGTTTGCTTTTAATGTACAGAAGATACAGAATCAGGAAGAGAATCGTCGATCCCGCTCTGACAAAAGACAAACTATGTTTCCACTCGATTCGACTCCCCTAGAAATCAGCGAAAACTCCACTTTCATATTTGCAAGTAGCCCCAGGACAGAAACTTTTACACTTTTAGCCATCACCGAGACAGGTGTCATTGTGAAAAGAATACATACGCCTGAAACACACTTTCCTGCGCTGAACGCCTGCAGCGCTCTGTCAACATTATTCTCACTCACCTACTTTTTCTATTTTAGTCTGTGAAATTCTACATCAGAGAAGCAGCGTACACTGAAACCAACTCACACTATGGTACTAAAAGTCAAAGCTGGCTGCAACATTTACAGATTTTTCAGCCCCAACAGTGCACACGGCAAGAAGAAGTATAACTAAGAGTCCAACGTGTTAAAACTTCCTTTGTTCGCATCGGTTTTCCTGAGGTTGAAAGCTTCCTCAGGAAGTCAAAAGTTTTACTGAAACTTGGTTTGGAAAGACCGTCCTGACAGCTGATGGAGGAGCCCGACATCGCAAACAGCTACTACCGCTCTGGATCAGTGAGGAGCGTCAAAACGTGATGTCAGAATCAAGCAGCCGCACACAGCAGTGAAAAACACTTGTAGAGAAACGTGATTGCATCGTGGTTTGTGTTGGGTTAATGAAGTGTGTGACCTACATCCTACATTACGTTATTCAAAGGAACCCTCTTCTTCACACGAGTTAGAGCAATTACAGCTCTAGCACAGAATCTGAGTAAGCTTTATGAAGAGACTGTTTTCATTATGTAACTTTGAGTTAAATGGCCTTTCATTAAGCCACTCTAATCTCTTTTATATCCAGGTTGCTGCTCTCCGGCTGGCTTTAAAGTCTGTGAACGTATGTGAGCATAAAGAGGATTTCCTCAGCAGATCAATAAAGCATAACAACATCATTATCATGCAAGACACAACACTCCTTGGGAGCTCACTTCTGGTGCAAGTAGCTGACATTTTTTACTCGTTCAAGAAGATCAAAGAATTCAAGTTAACTACCAAGTTGACCTTTGATTTTTTCAGCCATTAGTCAATAGATGCTGGAAGCAGCTGAGAGCTAATGCGTCACAAACATAAACACAGGCAGAAGAAAGCAGATCTGAGTGTTTAAAAACATATTTACATGAGACTGTAAACAGACCAAACACACACACACACACTGGAAGCTCTCCGTCTTTCATAGCAGGAGTGAAACAGGTGTCCAGGCAGGCTGCAAAGGTAAAAGTCTCTCCTCCAGCTTCAACATCCACTCAGGAACCAGGCCTGCGTTCCCGCTCGTCCTCTCCCCAGAGACGCTCCGCTCTCCGTCTCGGCCATAAACGCCTCATTGTGTGTGTCGTTAAAGAGAGCATTAGGTGATGAACAAGGCCAGCAAATTAAATAAACACAGCTGATGTACAACATCCCACGGCATGGATTTTTGGATGGAATGGTATTGAGTACATAAAGCCTGATTCATTTCCCTGATGCTGTTCAGTCACCCTGCGCTCTGTTAGCGGCATGCTGGACTAGGCACACAAAATAATTCAAAGCTTTCAGCAGAGGAGATGTTTCAAGTGTATTTCTGCAGCACCTCAAGGACAAACACATCTCTAAGTAGCTTTTGACCTTTAGTGGTATGAAGACAGCTGTCCTGTCTGTAGCTCATCCCCCTGACACTGACCCCACAGACAGGTCACAGGTTCTCTGTGAATCAAATCAACTCTGCTTTACTGAAACTGACTGATGAAGAGTCATCCAACAAAACATCCAAACAGTCAAGATGACACAAAATAAAATGATAAGCAGATCAAAAGGACGGACGGACAGACAGACAGACAGACAGACAGACAGACAGACAGACAGACAGACAGATCTGTAGAGAGGAAGTTCCTTTGAGGTACAGACAGGTAGATCTACAGACAGAAAGACAGACAGACAGGCAGATCAATAGACAGACAGAGAGGAAGATCAATGGATGGACAGACAGGTAGACAGACAGGTAGAGTTATAGAGGGAAAGAAAAATATGTAGATCAAAAGAGAGTAAGACAGGTAGATCAACTGAGAGAAACAGACAGGTACATTAATAGAAAGACAGACCGGTAGATCTACAGACAGACAGAAAGACAGACAAACAGGTAGATCAGTAGACAAGAAGGACAGACAGGTACTTTGATAGACAGACAGACATGTAGATCAAAAGAAAGTAAGACAGGTAGATCAATTAAGAGAAACAGACAGGTATATCAATAGACAGAAGAGACAGACAGGTAGATTGATCAACAGAAAGACAGACAGGTAAACTGGTTGACAGAAAAGACAGACAGGTAGCTCAACAGGCAGAAAAACAGACAGGTGGATCAACAGACAGACTGACTGACAGACAGAAAGGTAGAATGATCGCTAGGTAACTGGACAGAGAGACGGGTAGATCAACAGACAGGCGGATTAACAGAGAGACAGACAGATTTTATTTAACGCTGCTCGTCTCACATCCTGGAGCAGGACGCCCTCTCACCAAAGCGATCATATTTAATGCAACATTCAGACGGCACAGTTTGTTAGAGATGATGACTCAGAGGCTCTTTGTTTTCTGTTTTCCAGGAGAACTCGGCTCAGAGCAAAAAGAAAACCTCTCCTGTACACAGTGAGCCCGGCTCTGAGTTAGGGTGCAGGGACAGCCCATATTTCTACAGCTGTACGGATCTGTGCATCCTTTACTTGATTTAAAACTGATCAGTAGGCAACGGGCAACAAACTGTGACGACACGCTAACAGACCTAATCAGTGCGTCTACCTCAGAAACTGTTACTTTCAGCACCTGAGAAACTAGCAGCAGTTATTAAGGGTGAGAAAACCCCTTCAGGGAAAAACACCTCCTCCTTTAAGCCTCACCACAACACACACTACATCATCAGACTACTATAATCCAGCCCTGCAGACAGCTGCAGCGTCTACCACATGAGCACTATCCTGGCTGTGGCTGCACTCCAGCTCTCCCTCCAAGCTGCTTAGAAAGAACAGGTTGCTTCTGCCTCTCTGAGGTGTTGTGGAGAGACAGGCTTGTGGGTGGCAGTGGTGCTTTACATGCCCTTTAAGACGCTCACACATCATGCCTTGCGGGAATGGAAAATGCCACACTGATGCCGTATTAGTGATTAATACACTCGTCCACTGAACCTTATTATGATTCACTGGGTCTTCAAATGCTGAAGAATTAATATAAAAGTGATAAAATGTGGTCAGAGGGATGGAAGCAGACGGAGGACGAGGGAGAGAGAAGATGAGAAAGCACAAAATGCTCCCTGATTGGTGATGGGCAGACAAAACATCCTCCTGTTCCGCTCTGCTGGAGAGAGAGAGCGACGGACAATAATCAGCCAGTGAAGTGCTCAGGCCACAGGTTGTGTGTAATGGATAATTGCTGTAGCTGTAAACAGCCAGCACCATTACGTTTACAGTGCTGTTCCTACAAGAGTGTGGTCAGAGGAAAGAAGAGAGGCTAATTAGTGTCTCTGTGATACACAGCTCAGGGTCTAACTGCTATCAGGTTTCACATTAAAGCCGAGGCAGTGATAGGGTCCTCTGCCTGGCCTGCAGTGCTCCAGGGGTGTTTATATATATATGTGAAGCATGCAGCGAGAGCAGGCTGGGCTCGGAGAGCTGATTCACTCTGGCAGACACTGATGTGACTCGTCAGTGTGATCAATCAGTATTTAATCATGTCTGCAATCACACATGGCCAAACAAAACCAGACAGAGCAAAGTCAAAGGATTCATGCATATACATAGATCACATCACTGTTGATCTTTTAAAGACGAGGAGATGGGTACAGATTGACTACAGGAGTGTATGTTTCTGTAGTGACAAAGCACACAGATCATCCTGTGATACATTCACTTAATATATGATGACAGATGACTTCTTAAAGGAAAGTCACGCTCTTTTAATGTATGACGTTTAGCCTTTGCTATTTCAAAGTGTATTAATTTTCTATGATGTTAGGAGAGGCGGTCATATTTCAGGGCGAGATGGCAATCATCCAGACTCTATAAAACACTGTCGGCAAAACCACTGAAAGGACTGATTTCCTCAAATGTATATCTCATAATACTGTAAACGCAGGATCAGTGAAAACAGAAAAATGAAAAGCTGTTGTGTTATAAAAGCTGCCGCTGTTTGCTTTAGAAAACATCATTTAAAGCGTCTGGCTTCCTCTTTTCAAGATGAAGTGGATACCTTTTGTGAAATGAAATACTGGATTCAGATTTAAAACATTTCAACCAACATCCAGTCATCAGAGGATTATTTATGATTTTATCTCCAGTACGTTCAGCACCATAAAAGTCTGTTGAGTCACTAAATTTTCTCAAATGCATCAGTCAGCCTCAGATATTGCCAAAAGCTGAGAGCAAAGTTGTGAGGAAATGAAAATTATGCTGACAATAAAAGTACAAAAGCCCCCACGCAAATCCAAGGAAAAGAAATAAATTCAAAAACGCAACTGCAAGTTCTCCTTATCATCACACGTTCATTCACTGCCCTCATCATCCTCATACATCTGCAATCCTGCGTTGGTATAACTGGTTCAGCCTTCTGAACCCAGTAACACATGGTGTCCCCCTGGGGTCACTGCTTGGTCCCCTCCTGTTTGATGTGTACATGCTTCTATAACTCACTTCTACAACTACGCTGATGATACCCAGCTCTAGATTACTACAGAAACCATCACTCCTGCCCTTCTGGCTCCCCGTTCAATACAGAATCATTTTCAAAGTCCTATTATTCACCCAGAAAGCACTCAAAGGTTTATTTTCCACAGTCATGTACGTTTGCTCACAAAACAAGGTCTAAGTCTTTTAACTGTTACTGGAATCAGCTTAGAAGCTTTAATCTGCCGTGGTCCTTCTCTCTTGAACAAAATTCCTGCTGATCTAAGATCAATCACAACCGTCTCTCTTTTTAAAACAAAACTCCAAACCTTAGATTTTTATTTTCCTTCTGCCTTGTGGGTTTTAAATGCAGTGTCTGACTTACAATGGGTGTACATGTTATTTTTATTTGAATTGTAAAATCAACTAAACTGCCTGAACTAAACCTGAGACACTGATAATGACGCACGCATAAAAATATCAGGAGACTTTAATTATGTTACCCTCTCCTCCCACCTCACTGGATTTAGGTTTTGTTTATTGTCCAACCAGAGAGAATAAATCACTTGATTTGCTGTATGCCAGTGTCAGGGATACCGCCTTGCCACCACTGGGCGGGTCAGATTGCAGGTTTTCCTGCAGATCTGTTGTGGACCCTAGGCAGCCTGCAACTACCTTCACAGTCAGAAGATGGACTCCTGAGACTGGTGAGTTTCTGGGGGACTGATTTGAATGCACAGTTTGTTTGTTTTAGGTGATTATTATAATTTCATCTACCAGACACCTGAATTTCCCTTTGCGGGTTAATAAAGTACTTTATATTCTGTTAATGCGGAGCATCATTTTCACTTGGACAGTGAAGCTGTCAGAACTCTTATGTTGAACACCGTCACTCTTATCTAATTCAAACATATCATTGGCAGTTCTGTTGTGCACTTTTCAACACAGATAATGCAACAATAACCAGATTTCAAGACCTTCATTGCGACCTTCATTATGACACAAAACACTAAAAGAAGTCACATCTTGCTTTAGAAAACACTGTATGAGATAGAGAGTGACTCATGTACTCCTTGCAGAGAAAGAATCTCTGACAGAAAGTCAGCACAGGGTGAAAAAAGGCTTTTGGATCATTCACCTGCCCTGCTTGGATGGAAGGATGCTGCGTTTGGCTCAAAAATGTGTCCTCCTTTTTGGAATCCATGAAACAGCAAAGGTGCCAGGGTGCTTATTTAGAGAGAATCTTGACAAGTGGGCTGCAGATATGCTAACATGCAAAATAAATCAGTGAGATAAGTCTTCTACACCTTCAGAAAAAAATGCCCCAACTATGTGAAGTGACATAAAATGCACGCGTCTAGGTGGAAATATGCACGCTAAAGCCGTTTCCCTTTCTGTGCGGCGCTCTGCTCCAGTTCTATCAGTCACATCACACTGACTCCAGAGTTCCCCCGATCCTCCCTACGGTCATTCATCACAATGTCAGTCAAACGCTGACTCTGGTCCCTGGAGTGCAATGCTAATGCTATCCCTCTGTGCATGTATGCCCATTCATGTATGTGTACACTCCTCTGTCTGTTCTTTACAGCACGCATGTGTCTGTGCGCATTCATGCATGCTTTTTTTCTTCTATTTTTGGGGAACCAGCATTTTTTCTTCCCCCGTCTCTCCTCCCAGAGGGCACCGGAGAGATGAAGGTGTGTCGCTGCCGTGACAGAGAGAGAAGAGACGGAGCGAAATGACAGAGAGGAGTTGGGAGAAGTCAGGAGGAGCTCTGCAGCAGCAACAGGCAGAGGGCAAAGAGGATGACAGTGCCTTCTAGTAGGCTCTCTGTCAGCATGATTATCTTTGAACCCGGCTTGAGGTCAAAGATGTGTTGCACAACATGGAAGACAGTCACTAAGGAGAGGTAAACAGAGGCGGGAAGGCGGTGACTCACTTTACGCAAACTCTCTGAAGAATCAAACTATGAAAATCACATGTGAGCAGGACGGCTATCTCTCACTCTGCTGGGTGCACGATTCAAAGCAGCAGGGAGGAACTTCCATCTGAATGCAAGAAGAGAGGAGTGATCCACATCTGCTGTTTTTCTAATAAGCAGCACAGCATCGAGAATCTCTCAGCAGGAGGCATTAAGATACTAATCCACAGAAACACACAAGCAGTCTATAATGTGCTCCCATGAATAACTGGACAGTAGTGAAGCCAAAAACTACAGAGAATAAGGCTTCAGAGCAGATCTGTGTTTTATTTGCCAGATGAAATAAATATAAAAGTTTGGCCCCTGAAGAGAAAAATAACTTTATTGGTGAATAAGTCATTCCCATTTTTATTGTATAAATAATAAACCTAACACAATTTTGGCCTCCAGCTTTGGCACACATGGGATCTGCTGATGTATAAAACTTAATGAACACTTTTGGTCAATACAGAGCTTTTGGTTGGCTTTTATTACTATAATTTGTCCATTAAATAACTTTTAAACCAAAGTGAAAGAGTCATAAGCTCTCGATCAAATCTCTTCCAAACCCCAAATAACACCAAACTTCTCTTCCGAAATGAAAAAAAACTGCAGCTTTAGCCACTCAAATGACAAACACAGGGCAAAGTTGGCATCTGCTGCAGCTTTTTGAATCCTTAACTGTGCAAGAGGCAAATAAAACACTTTTGGCTACTGATCTTGAGCTCTATTCAGCCACAGACCGACCGTAAAGCAGAAACAGGTGAATGAAAAGCACTGATGTGAAACTGATGGCCTGATTTTACACGTCCAAACTCACTGAGACAAACTCAGTTTGTAAGCTTTGGCATATGAAGCCTGTTACTGAGAATCACAAACACAGAGGGTCGCGACTGGAAGAATTTGTAGATACACGCCAAAAATAAAGCATCAAACTAACTTTGTCATTCAAAGTCCTGAGATCTTCCAGGCACGGTTCTTGGGGAACCATATGGACATCTTTGGTGAATCCACTTGGCTGTGAGGAGGTGTTAAAGCAGAGCATCCAGTCTGTGTTAATGCACGGTGTCAGCAGGGAGTTTGTCTTCTCAGCCACTAAAGGTGTTGATTAAAACTATGTGAGACTGGGATTATTTATAACTTTCGTAGCTTTTAACTGTTGACAGCCAGATTCAGTGATGCATTTGTCAAGACCTGCACTCGATGAAATGCCATCAAATCCAAGCCTAAGTTGCATTTACGTAGTGCCATCAACATTAAACCTGCACTTAAACTGCATTACCAGGCAATAACAATACAAAAACAATAAAACAAACCAAGGCTAATGCAACGCAAAAGCCTGCCAACAATGTTTTAACATTAGAGCAGCTGAATAAATAAATCTTAAAGTCTGAAAGTACAGCATACATTTCAAAGTGCTTTCACAAAAGATATGCTTTGAGTTCCCAGGTTGAGGCAAAAGCAAATCAAAAGTCTTCAAAGCATTCTCACAAGAAGTCTTTTTACATCCTCTTTGTCTTCACGGGGAAGAGAAGAGGATTTAATCCACAGGGTCAGTTTTCTCCTCCGGTTTGTTCTCTGAAAGCTTTAATATTCTTTTTTTTTTTTCCTCGCTTTCACATACTGTGTACAATGTGCTCTTCAGCTGCTGGCTGACAGACCTAATTAACAAGCAGTCTGAGTGAGGCCGAGGAAGCAACAAGTGGGTGTTCAGAATCGTGTTGTAGTGTCAAAATCAACTTGTGCCAGAAATTGCTTGCCTTGATCAGCCAAAAAAAAAAAAAAATGGAGGATTTGCAAAGACATAAAAGCCATACTAATTAGCATTTTAGTCATATCACTGAAACATAGCACACTGCATTTCAGCAACATGGTAACGACCAGCTCGGGTCTCATCCTCCTGACGAAGAACAACAAAACAACATCCAACAGAAAGACAAGTATAAGAGTGGAATTAACACCAGCAGCCATCCAAAATATAGAAAATTCTGGCCTCTGGATTCCTTTGAATTTTGTGATATTTGTCAAGAAAAAGAAACCAATTAGCACAAAGTTAAAAAGTTTGAAGACAACAACAAAGCTTGAGAGTCAACCCAGCAGAAAACTCTCAGAGCAGCAGTGTGGGAGGGAAAGAGCAGCTATCAGCATACATCGAGTCATTTTACCCACAGAGGACAAAAAAAAAAGAAATCAGCCATCTCCTGAAACCTCACTGGACTGAGAACATGTAACCCCGAACACCTCACGGGCAAACTCCTCTGAGAGCTTTGAGGCTGCAAAAAAGGCTTTGACTCCAACTGATCCAAGAGCAGAGCTGGCATTTAAAAGAAGACATGAATGGACTCACGGTTTTGAAGTCGCTGTGGCTGCACTCCTGGCCTTGGTAGCGGCAGTAGAGCATCATCTCTTTGAGGTCATGGCCGACTCTCTCGATGAACTCCTTCATGCTGAACGCTTTGGGCTTGTAGGCGGTGAAGTTGGATTTTTCCTCCAAGAAAGCCAGCACGTCGGGCTCCGCCAGGTGTGGCTGAGGGATATTAAGATGCACATCCAGAAGGGACAGCAGCTCTCCAGCGTGGTACAGGTCGTTACGTGTCAGGCTGCTGAAGCGGTACGTGTTGAGGTTACATATGGTCACGGCAGGGAAGACGAGGCTGCTGGAAACCACGGCGTCCACGCTGGTCACGTGAGGGTAGGAGAGGAAGTAGGCCAGACGCTCGGCGCTCTCCAGAGCTAGCAGTCCCATGCAGGCCAGCAGAGCCAGAGCCCAGATCAAGCGGCGTGCACCGGGCTGACCGTAAGGGAAGATGAAGCGTAGGCCGTGCAACGTGCTGCTGTGAGCGAAGGCCTGCCAGGAGGTGGGGTGCAGGCTGGAGCTCTCTTGGCTCCCCTGACTGCCACAGCTCTCCTTTAGATCCATCATCTCCAACCCCTCAGCCAGGGAGCCCCCGGTGCACTCACACCTGCAGAGAGAGAGAGAGGAAACATCAGAGGAGGACTTCAACTCAGCGCAGAAAAGCAGCTGGTGAGAAAGAAGCAAAAGGTCTAAAAAGTAAGAAACAACACAGGTAGAAATTAGAAAAAAAGAACAGACAAACAGAACATGTAAGGACTAGCAATATCTGAAAAAGAAGAGGAAGAAGACATGGGATGGCTAAAATCTCCACAACCCAAATAATTACAAGAGTGAGTTTGACACA